>CAJJDN010000099.1:150057-312335 GCA_905182985.1 Paramecium sonneborni | reverse complement strand
TACAGGATAATCTAATTTAATTAATCCATGATATGATTGCAGAAAAAGTCTATTGACAAAAAAACAAAAAGTTTTCTAATTAAGATGAGATAATCTACAGGATATTTAGCAATATTTGTATAACGTATAACAGTTATTTTACGGATTAATTTAGTATTAATTACCTTAAATGGCATTTAATTACACAATAATTTTTTAATAATAGTAAAAGAATCATTGTCATAAATGTTGTTTTAGAGATAAGAATCAATTAGAATATATTATTGATTGAGTGTGTATTTCTAATTCAAAAATTATAAAGAACAATGGAGACAGATATATTCTGTGATTATTTCAGGTTTTTATTGATTGCTTTTTAAACAGTCGTGGCATAATTAATTTTTACTTTAAGTGAATTAAACTATTATATATAAGAATTAATTACAGAATATTTACAAGTATTGCATATAATTTAAACTTTAGTATGATGAAGAAATGGATTCTTAGATTTCATTTATTAAGATTTTAACATGGTTAAATCAAATGATTAACTTAATTATTAGCTTCAAGCATATTAAAATGTTCATGAGAATCTATTATTAATAAAAGAATGAGTAATCAGCATCTTCAGAGAGTCGATAAATTAAATCAGAATCATTGATTACTTCCAAATCACAATTTATATATTTCATAATTTTAGCTAATTCTAAACAGATTTATTATGCTAAAGTAGTTTATCCATTTATATGTGTTACTAATTCAAACAAATATTCAATGAAATTGGGTTAATAACTTAAGGACACTAATTATGAAATTTATAATATTTATAATATTGAATTTAAGAAACAAGTATTTCCATTATTAACAATACCAGCTGGTTTCTTATTATAATCAAGTATTGTAGATGAAGGAGACTGAATTCTATTTTATATTTTGATTTAAATTATTAAGATTTCTTAGCATATTTGAATACACCAAGTGAAGCAAGCATAACAGCAGTTCCATAGATCCAATGTTCTTTATTTTTAATCATATTTATATTAAAAATAATATATTAATATATTTAAGTAATTTATTTCAATAAATCACTTGTTTAATGTAAACAAATCCTAAAGTCCCTGTGGATATCCATAAGACTCTTGAAGATAACTTTAAAATGATAAAAGAGCAGGGAATAAATGAAATATGCAATTTCATGTTATCTAGTTTAAGTGAATAGGTAAAATAAATTTTAAATAAATATCTAAGGACTTGCCATAACATCTAAGATTATAATATTTATATAATGTCCATTAGATCAATTAGAAAAGGAGTTTGACAGAATTGTGTAACAATTAATTAGAATGGAACATAGTAAACAATATCAAATATGTATTCTCAATGCAGTATGATAGAGTATGGGTAAGATTTAGATTAATTACTGAAATAAATTGATTCCCCTTTCACATCAATATCCTCTGAATATTTGAGACCCATTCCTTAAATATTAACACCATCATCATGGGAAGATATTTCACCTCAATTTATACTTCATCCAATTTGGGATTATAATGTCAATCCATTCCTTTTTCGATTTTACTTAATTTAAGCACAATCCACCAAACTTTCTATTTAAGATCAATAGATTATATTGACTCTATTCAAGTCTGAATATAAAATTGATATTACACAATTCAATAATCTTGTTGAACATAATCCTTAATTAGTTAGTGATATGATTACTAAATTAAACTAATCTGGAACTAATGTTAATGAGTAAATCATTTTCATTTCATATTTAATAGATATTTAGATTACCTCATTTAAATCAAAGTCACAATTCAAACATTAGAATTAGTCAATTAACTAACTAAAAATATTACGCTCCCTGATTAATTCTTAAATATGTTTATTACTAGATGCATTGTAACATGTGAAGAAGTTAAATAAGTATTATAATCATATCATTATTAAATAAGAATCAATAATAATTAGCTAGATAAGTTAGATTAGTTTCAGTCTTCATTAAGACTCTAATCAAATAAAAGACATTTAATCCTAAGAAAATTTATGTAGAACTTTAAGGATTCTGCTTAGAGTTTTCTACCATCTAAGAAGCAACTCAATTATTTAAAGCTATTAAAAATGCTGTCTAAGAATAATGAGTTTAAATTACAATATAATATTTTATTATTATTTTCTATGAGACATCAAAGAGTTGAATCTCTAGGTCCTATGGAAGAAGTAAGAAAAAAACATACAAAAAGTGAAATCGTCTTATCATCTATGTTTAGATTACCTAAGGTACAAGTACCATAAAGTAAAATTAACTTATATTTTTTAGGTTCTAAAAATGCCTTATCTGTAAATCCTAATTGGTCTCATTTTAATTATCAAAATGATAATTCTAAAACCAATAACACTTTTCTAGAAATTTAAGAAATCCTTTAATAATAAGTGTCTTTTTCATATCCAAATATTTTACCTTAAGTCAAAAAATTCATTTAATAATCTTAAATGGGTATCACTTTAACAGAACTTACTAAAAATAGTTAATTAGTTGATAGCTCTATTAATCTTTTTACTCAATCTATACAAATTATGCTTTAAATCATTAAGGAAAAAGAACCAAAAAAAATTGAATTAAATCCCTAAGTCGTCGAAACTGAAATTTAAAGAAAATTTTCATTAGCTTTAATGAAAGAATCTAATAATAAAATAGATAGAGAAACTTAAATTATTAATAATGAATTAAAACTTATCAATCATAAATTGTAGATTGAACTTAATCAATTAGCAACTAAATTAAGAAATCTAGAAATAAGTATGGATGTAGATCTTTTGAAATAAAAAATTAAAGAATTGACAGAAGAATTAAAATAAAGAACTTTAGAATTAAAAATTGAAATTCAAAATAGAGATTAATAACTGATCAAACATTTGTAAAAAATTGCATAATTAAAATCAATTATTTAATAACATGAAGAAAAAATAGATGAATTATAAACTTATATTAATAACAATTAAGAAAGATTTACTTCAATGGAAACAACATTTATGTCTGTATATAATGAAAGATATTATTGGAGAGATGTTTCAAAAATGTTAGAAGAAGATTTATTAAGTTAATAAATGAGATATTAAAAATTTTTAGCCGAAGAAGCTAAATCTAAAAAAAAACTTTAATCACTCTAAAGAGAATTAGATTAAATTAAAATAGAAAAAAGCAAAAGAGTTGAAATCCCAGAATTTAATAAGGAAGCTGAAGAAAACCTATAAAAATTATTATATTTATTCACTAAAGAGAAATTTCATATGGTTCAAATGAAAGCTTTCATATATGATAAAATGAGTAAATTAAATGAATAAGAATAATAGTAATATTAATTTATGAAAAATTTAAAACTTGATCATATTTATATGGATAGACTCAATAAATACACTTATCCAAGATAATCATTTTTAGTATTTTATGAAAGTTAGATTAAACTAATCGAAGCAGAATATAAAAATATTAACAGACATAAAATTTCTCTAAATTATTTTGCAATTATTAGAACAATATTAGATGCTAAATTTAATGAGTTTTAATATTTAGACAATTTACAAGTTGCTTCTAAATTTGCAGATTTTGTTTTTTCTTGGATTAGTACTTTCACATTAGATAAATACACTAAATAAATTATCTAAGTGAATTAAGAATAATTGGATAATATTCGTTTAGATTTTTTAATGGATACATTGAATCCAAAATTAGGTTAAATACATGAAGTCATAACATTTAAGTATTTAAATTAAAATAAATAGTTAATTTTTATTTGAGTAATCATCTCTAGATGAAGTATATTATTATTTGCATTGTAGATATATGCTTTTTAAAGGCTAAGTAAAGAATTTATCCAGATCTAATTTTGAAACAATTATGTATGTACGATAAGAATAAGCAGAATAATTAATTGAAGAAATTATGCATAAATACCCAGTAGAATAAATTATTTTAACAAAAAATGTGATAAAAGAAATGATTATTACAAAAAACAAGATTAAATTAGTTGATGGTCATTATGTGTTAAGAATATTATTAGAATTTTATAGATAAGAAAGATAAACCAGATTAGCTGTTCTTAAAGAAATGTTTCATTCTTGTTTGTCTCTGCAAAGTTTTGGAAAATATGGGGTTAATTATAGAAATTTTAGAAAAATATTTTAATTTAATTTTCCAACTTCATCTGAAGAAGAAATTTGTTCTCTTTTTAGAGAAGCACATATGTGTGGTGATGGAATAGTAACTGCAGAATCATTTTTTACTGCTGCCACTGAATATAATTTCTTTATAAAATAATTGTAATTACAATATTTGATGCATCCTCCATAAGTAGAATTTTATAAACTTAGCTATTGTGAATTTAACTTGCCTTACTTAGATTTTTATAATCACTACAATTAAATACCTAAAAAATTAATATAAAATGTTTGTTTATCTATGGGTTTAGAATATGTAAATGCTGAATTAAATAAATATTATTAAATAATAGATGCTTTATTTGCTCATCCTTACAATATTTATTCTTTATTGTAAATGATTACTAACTTGATTAATATCTTTAATAAAATATAAATGCTAAAAAATCTATAAAAAGTATAAGATGAATGGACTAGTATGGAATTAGAAGCAATTAGATAATTAGTAAATTAAATTCCAGGAATTTTTGGTTTGATTCTTGATTTAGATGCAGAAGAAAGATTGAATGTTATATAGAAAAATTAAAAAATTCGTGCCTTACAATTAGTAGGTAAAAGAAAAGCTTTAAAATTTTATTCCTTTATTTCAGCTATGTTAAATGCTAAAGTCAAACAAGAAAAACAACCTGATGCATCACCTAAAAGGGGAATGAGGAAATCAGGTAAATTTTGAATTTATTTATTTATTATTATTTTTTATTTAAATTTAATCAAAAGTAACTTAATGATAAAGAATAATTTTTAAAATTAATTTAATATTTTAATAACTTTTTTCTCATTTTTATACTAAAACTGCTTTTAGCAATTAGTCAATTTGTAATTTATTTTTTATAATTTAAGCTTTGATGTTTTATATTTTAGATTTTTTTTCTTTAATAACTTCTTCTACTTCAGCAATTTTGTCATACAATGGTTATTAAGCCTAAAAATTAATAAATATGTATTACTTCTTCGGTTGCTCTATTCATATCAACCATTTTTTATTTAGAAACATTATAGATTTTCCTCCATTATTGTAATTCTCTATTCATATTTTCAATATCATCTTAAATAAATTCAATTTATTTAGCTAAAGGATTGACATTTTAACTCATAGATTAGATTAATTTTTGCATTACTAGAGTATCAGAAACTTAGGAAGTTCCAAGATTTTATGCAATTTCTTCTTTAATTTTATCTGAATATAGAAATAAAATAAATACCTTTTTGAACATTAACTTTTCCTATTCTTTTCATAATAATACCTTCTTTAGGTTGATCTTTTTCTTTTTCTTTTTCTTCTTCTTTTCCCTTATCTTAATTTTTCATATTATCTCTAACAAATTTCCCATATTCTTGAGCATTAATATCAGCATTTGGTTTAACATTATTTTAAACTACAATTCCATCATCATCATCATTATTTCCTTTACCTTCTATAATTACATTAGCTGTTCCTCCTTTTTTTTAATTTTAATCAACTTAAACTTGATTACTAGGTAATTAAGGTGGTCTTTTTTTAGCAGTAGAAGGTCTTACATTTCCTTCTTATGTTTATTATTATTATTATTAAGGAGGAGGTTATTATTATTATTTTTAAGTTTCTTTTGGTTATTAAACTGGTTGTTATTATACTTATTATTTTGGTTTTGGATCTTCTTTTGGTGGAGCTACTTTTTTTTCTTCAGGTTTCTTTTCCTCTTTTACTTATGGTGGTGCTGCTTATTCTTTTGGAGGAGGTTATTAAACTTTTGGTTCTTACTTAGGCTATTCTTTTTTTTAAGGTTCAGGATCTTTTGCTCCTCCTCCTCCTAAAATCTTAATATTCATTATACAATAATAATACTTTCTTTACAAATGGATCACTATTTTTACCACTTACAGCTGCTCTATATATTGCTTATAATAATAGATTTGTATTCTCAGGTTCTAAACCTGCAGCTATTTTACCAGGCTTTGCAGCTATCTCCTCTTTTAACATCATAGATGTCAAATCTATTATTTTTTATAAGAATTAAAGCTTCTTATCTTTATTATCATATGTATTTCCATCCAATTCATCTCCTGTATAAAGTCCCTTTCCATAACCTAATATAAATTTAAATTTGAAACCTGTTTATTTAGTTGTTTCCATTATTATATCAAATATATATTTAAATGGAGGCTTCTCAAGTAATTTCTATGACATTTTTGGCTTTTCAAATAATGCACTGTATAATTCAGCTGTAGGTTTCCAAAAATCTGCCATTATTTTAATAAGAAAAAACAAATAATTATTCAATATTAATACTTTTTATTTAAATCTTAAAATTACAAAACTTCAATCCTACTCATTAATTTTAATACAATCCATTTATCAATATCAACATAACAATTATATTAACAAAAAATACTTTATAATAAACAAAATATAAATTAATTTAGTTTAAAAACTATAACTTATTATTATTAAGAAGAGATCCCAATATTATTATTATAGATCATTTTATATTTATTTTCATAAATTATTAAAATTTGCCTCTATAGAATCTAGGTTAATATATTATTTTTTATCTATCAATTTTTATGATAAGTTANTCCTTTACCTTCTATAATTACATTAGCTGTTCCTCCTTTTTTTTAATTTTAATCAACTTAAACTTGATTACTAGGTAATTAAGGTGGTCTTTTTTTAGCAGTAGAAGGTCTTACATTTCCTTCTTATGTTTATTATTATTATTATTAAGGAGGAGGTTATTATTATTATTTTTAAGTTTCTTTTGGTTATTAAACTGGTTGTTATTATACTTATTATTTTGGTTTTGGATCTTCTTTTGGTGGAGCTACTTTTTTTTCTTCAGGTTTCTTTTCCTCTTTTACTTATGGTGGTGCTGCTTATTCTTTTGGAGGAGGTTATTAAACTTTTGGTTCTTACTTAGGCTATTCTTTTTTTTAAGGTTCAGGATCTTTTGCTCCTCCTCCTCCTAAAATCTTAATATTCATTATACAATAATAATACTTTCTTTACAAATGGATCACTATTTTTACCACTTACAGCTGCTCTATATATTGCTTATAATAATAGATTTGTATTCTCAGGTTCTAAACCTGCAGCTATTTTACCAGGCTTTGCAGCTATCTCCTCTTTTAACATCATAGATGTCAAATCTATTATTTTTTATAAGAATTAAAGCTTCTTATCTTTATTATCATATGTATTTCCATCCAATTCATCTCCTGTATAAAGTCCCTTTCCATAACCTAATATAAATTTAAATTTGAAACCTGTTTATTTAGTTGTTTCCATTATTATATCAAATATATATTTAAATGGAGGCTTCTCAAGTAATTTCTATGACATTTTTGGCTTTTCAAATAATGCACTGTATAATTCAGCTGTAGGTTTCCAAAAATCTGCCATTATTTTAATAAGAAAAAACAAATAATTATTCAATATTAATACTTTTTATTTAAATCTTAAAATTACAAAACTTCAATCCTACTCATTAATTTTAATACAATCCATTTATCAATATCAACATAACAATTATATTAACAAAAAATACTTTATAATAAACAAAATATAAATTAATTTAGTTTAAAAACTATAACTTATTATTATTAAGAAGAGATCCCAATATTATTATTATAGATCATTTTATATTTATTTTCATAAATTATTAAAATTTGCCTCTATAGAATCTAGGTTAATATATTATTTTTTATCTATCAATTTTTATGATAAGTTATTAAAAATAAACTCAAAATATATTTACAGTTTTAATATCATAAACTAAATCGTTTATTCTGTTGGAAATAAATCTATTACTATTTTCTATTTATTTAAACATTCCAAATCGATCTTCGAATTCAGTCAATTGTTTCATTATTGAACTCTCCATTACTCGAGTATTCATTTTGTAAGAGTCGTCCAAAATTAATTTAAATTAATTGTAACTCTCCTTCTTACCTAGTTTCGAAAATTAATGCATTACTTCAACTTCCTTATCTGAAGATTTATTAATAAAACATACTTAAAAGTTTTTATTTTTAATTTATTATTGTTTTTTCTAACTAACGATAAGAATCATCACATAATTTTTTAAAAAGATCTTCTATTTTATCCTAAAAATCATATAGAACTTATAAAAAAAATTAATCTGGTTTATTTTTTTTTTAAATGAGTTTATTGTCATTATTAATTGTAAAATTTTGAAGTATTCGAAGAAAAATTGTATCCACAGTTTACCAATCTCTAAGTTTAAAATTCTTAAATATCCATTCTATCTCTTAAAATCGAATATGAGATTTAATCAATTTATCTGCTGCAGAAAGAATTGCTTTTTCACTCTTATACTCATGTAACTAATTCATAGTTATACTTATTTTATTAATAATCTAAAACAAAGTAGTATCTTTAAAAGGAGTTTCCTTAATTTAATTGGCAACTTCCATGTTTAAATTAATTAAGGAATTATTTCTAAATTGCATTTTTCTTGAGAAAAATTAAGGAGATTAATATTTTGATAATTAAGGAGATTTTCTTGCTGTTGAAGTTTATTGTTTAGATTCAATTGCATAATCTGAATTTTCTATTTTTAATTTCCTATGCTATCTAGTGGAATCTGAAGGTTTTTAAAAAGATGCTACTGGAAGTTCTGAGTGTTTAAAAATTCTTTTTAACTAGTTCTTAGATCTTGAACTTGAGACTACTTCTATTGAGGGCAGACTATCAACTCTTACTTTGAGCTCTCTATGTTAATTCAATTATTTTGACATCCTTTTTAAAACAATAAAAGCTATATAAATTAATAAGACTAAATATTAATAGATATTTATATATAATTAATTATCTTAATTTATTCGATTATTAGAAGAATTGATTTCTTTGATACTCTCTATTTAAAAGATAAAATAGTTTAGCTATTTACGAAATGATTAATTATATTTTTTAGGTTCTTGTAATCAATATGATAATCTTTAAATTTTTTTTAATTATATTTAATATCAATAATTAATAATTTAGCCTTAAATTTATTATTTAAAAATTGAGAATAATTGTTTTTTCTCTTTTTATGTTTATTTTTAAGCCATATTTATTATTTTTTTCAATTTTTATTTATTTTTATCCAATTAAATCTATATTCATTTATTTTTTATTAATTCTTAAACTTATTACTAAAATTTACTATTTTTATTGATATTTGGATTTCTTTAACTTTATATGCAATCCTTTATAATAAGAATGTAAGAAACTTAAAGAGACTCTACATACAAAGAATTATGATTATTAAGATTTAAGATATTTTTTTAGATTATGATTATTTTATTGAGTACTTAGATATTGAATAAATTATTTTATTTACATTTAAGACTCTTTATATTTAGAGATTAATTAGAGTTATTATAGTAAAAATATGAATATTCTATTAATTTATGAAAGATATTTAAATGAAGGTATTGGTTGATATTTATAGATAGATAATTAAAATATTGAAAATAACAATAGAATTAGATAGATTGATTGATCTATTATGTTTATGAATACTATAATATATAATTGAAATGGAGTAAAAACAATGGTGGAAGTATAAAATAATAATATTTTGAATGTATAGTAGGAAAGAGAAATAGATTAATGAATTAATAGATTTAGTTGTGTCTAATTAAAATATATTTAATGTTGATTTTATTAATAAAATAAAAAATGTCATAAATTGATCCTGGTTATTTTGAGAAACAAAAAGAGGGCTTGAATAATTTCTTACAAAATAACAAAAATAATCATGAATTATTTTCAGAACGGAATATATACGACATGCGTGATAAATTAGTGAGGATTTAAGAAGAATGTAATACAGAACGAAGTCGAGATCCAAATCATGTATGAATATTGATAATAGAAAATATATAGTAAAATTTACAGAATCATCAAAAGTGGTTTATTGAGAATAGTTTAAACTTCTTGGTTTATGTATTAATACATGTAGAACCTTAAACATGTCGAAATGTGAAATTCAATATTAGAGCAAGCACAATTGAATTACTATAGAAAAAGATTCTATTGTAACATATGACATAATAAGTGGTTGATTAATTAACAATAGTATTAGAGAAAGACAATGAGAACAATGCAGCTACAGCAATTAGAATAATGAATGATTTACTAAAGAATAATTAATAGTAACCTCATTAGTTTTAAAGATCAAATAGTATTTTTACAGATGCATTACTCTTAAAATTATACAACTTATTTGAATAAAGAATAGAATTCTTAGTTAAATTTAATAATGAATTAAAGAAATCTTAATATAAGAAATTATTGGGAGATAATTAAATAAATCCATTTAATGATCAATCTTATGTATTATAATATGAAAATGATGATAAAAGAGATAAAGAAATTAGATTAAATATCCATAGTTTATCGTTTGTGACCAATATTCCACCATTTTTCATTTACACTATTTTTTTGCTTGATTCCATAGTCAAAGAAGAGGTAAAAAAGACAATAAAAGTTAGACCAAAACATAAATGAGGGAAGTTTTAAAGAGAGCACTTAAAACCATGAATTAAGTTATCAATGAAACCAATTTCTAAGATTTGTTACAAAAAGTACCTAGAAATATAGTCCAAGAACTCTATAATGCTTATTCCAAGTTTTTACAATTGTTAGCACTTACTATCAAAAGAGATGAAAGCCAAGTTTAAAATTAATCTAAAATTATTAAAGATTTATCCGATACTATTAAATTAGATTAAGTTGTGGCGACTATTATTAAAACACTTAAATATTGTCCTATTGATATTATAAATATCAGAATTGATATTAGTAATCGACTTAAATAAGCTATGACTTAAAAAAGAGATCCTATATTAACTAATGAAATGCAAGATAAAATCAATGAAATTAATGCTAATGTTATTGAATTAATTGATGAAGAAACTATTGTTGGTAAAAATCTTAAAATGCCTCCTTTCTAAAAAACAAGTCTTTATCAAAATTGGTTAGATATTGTTAAACATGTTGTATTAAATTATTTACCAAAATATGATCAAACTTCTTAATAAATTATTAATCTTACTAATCTTGACAAGATGTAAGTAGATTTTATTAATAATCAAACATATATAGAAAAAATATTTAATACCATTTTTAAAGTCTTATTTGATTCATCATTATAATTACCTATTCATGAAAAAGCCTTGGAATTAATTAAAATTTTCTTAGATTAGTTTAGTAAGTAACCATCATATTTTATTGATAAAAATTTACTTCAATTTTATATTGATTAACCTTCATAATAATAAAATGAATCCATTTTAAAAGAAGTTACTACACATAGTCCAAAATATAAATTACTTGATAGATTATTCTCTGTGATAGGAATGAAATTAAAATAAATAAGAAAATAAATTCAATAAATTAAAGAGATGCTTATTCGAACTTAACGATGGGGTCATTCAAAAAAAACTACTCCATAAACTAATATTGCTTCTATTCCTTGTAATACTCAAGCTCTTAATGAAAACTACATCTCTAAATTAGAGCAATATATTCTAGAGTCAGATATTGATATAGAATAAAATATAATCACCTAATAAGATCAAACTGCTACCTAAGTTTACATCTATGATGATGAAGAAGAATATTAAGTTAATTCTATAAGTATCAGTACTTATTCTTAATATGTTGAATTTGCTAAAGATCTAAAATCCAAGATCTTTGATTAACTTAATGAAATTTTATAAAAGTTATTATTATTCGTTACTAATACTTATAAAGAAATAGTCAATAAATAAAAAAGTAGAACTAATTATAATATACCTTAAAGAGCTACTCCATTAATTTAAGCAACTAATGAAAATAAACCATATTTAAACAATTTATAATGTCATTATATGTCAAAAATCATGAAAAATGGACTTATGATATTTGATGAATTACATGATCATTAAAGAAATCACTTTGAAATTCTTGATTATAAGAAAAAGACTATTTTTTAGTTTATGCAATTCTTTATTTAATTTTAAGATCCAATCAATTTTAAAAATATTTTTGAACCAAATTCAAAATTGTTATTAAAGATATCTGTTAATCTAATTAAGACTTGTCCTGAATCACATTGTTTACCTTAATTATTATAGGATCCTTTGTAAATTCTCAATCCATAAACAGATTCTTAAAATCCACATAAACAATCAATTAAATTTTATATAGAGTTTTTATTAAATTTATACTTAAAAGAATTATAAACAACACCAGAATTACCATCCAAATTTGGTTATTGTAGAGGAGGAAAATGGATAAAAAATTAAATTTAATAAAAAGATTAAGATGAATACATATCTTTAATATAAAAACTATTAAGAATACCAATAAGATTATTCCCAAGAGTAAAATGTTAATAAAATGATGAACCAATTGTGAAACCATTTGTAAAATAATTAATACTATTTTTTATAAAGAAATCTCATGAAACCTATTATCCAATTGATTTTTTAGGTTTATTATTATCATTAGTAAAGAGAATCTAATATAATGATTAAGGAGAGGGTTTATCAAAATATTTTTAATAATTATGTGAGAAATATGATAGAAATGATAAGTAATAGATGATAAATAGATAATAATATGAATTCTATCATAGATTAAATTTAAGTGGAGTGAATATTGTATTAAATATGTTTGAATTATTTCAAACTGGAATTGTTGAAATTTAAGATATAGTTGCAGAAATAATAGCTAATCTGCCATTATCAAAAACAATATAAATAAATTTAGCAAAATAGTATCCAGTATTTGCATAATGTTTATTTAGAGCATTACATAATATATCAACAGTTGATAATTAAGTTATTTAAAAAACATTAATGATTTTAGAAAATATTGTAACAAATTTGAGCATGGAAGAAATGAAAGAATTTTTTGGAGATCTTCTATAACCATTTATAGAAAAATTACTAACTTTTCCTTCTGAATATAAAATGGCTGATATTTATTCAAAATAAGTGAATTTATTTTTAGATCCATCTTTCAAATCATTGAAAATACTATCAAAATTAGGATCTTTAGTTAGAAAATCAGAATGGCCAATCGAAGTCAAAAGGAATCACGCAGATAATCCTTTTAAAAGAAATCAATATTTGGAAATTTAAATAGAAGGATTATAATCATCACTTAAAATTAATCTTACTGAAACTGTACGATGTGCAGTAGACATTCTATAAAAAGTTTTAGAATAATAATTAGCAACCTATTTATTCAAACAATCTTCAATATAACATAGTTATTCTATAGTAAAATAAGTACTTTTAGGATACTATTAGATGCCTATATAATTTGATCATGATTTGTATAATTATTAAATACCTTAAGGGATGGCATTAGAAATGTATTTGAAATCTCGATAATGTGAATAAGACTAATTGATTTACTAAGATGAAGAATTGATATCTGCAGTTACTAAAGTCTTTATAGGTCTAAGCAATTTTCATAATATAATATAAACTATGACTGCTGCGACATTCCATAAAATCAAAGAAGATGTTGAAAATGTAGTAACAACATTGTCTGAAATGTTTTTCATTTAATTAGCCGATGATCATTGTAATATGATTTCTAAAATAAATACCACAAAACCAGATATTAATTCACTATATGCTATGACAGAATAAATAGTTTAAAATTATTTAATAGAAAAACCTTAATCAATTAAATGGATTTCTTATCTTTTCAGAGGATTAAACAAAAGATATATGTTGACTGCAGAAGAAAATATGAATTTTAAAGATTTTTATGTACAATAACATGAATTTATTTGGAATAAACTTTTAATGGGTAATTGTCTATAAAAATACAAAAAAATTACTGAAAAACATATGTAAAATCATCAAAATTAAAAATGGCCATATGATGTTTATTACTACGTTATTATTAAATTATTCGAAGAATTTGTATATGAAAAATTTGGAAAATAAACTTAATTGTAAAAGGAAGATGATCGTCGTCGTAAAATAATGATTGTTTAATGTAAAAATTTATAAAATAATAATTTTAGCTTATGGAGGTACAATGATTCCTTCTGAAGGATTGAATTGTAGATCGATTTCAATTGAACTTTTAACAGAAATTTAAAATTTATTACCAAAATTTGAAGATTACTATACATCTACTTAGATTATTGGATTACCATATATTCCAGATTAAAGAATTATTGAATGTTCATTTATTCTTTTAAAATAATTACCTGAAACAATTAGAGTGATTTCTTAAGAACTTTCTAAAAAGTTATTGAATTAAACATTAAATTAATTGATTAAGAATTTAAACTATTTGGATAATTCTAAATTTGAAAACTCTCATTAAAGTATGCATCTATTATAGGAAAAGTTACGTTGTTTAATAAAAATCGTAACTTAGAATTTTTTTACTTACAAAAAATCTTTGTTATAGATATGTATTGATCTATTTGACACAGTAATCACAGATTATTTTAAAGAGAATGCTGGTTAATTATTTTACATGAATTTAGGAGATGAAATGATATAGAATCATGAAGATAAAATTGAAGCAATTCCATTAGATAATTTAAATGGAAATGGACCAACTTTTTGGGTTAATATAGAATTTTCTGAAATCTTTGTGTCTCCATATTCTCAAAATACTGTACTTAAAGAGTTAGTTATTATTATTAATAAATTATGTGAAGAATAAAAGATGTCAGATATTATTGCTTAGAATTATGCTAATGGTTATAGAATTTTTGCTTATTTACTTAGAAAGTATGGATTATATAAATAAAATTAATATCATCTGTTTAAAATGGTGACTCTTAATCAAGAACCTCATTTAGAATCAAGTATAGAAGAATATATAAAAAGATCATATAAAATCATATAATAAAATGAGGATCAATATTCTAGACATTCTAAATTAATATTAAATGGAGATGAATCCTAATTAACATAAATCAATGTATCACATGCATTAGATGATTTAGATTTTAAGATCAATATTGAAGACATTGATTTTGAAATCAAATGGTAGAGTTATATGATTGTTGCTGTTTTTGGATTTCTGAAGTAACTGGCAACTGTCAATTACATTTTTACTATTTAAAGATATTTACAAAAATCGATAGATAAAAACATTCTAATGAAACCTTCTATTTTATCAATGAAATATAAGACTGTTGAAATCTTATATGAAGGATTGTTGAGAGTTGAATAAAGTATTAGACAATCAAGTTATAAATATTTATAAGAACTTCTTTAATAAGAAGGTCTGTAAAATGATAAGACTTATTTTGAAAATGAAGATAGATTAAAAAAAGTAATGAAACCTTTATTAACCTGTGTATAATCAGAAATATTTCATTATGTACCATCATTCTTAAAATCATTGAAATTGATATTAAAAATATTCAGCAAAGTATTTCATAGAACCTTGTCTGATAAACTATAAGCTCATCTTTAAAAGATAGTATTAGATAATTTTTAATAACTTCAAAATACTAATTAGATGTGTACAACTTTGGAATGGTCATTCTCATAATAATAGTAATAATAATAATCATAAGAATCATTGAATTTTTAGATGGGTATCATCTCTGGATTATTAAAGTTATTTTAACATTTAACTTCTTAATTGACAAATCCAGCAAATGGGCCTTTGAATTATAACATAGTGTAAAAGATCATTTAAGATACAAACACATTAAGAAGAAATTACATTTTCAAAATTTCAGAATAATAATTGAATCAATCAATAGATAAACCTTTAGTTAAATTTTTAAATACATTGGCAGCAAATCATTTTGATGTATTTTAATCTCCATTTTCTGTTGCTTAAATAGTACAATTTCAAAAACATTTAGAAAATGTGAATTAATTATTGTAAAATTAAGGATCTATAAAAAATCTATAAGAATAACTTACAGAAAGATTATAATATATAAAAACAATTAGATAATTAATATCAGAACCAACTGCTTATCCTATAAGAGAAAAATTATGTCGAGAAAAGACTTAATTATCTCAAAGAATGGAACGTTTTAATAAAATAATTGAAGAGTTAAGTAGTTCATTAGAGAAGGGACTTTTAAATAATTAAACATAACCAACATCAGAATAACTATAATGTTTTCATCAATCTTATATACAGAAGGTGATCAATGTGATAAGTGAGATTAAAATAGAAATAGTACAATTTGGTTACTAATTATGTAAACGTAATCCTTCCTGTCTGAAAAGAAATACCTAAATACTTGATAATTGCATACTCAACAATATTAAAGATTATATCGAACGATAAAAGATCAATAATCAAAATAGAAGTATGTTTAATAATCCATTACAATTTGCTTATAATCAATTAACACTATCTAATTAACAAATCAATAGTCTACTAAATAGATATTGTAGTATGTTAAAGTAATACATAACTCAAAATTAAGATAGCAAATCTGCTATATAAGGAATGCTGAAGTTGATACTTTACTCTAGTTAAGATAAAGTTAAGAGATGGGTAATTGATGTAGCTAAGAATTAATCTATTTAACTTAGATAGAGAATCATTGAAATTTGGATGGATAATTTTAAATATGTTGAAGATGAATCAACTAATTAAGTTTAAATGACAATTGGATATTATGTAATATATCCAATACTATATTATTCTAATCAAAGAAAGGATTTAGCACAAATTAGCTAACTCTAATTGTTCTAAAAAATTAAAGAAATCAATGATGATTTAGTTAGATAGTATAGTAAAATTCTAAGTGATATTGAACATAATGCCCCTATGAATTTCACATATAAACTTATAAATGGTTTAACCTCTAAACTTTCAGATGTGAATCATTATTATAAATCAACTATCATTGATATGTTGTAAATTAGTTCATATCTGATTTGTTTCTAAGAATAATTACTACCATAAGACTTGAAAATGTTTTATCTATCTTTTGGTTATGATATGATCAATAAATCAGATAAATTAGTGGCCTTTTATGCAAATCTATACTTTAGTAAATATTTGAAGAAAAATTAATTAATTCAAAATGATCCCTAATCTGTTAATAAGAGAATAGTTAAAATATATACAAGAGCTATTAAATAGTTAGATGAAAGTGGATAGTCAGAGTAAGAATTATATAGTTTATGTAAGAAAATAATAAGTGTTGTATTACCATCATTAGATGAAGTGGATATACATGATTAAAGAGATTGGATTCAAGCAACTTCATAATTGTTGAAATAAGAATAAAGTTTAGATTAAGAATCAGCTCAAAAGGTCAGTAGATTTTGGTCAATGTTTGTTAAGAATCATAAAATATTCTAAAAACATCATGAAGCATTTACAATACATATTATAAATTCTATGTAATAAATTGGATTCTATAATTAAAATTAGAATACTGCAGCATTATTGACTCCAAACTATTAGAATTATAGACGCATAGCTCTAGACATGGCTTTTTTGTAAGTTGAATGGAAGACTAAATTAATTAAAGCTGAAATTGTACAGAAATCTTAGAAATTCAAAGAATCATTTTATTAGAGTGAACCTTAACATCATGATGAAGCTTTATCTAGTGAAATCTATCAATCATTTTTTATTAAATAATCTTTAAAAGCATATAGTATAGAGGATTCAGAACTCTCAAAAAGAGCATTATATTTACTTAAGAAAATATTAATTATAGCTCCACTTACTAATCAAAAGATGAATATGGAGACTTTAAAAAAGAATGTAGTAAATCATTTGAATTAAATAATAGAAATAACATAAGCTAATTAAAATTAAAGAGTAATTCAATAATAGCCAACAGCAATGTCTTATTTTAGATATTTTATGATTGTTCTACATATATTAATGATTATAGCAGAGTTTCAATAACCATAGAAAATACCTTAACTATTTTAACCATATTTAGATATAATTTTCAATTTGAATTAATTACAAGATCAACTATAATAATAGATTGCTCCTAGACAAAATGCTGCTAGAATGCCACCTGCTTAGATTAGACCAATTAATTAATAATAGAGAATACCCTGTTAATAAATTCCAAATGATAGAAAATAGTAACACTTGAATACATTAACTTAAGATTATGCTCCATTAGTATTTAGTATTTATAGTATATTTCAAAAACTTTTAAAAGTTGCTAAAGAGTAATAGAACGAATAAAGTGAATCATTTTAAAATACTTTATCTATTTGGGTTAAAGAGAATATCTAAGCACATCCTTAATTTAAAAAGAATAATTAACCAACTACTACATAATATATGGGATCAAGAATAAATAACTAAATAGTTAAGGTTAATATATTGTCGATCTTTTTGATGAAATTATTCTTTAATCATGATATTTATTATGCTAAACCATTATTACCAGCCTTAAAGAGAATTGCAGAAATGTTGATTGATTATTTAAAATCCAAAGATAAGGGAGATTAATATCTTGAAAATCTATAAAAATATGTTATTCCTAAAAGATAATTTAATCTTAGAGAAAGTAATAATTAAGATGGAAATACCTATAAATAATATACTAATGCTGATCTTACATAATATATTGCAGATTTTAATAAAATGAGTGATGATTTTCCATTTGGAATAAAAAAGAGCGATGAAATGCTTTATTTTCCAGAAGATTTTCCAGATAATTAAAAAATAAAGTTTCATTTGCATAGATCAGCTTTACAAAAGACAATAAAAATGATAGCTTATAACTTTGATGAAATAAAAGATTAAGGAGAATAATTAGAATTTTTATAAGTATTAATATTCATAATTGAATCAGTTGCTGATTATGAAATTAAATTAGAATGTATTTCAATAATGCGTTTATTATTTATAAATGGTATAAGTAATAAAGAAGGTTATTTAATTGCAATATCAAATTATTTGTCACCTATTAGATCTCAATAAGTCAGATCAGAATTATAAATGATGGAAGAGAATTAACTATTTAAATCATCTAAAATGTCATATGAAGTTTAATTGAATTTCTTCTTTGATTTAAATAGGCTCCAAAATTTATTTGACAAAAAAATTGATTAACGTAGTTCAGATAGTTATGATAATAATCATGGTAAAGTACAAGATTTAAAAGTACTCAAATTGTATTTTATGTTCTTATGTGAATTATTGTTAGTTTATCCATTCAAAAAATAACAAGGATCAATAAATAGTGGATTTTATGTATTAAAAAGTATCTTTGATAAAAGGAATAGTTCATTAAAAGAATTCAGACGTATACTTTAAGTGATTAGTAAGCTAAGCACTTGTTTAGATTATTAATAATTCTTCTATAAAATGATATTAGACATCTATGGTTACACATACGATAGATTTTTATAATTCTTACTAGGAGATTAGACAATTAAACAATAAGATCAACCTTTACAAACTGAGGGAGAAGAGATTATGTTAATGGCTATAAAATATTTAATATTAGGAAGAGGCTCTTTCAAATAGCCTACATAATTTTAACTTTAATAACCAAATAAAATTACTGTTTAACTTGTACCTGAAAGTGAAGATTCAAATATGAGAGAGTAAGTACTAAACAAATATTTGTCTATATATTATAGAAAGAAATAATGGTTAAAATTATATAATTCATGTATAAAATTAGTGACAAGTGAGTATTTACCATCAATTGTTATTTACAATCTTTCTTTTATTCCAATATAAGATTAAGCTTAATAACCTCTTAGAGAATGTATAATACCTAGTGCTGCAATAGAATTGATGGGTACAGCAGCCAATGTTAGTAGTAGATTACTACGACCAATATTCAATCAAATAATCACGAATGATGTCAAAACAATCACTCAACTTACAGAATACCTTCAACAATAATCTCTATCATATGGAACCTTGACTACTATATCAAATTACTTAGTTCAAGATATTCTAAACTAGATTAAGAACATTCATTAAGTTTTAGATAACCAATAGATGTAACTTAATTTCAATAATCTGATTACTTGTCTAAGATAAAAGAATTAATTACCATTAGCATAGTTTTTATTAGAATAGATATTTCAATATCTAAGTGCGGATTCTGAATACTATTCTCTTTTATATGAAGACATAATTGTTTAATTATAAGGTGTATATTCAGACTTATGGAATAAATAAGGTTTATTAGGATGTAAATCTCTCACTGCCACTTAACCTTGGGTTAAATAATTAATCTTAATCAATTAATTAAGAGAACCAGCTTAATCATATTAATTAATACTCAATAATTAAGAATATGTAGATCAATTCTGGTACTTATTGGAATAAGATACTCATGAAGCTTACGGAATTTAAAAAGAATATGATTCATAAATTATTCATCACTTATTCACTGAATCCTTATAATAACTCAATCAATGGAATACTTTGAAATAAGTTGATTTAAGTAAAGTTTAGTCAGTCTAAAATAAAATTATTATTGGATTTAGGGAAAGACAAAGAGAATCAACAGATTAAGGATGGAAAGAATTGAATATCCTATCAGAAATTAAATAAAATGTACATCAAAATGATATTTATTGTTATAATCAGGCTTACTTTAAATTGCTTGATTTTGTAACCGAAGAATCTTAATAAAACTAACATGTTCGAAATAATAATCATGTATTGTAATCAATTGAATAAAATCTTAAATATGCTTAGATCATCAATTGCTATAATTTTATAAAAACCTTACCTAAATTAAGTTAATCTTATGATTAAATGATGTCATCACCTTAATTATGGGGATTTAAATTCCTAAATTTTGTATCTCAATTCCAACTTTATACTGAATTGGAAGAAAGTCTAAAATAATATACAAACAGTACTCCTTCTTATCCAAATTAACAACAAACTGCTTATGAAAATCTTCTAGATTAAATATTTAATGGTTATTAATCCAGTTTATTTTGTAAGAAATATCTTTTTGAAAGATAACCTACTAATACTGATTAACAAGAATTCATATTTGATATTATTAGTTAAAGAATGATACAATTATAAATGTGTCTCCAACGTTTCAATACCTAATTAAGTTAATTTATAAATGGATAACAATAATTAACCACCAATAATACTTTGGATTTAAAAAGCTTTCAACTTTCTATGTTAGATTATAAAACTCTTTTATTTCCTATCAGATATTATTAATAGAATGGAATTTCTGAATTGTTTGATGAATAAACTATATTAAAAGAAGTACCAAAACCATTATAAGTATTTGCTGCAAAATTATATCAATTAGAAAGAATCAAATTCAAAACAATGAAAATTTAGGATATAGACTAAAATAATCAATAATTGACAGATATTTTAAATTATTTAAACATTTAATAATTTAGTACTTACAGTTCAGAAGAACTTAAATCTTATATGATTAGTAAAATAAGAAGATTAAAAATGATTAATCAATGTTATAAATTCCTCAGATTGGATCAATAACAGTTTGAATAATCCAATAACATTAATAATTATATGCAAACTGAAGAACCAAAATTAGAATAGATGGTAAGCCAAACTAATTAATATTTTATCCAAAACTAAATTAATTATTAGAAATTCTGGAAAGAAGCCTAAAAAGTTTATCAATTAGCTCATAAAAAATACAGTAATAACATAAAGTTTGCCCAAAATTATATATAGGTTACTTCTATTAGTATTCAATATAAACCATAGAAATTTCCCATAAATGGAATGTATATGTTTCATATATTAAATGTAACCAATCCCACAGACTCAATTGTTATAGATGCCTTCTCATAAGTGATTCCTCTTATTCCTATGCATTTGTTATAGAGATTCTTGATATAATTTATATCAACATTTTTAAGAACCCCTTCCGATTAAGTTAAAAATGATTGTTTGGAAGCCATAAATAAATTGTGTAAATATAATCCTTTAAACAATCTTCAAATTATTCAATATATGAAAAGTTTAGGTCTTATCACTGATGATAGAACATTATAATTTGTTGATCATTTTTAAAACTCTTCTAAATTAAGTAATAAAATAGCTAACATCTATTCATTGTCATATCTTTTTCATAATAAATATGATTCATCAATTTGGGATACTTTAGAAGAATTAATTTATTTA
Organism: Paramecium sonneborni; assembly: GCA_905182985.1. Taxonomy (NCBI): domain Eukaryota; phylum Ciliophora; class Oligohymenophorea; order Peniculida; family Parameciidae; genus Paramecium; species Paramecium sonneborni. Next base: position 290,059 of record CAJJDN010000099.1, on the reverse strand, counting down.
TGTGGAAAAGTATTGGATTAAAAGTATTTTGAATAAAATTCTGTCAACATTAATGAGATATGTTTGTAAATAGTAAATTTAATTCAAAAATATTATTAAACGAAGGAATATTTGAAATAATTTTTACCTGTTAATGATCTTCAGAAATGGATTTAAATTGATTAATTAAAAGCAATCACATCAATTTATATTGCTTCATTAAAACTAATTTATGGTAAATTATTTGGTTTGTAAATTAATTAATAAGAAGAATTTTCTCAATAATTAAGCCATGCATTAAATTCTTTAATTCCAAAATAAATTTAAATAACATAGTTATATGAATTGAATGATGAATTTTAAATGAATTAAATTCCTATGTTAGGATAGGAAGGATAATTGAAGAGGAATTAATCATTTGAGAATGTGTATATAAAAAGTATATTCCCAACTGTTAATATAATGTTTTAAAGAAGAAAGAGATTGATAAGATAAATTGCTTTATTAGGTAATGATGAAAAGAAATACTTTTTCCTTTTGAAAACAAAGAAGGTAGAAACAAAAAGGGTTATTCAAAATATATTGGATGAGCATATAACTTTTTAATTTTTGAAGATAACAAATTTATTTAATTAAAATTACAAAGAAACAAAGATTAGAAATATAAAACATTTTTAGACAGAGAAATATTTATTAGAAAATGAGAAATAGATATATTAAATAGAGGCTTATCAGGAGGAAACCTATAATTTGAGTAATATATCAGATTTAATTGTATCTTTGAATTATTAAAATAGTAGTAATAAAGATAGTAAAGTGAGTGTTCCATATTACATGTAAATAAAATATTTAATTATTCAATAGGGAAAAGAGCGAGAATTATATATAGAAGCAAGATCTGAGTAATTACATATAAAAATTTACAAAGACAATTGATACTTTTGTATATTTGAGGAAGGTGATTGTAACAAATATTGGAGTATAATATGCTCTAAGTTTTACAGTAGGGAACAGTTAATCCCCTAAACAGTTGGAGAATTTGTAATTAAATTTGAGTAATGGTAATTTCTTTTAGAAAAAATAAATATTTAAAGTGATTGATTAGAAATTAATTCTTTATGATCCATTTGCGATAAGATATTCAAGAAATATAGAGTATTTAATTGGAGAGGTGAATTTAAATGGATATTTAATACCTACATTTACAGCAACAATAATTGGGATATTGAATTAGGAGTAATAATATAATAATAAATATTAATAGTTTAGAAGAATATTTGAATGTGTTATTTTGGTAATTAGGATGTAAAGATTAAGTTGATTAATTCATACAGAAATTGAAAGATATAGTTTATAGTAATGGAATGATTGATTCGAAATGTGATAGATTGATAGCAATTTCGAAAAGTTTATTAGGAGGAGAGGAGAAAGTAAAATAATGGGTGAAAAGATGGTTTTGATTTATGTTTTTATGGAATTATTATAAATAAAATATAAATATGTAAAGGTTTGAAAGTGATTTGAATGCTGAAGGAGAATCATAAGCAAATTATACAAGATTTGAATCATCTCCATCAGTTGGATAATTATCAGAAACTCATTTAGAAAAATAGACAATAATAAAATCAACATTAATAGCATCAATTGGATCATTCATATTTACATATGGAATATTGTCATCAGGAGGCAATAATATGGCAATATTAGTCATATTATTTTTAAGTATTTTAATGACAGATCGTTTGACTGTATTTAATCCAGCTGTTAGTTTTATTGATTTATTATATGTTAGAATAGGATTTTAAGAATTTATGTTTAATGTATTAGGTTAAGTTGGTGGTAGTTTATTAGGTGCAATGGTTTGTTTCTTTGTTTTATAAGATTTCACAAATGCTCCATATTTAGATGCAAAGATTGGTGATAATTTAATTGGAGTATTAAAATATATTTATTAAGTATTTAGTCTGTTGAAGGTGAAATGTTTGGTTCAATTATATTTATGATTATTATAGTATTATAATATGATGATTATTTGAAATTTACAGATGATAAATTAGAACATGCTCTTGTTATCACTTTAGGATTTGGTGCAGCACGTGTTTTATCATCTAAAGGATAATCACTTTTTAATCCAGCATTTGCATTTAGGTATTCCTTTTATAATATTTATAGTTTGGAATTATTTGAATGTATTTAAGATGGTTCTTGGGGAAGATTTGGATTCTTATGGGTATTCACATGTGCTCCTTTTATGGCTGCTGTTTTCGCTATTTTATTTAATAGCTAAATCTATAAGACATTCTATGATAAAAAAATTTAATACGGATTTTGATTTATTAATTATGAATTAAACATTTACAAAGGAGTAATAGTTATTAGTTGATGAAATCATTTCCAAAGGCTATAATCAAGATGATTTTGAAGACTATGTTCTCCTTAAAGAACCCAAAAAAGGTTCAAATTCTATATTATTTTCTAGGCTAAGATTTAAGTTAATGGTCTTATTAAGAATTAGAAAAAATCATTTAACAATATCAACAAGATAGTATTCCATTCTCATTATTCTACAGGAAAAGAACAAAACTTCAATTCATACCAATTAGTCGAACTTGATTCTCCAGATATTTCTGATTAAATTCAAATTATTGACAGAGATACTTTTGTCTAAAAATAAACCTTAGAATCCATCAAAATTGTATTTCATTTCTATTATTTTATTTTAGACTGATAAAATTTAAATAATTCCTTTTGAAAAGACCATCAATTGTAAATAAATGTATTTTTTCATTGATGAAAACATCTAACTCTAATTTGATATCAGTCCGTATTTCATTCTAATAACTATAAAGTCCCATACAAGAAGGAGGTGGCATATTAGATTTCTTTTCTAAAACCATAGTATTTCCAATTCAAATCTTCCCTATGTAATGGAAAGTTAAAAGAACTCTTTAAGATTTCATTCAACTCAGAAACATATTCTCAGCTGCTTTCCCAGAATACATTGTAAACTATTATAATTATTTTTATTTAGATTCCTTCATTTCCATATAATGATATCAACGACTATGATATTATTATGATGGAATAATAAAATATCATCAAAGTCTTAAATGTAAATTTCCTTATCTAATCTAGGCTTTCCTTTAAATTTACAACAAAAAACCTATTGTTAGAACCCTCTTCTCTAGTTTACTCTTTTTAAATGAAGAGAATTCCAAACAATTCTAATTGAAATTTTATAAAGAACAGTCTCTTTAAAAATAATACAATTTAAGTTAAAAACAATCTAAAACTGGAACTCTTACTTTTTAATTCAATCAAAATCAATATTAAAAATATAAAGACTATTAAACCTATTTAAATGGAGAATAAACTAATTATGAAATTATCCAAAAGTATTTGGAACAATTTGCTGAATACACATATAAAGGTTAATAAAGTCTTGGTTACTCTATAGAAATGATGTAATAATTATGTAATTCTCTTCCATCATATGTTGAAGCCTAAGAATTTGGAAAAGCTTTGTGTATGATTAAATCTTATTTTGTAATTTGAATCCACTATTTAGATAGCAAACTCAAAAAGATTTTGTTCTAAGATCAACAAAATAAATTATGGATGTGTTATTAATAACTTTAGTTAAGTTTAAGAATTCTAGATAATAATTAACTGAATTGAAATCAAATCTATTTGAAACATTTTAAAATTATTCAAATGAATTCCATCTCCTTGAAAAACGTAAAGAAGATTTATTTTTAATAAGTAAATATAAGAACTATTCATAAATAGAAGATTTATAAAAATGGGGTTTGAATTAAGAATAATAAGAAAAAGTTGATATAAATAAGTGTTATACTGATTTGAAATATGCGAAAGAAATTATGTTACCAAAAGACACATATTATGTAGATGAAAAAAGAGATTAATATATTTATATGCTAAATAAATTTAACGAATAATATGAGTAGTAATTTCTAATAGAAACAGATAAGTTACTTAATGAAATTCAATATTATTTGGATAATATGAGATGCTATACTAATAACTAAGTAAAGGAATTAAAATATAAGTAGCTTTAAAATTGGGATTTTTTAATTTAAGAATACGAAGAATATAAAATATCATATCAAAAACTAATAGCTGTAAAATGAATAAATTAATTTTTAAAAACTTTAGTATTAAATATATTTTTAAATATAATCAATATTATGTATTTGTAGATTCCTTAAGATCCTCAGTGATTGTAGCTAAATCTTTACTCAATTAAACTCGACTTGACTTACTTTAATTGGATCCATTTCCTTTCCAATCGGAATTATCCCCATTCCAACTTTTGATTTATAATAATTATACTTATCATCAGATTCAACTTAACCAAATGTTCCTGAAACCACATTATAAACCATTTGAAGTGCAGAAGAATCCAAAGAATCAGATTTTTTAATCAAAACTTCTTCGAATTGATTATCTTCATTTTCAAGTTGTTAATATTACTATTCTTTATTTTACACTTTTGTACTTTTTTTATTGACCTATAAATAAATATACTTCAAATTATTTACGCTAGTTTCATTCAAAGGAATTACTTCAAATCCTTACTCATTTTTCTTAACTTCTTCAAATCCATCTCCTCTAATTATGATCTCTTCTTCAAATCCATTTTAACTTTCTCCATCCCAATCACATGAATCTTTCTCCTTTAATTAATCAATAGAACCACTTAGTGAAGGATGATCACCAGATCTATAAGAACTGATATCTTCATCTAAATGAACTAATGGGTTTTCAAATTCTTCCAATTCAATTTATTCTTCTATTTTTTAATAAATAAGATCTTTAAATTATGTAGTACCTTAAATCTATTAAATGGTCCAAACTTCTAAAATAGATACTTTGGCTTATTTTATAGGCATTAATTCTCCAGGTTCATAAGTTTTATCATGATTTTTACATTAAACACTTAAAAGATCTTAGTTGAGAAAAATTCTAAATTCTTTAGCTAATTCACCTCCAAATCCAATTCCTTATTTTAATTCTGAATTTTTAGAATTTAAATAGGTACACTATGATCTAGTGAATTTATCATTTTTAGTTTTATAAACTTTAAATAAAGGGAACATTTAAAATACGCAATCTTCTTTACTACCATTAGGTTGAGCATCATCTTTCCATTCAAAATTAGTATATGCTCCAAAAGTATATTTACGATTTCCTTCATCACATTAAATTAAAAATAAAACACTAGATTAACATTCAATGAGAAGATGAGATAATAATTCAAAGTTTCTTTCATGAACATTTGTAGAATAAAGAAGTTCCAATTTATTACAATCTTTGTGCATGAAACTCAAATACATAAATGCTATCCATTCTTAATTAATAATATGAGATGGATGTTATAATTAAGGATTACGAAATAATTTCTATTCTCCTAAAAATTTATTGTAATAATAATCCTCTACAATTTCTTCTAATTATGTCATGTAATTATCAAAAAATTTAATTAACTGCAAGATAGGAACATTACCATTAACTTTTTAGAAAATAGCATCTACAAATGCTTTGATAGGTTATTCATTAAGATTCTGTTTTCTTAACATCATATTAACAAACACTTGCATACATCTAGCTGTCTATAAATAAGTAATTTCTAAAGATGCAAATTATTTGATTGCATCTTTAATATTTAGATTGCCATACAATGAGACTATTAATAAAATTAGTGAAACTCTGTTTGGTAATCTTAAAATTTCATTTTCTGATTTGCCTAAAATAAAGACTTCTGATATTTGCAACATTGTTTCATATTCAATACCTTTCTATTCATTGTTTTATAGACCTAGTAAAAACCAATACATGCTTTAACCAAAAGTAGGACTTTCATCAAACATTTCAATAAAATTTTCTTCAAATAACAACATCTATTTACGAGATCTAAAAACTTTCATTATAAACTATACTCTGGATTTGTAAGTGTTTGTCTCACAAAGGCTTAATGAATGTACATCTTTTAAGGTTTCTCAAGGTTAGTTTACATTTTTGTTCTGTTAGTAACACAATTGCCCATTATATCAATTTATTTTATAAAAATAAAAATTACCAAAAGTGAATAACACTGAAAATCAATACATATAAGAAACATAATTTTCATTTAATGATAATATAATTAGAATTAATCTTACTTTTTACATTTTATCAAATATTTCATTTTCTTTTTTTTCTTAAGTTTTAATCTTTCAATCCAAGTTCTTCAATTTTATTACGAGAACTTGTATTATTTATAAAATAATTATACCTTTAAGCTGCTTCATCATCTCCTTTTAACATCAATGCTTTATCTTCTCTATATATAGAATCACTTGGTAATATACATTAAGGTTCCTTCCATGGTTATATTGGATCATCTATTCTCCATAATATTTCACCATCCATCTCAAAATGAGATAACCATGATCCTGATCCTTTTGATAAAGTGAATACCTAATCTTCATCATCTTCATCAGTCTTTTTAATAATATTATTTATTACATTAATTAATTTATTTATTTTTACATCAACCAAATCTGAAAGAGGTTTCTATTATTAAGACCAGAACATTAATTTATTTTTTATTTTTTAAGCACTACCTTCATATACATAACTGAAATTTATTTATGCAACCAATTTATCTTATACACATTTTATTGTAAAACTATCTAATTTATTCAAAATTCGATCTCCTTTCATTAATCCATTTATTATCATTGCAGGTACTTTTATTTCATAAACTTTTCCATCTGCAAATTTTATATATTTTGGTTTCAGATTTTTGCCAATTATCTATGTAAATGTTGGATGTATTTCTGCCAAAACCTCTTCTGAACCATAGATTTACCAACCATTCCCATAAATTTAATATAATGTTGTTGGAGGATCAGACTTAATAAATTCACAATAAAACCCAGTCCCATCTTCTTTTACTTTTTAACATGTTTCTCCAATCATAGGATCAATAGGTGCTAATGATCTCAAATAAGTATGTGTTCCATGTAGATATGCAATTTCATTTGTTACAACTAACTACATTCTTTATAGAGGATCTTTGCATTTAGCTGCCTCTGTTAAATATAAGTTAGTATAGTCATGATCACTTATTGCATATTAATAACAAAATACAATGTCAAACATTCATTAGCTGTTTTAGGTGCGGTTAGACATATAGGTTTTGTAATAGTAGCTAAATTGAAATCTCCTTTTGCTATTTTTGAACCTATTTATTTAATCATTGCTCCTGCAATCTAAAAAAGTTTGGTATCATCTTCTTAATTCATATGAACACCACCTTCAAATATTGAAAATGTGAATTACCATTTTTATGAGCCATAGGGTGTCTGGGATATTATTTATCTTTCTCAAACTTTTATCTCCAAGTTTAATTCATAAAAATAAATTTTCAAAAACCATTAAGAAGAAATTAAAAGTATATTTTTTTAAGAACAATAAAAAATAAAAAATTATTCCGATACCGGGGATTGAACCCGGGTCCCCAGGGTGAGAACCTGATATCCTAACCACTAGACTATACCGGAACTGATAATATATAGAATAGAATTTCCATTATATACGGAACTAGTTTTATTGTATTATTTATAAATCATTTATGAGTATTTTATTTTAATTTATGATGAGTCTTTTTTGATTATTTTTATAACAAAGAATCCCAATCTACATCTTTTTCTTCATATGGTGTATAATCAATTACATCACCTCTATCTTAATCATCTGAATCTGAATGATTAGATTAATTATCTTAATTTCCATCATTTGATTCTTCTTCTGATGAAGCCCAAGCATTTGATTATTCTTTTAATGGTGTATAATCAATTACTCCATCTCTGTCATTTGCATTTTGACCCTAACTTCGAATCAAATCTATATACTTATCCATTTAATTAATTAACACCATTTTATGTATCATCAACATGATTATCATTATCTTCCTCAAAATTGCCTGTTTAATAATGTTTAATTAACCAATCAAACAATTCAATTTCTTCTTCCAATCTTTATCTATCTTCATCAACCCATTCTTAATCATACTTTAAATCTTCCTCTGCTACTAATAATGTATATTCTATTTCCTTCAATCTAGCTTAACATTTGTCAACTCGACCATATAAAGTAGTCAATTAATTTTAGAAATGCTACATATTCAGAATATATGGATACAGTGATTAGATCATCCTAGACTTCTATTTGTCTATTGAATATATCATTCTCCTTTTCAATTCTAACTTTGAATTCTGAGAATGTCACTCCAATCTAGACTTAACCATTCTATCCATTTGCAACATCATCTTATATTTCTCTCTCCATTTAATTTAATAACTCTATCAATTATTCAATTGTTCCATTCAACTCAAAATCCTCCTATTTCATTTATAGCATATTCATCTTTCTATACTCTTTGTAAGCTGATACAATATGTGATATTTCTGATATAGTGTTCTCTTTTACTTCAGCAAATGAAGTTGATAATTAAGCCTATAATGTTACTCTCAAATATGCAATCAATCTTAATAACACTCTTGCATTCTTTACTTTATTCAAAGAATTATTATTTTTCTCACATACATTTGTAGATAATGTTCCAATTCTATTATTATTACTTTCTTATCGAGATTTCATCCAATTCTTATAATCATTTGCTAAATCTATTTCTGTCTGTTTATTTACTACCTATATATTTATTATTATATCATACATCTTACTCTCTATTATAACACTCTCCTTTTTATTCAGATATTGCTTATTATATCACTGCTATTTAATCTAACTTTGCCTATTTTATTGGTTAAAATCTTATATCTAATAATTATAATTGTTCAAAAGCCTCTTATCTTAATTCAGCTAATAATTAGATTACAACTTCATTATCTTAAGCTATTGTTCCTATTGTCAAAAATGTTAATAACAATATACTTACTCTCATTTATTAATTATAATAAAAACGGATTATAATTTACAATCAATTATAATCAAAATTCAATATCATCATAATTTTCACCCTATTAGAATTCAAAGGCCCAAGGATTATTAAGTAGGAAATCTTATGTTGCTTATTTAATATTGTGATTAGGATAGAATTCACCACTTATAGGTTATCTAGTACATGGATCAACTGGTCCATTTTTCTATATTGCCTCTATTAACATATCTCTCTCATATGTTTGACCTGCATCTGTCACAACTGGATTTTCCATCATTTCCTATATAATATAATATATTAATTACAAATGTTATTTTACATATCAAATAACTTGGAATATCGTAATTCTATTTTTAATCTGGATTTCCAATAGAATTAATAAATGCATTTAATTCATTCTTTCTTTATTCTTCATTCAAATCTCCTCTCTATTATAAATACTGTGTATAATTATTAATTGCTTATCTCTTTTTCTAATCCTCCAACTCTTTGTTCTTATACCATAGTAATTTTTTTGCTCTATAAATATATTTACTCAATTCATCTTCATAATATTATTTCTTCTATCCTGCACATAAAGTCCTAGCCTTTGTTAATCTATGAATTGCTGTCTCTATCTCATGAGTATTTTCCTACTTTTTCCCTCTCTCTGCCAATACCTATCCACATAATAAATGAGCCTTAATATTTTTATCATCCAACTCTATTGCCATTATTGCATCTTTGTAAGCCTAAAATCATACTCTCATAATTGTACCTAATCCAAATTACCCATCTTTTTATAAGCCAAACCTCTTGATCTAAAAAAAGAACTTTCTGTTCCGTCTGTCAATTATATTGCTCTGTCATAATATTATATTGCTTTTGTATAATCTCCCTTTTCAAATGACATGTCTCCTAATATACACCAATATTGCCCTTATGTTTCTGAATAATCTCCTAATGATTTTTTCACACTTTACATTTTCTATAAATTAGGTGGCTACTATACTACCATTACTTATACCTTAGGAACTTAATCTTTATATTATTGATTTGTGTAAGGAGGTCTTGGCACACCTACTCTCATTCCTGGTCCTGGAACAAATATATCATCAAATATAAAAAGTGGAAGATCTGATCTAAATATGTTACTAATAAATGGAAACATTAAATTAATTCTCATTACTATTCCAATCAATTTCAATTCAATAATTTATTATTCTAGAATTTTCTAGAACTATTCAAAATTATCTAGAATATATAAATTTACAATCTTTCAAATTTTCTAAATCTAGAAGAATTTTCCTAAATTGTTTATATCAACCATTAACAAAACTTAATGTATTTATAAATTTTAATTTTTTTTATTATCTATATATTAACAATCAATTTTTGATTCTATTTATTAATATTATATAAATTTCTTATATTTCTTCAACATATTACTTCAAATAAATCTTATTCAACCAATAATCAGAATCAGTTGTATTAATTATAGGAATAAAATGTTATGTTTTTAAACAATCTCCTTCAATTATAGTCTCAATAATACAAATAAACTATTACTTAGATATTCAATATTATATATATAATATTCAGTCAAACTCTATTTATAAATGTTCTAGTTATTAATTTATCTTTATTTATAAATCTTCAATTACATTTTAATTTTATTTGCAAAATCTTTATTGAATATTTTAGCTATTTTTTAATTAATCTTCTTATTTTAATTAATATTCTTATTTTAATTAATCTTCTTATTTTAATTAATCTTCTTATTTTAATTAATCTTCTTATTTTAATTAATCTTCTTATTTTAATTAATCTTCTTATTTTAATTAATCTTCTTATTTTAATTAATCTTCTTATTTTAATTAATCTTCTTATTTTAATTAATCTTCTTATTTTAATTAATCTTCTTATTTTAATTAATCTTCTTATTTTAATTAATCTTCTTATTTTAATTAATCTTCTTATTTTAATTAATCTTCTTATTTTAATTAATCTTCTTATTTTAATTAATCTTCTTATTTTAATTAATCTTCTTATTTTAATTAATCTTCTTATTTTAATTAATCTTCTTATTTTAATTAATCTTCTTATTTTAATTAATCTTCTTATTTTAATTAATCTTCTTATTTTAATTAATCTTCTTATTTTAATTAATCTTCTTATTTTAATTAATCTTCTTATTTTAATTAATCTTCTTATTTTAATTAATCTTCTTATTTTAATTAATCTTCTTATTTTAATTAATCTTCTTATTTTAATTAATCTTCTTATTTTAATTAATCTTCTTATTTTAATTAATCTTCTTATTTTAATTAATCTTCTTATTTTAATTAATCTTCTTATTTTAATTAATCTTCTTATTTTAATTAATCTTCTTATTTTAATTAATCTTCTTATTTTAATTAATCTTCTTATTTTAATTAATCTTCTTATTTTAATTAATCTTCTTATTTTAATTAATCTTCTTATTTTAATTAATCTTCTTATTTTAATTAATCTTCTTATTTTAATTAATCTTCTTATTTTAATTAATCTTCTTATTTTAATTAATCTTCTTATTTTAATTAATCTTCTTATTTTAATTAATCTTCTTATTTTAATTAATCTTCTTATTTTAATTAATCTTCTTATTTTAATTAATCTTCTTATTTTAATTAATCTTCTTATTTTAATTAATCTTCTTATTTTAATTAATCTTCTTATTTTAATTAATCTTCTTATTTTAATTCAAAAGAAAGAGCGTCCATTTTTATTCTTTTCCTAATTTAAGTTTTTAATTTATCTTAAATTTCATATCTTATGATATAAGAAAATATAACTTTAATTAAATCTATTTCCTTATTAATGGTGAATTACCAAAATATATTGCTTTTGTTTATTTATAAATTTTATATAGAGTAGTTTTCTCTTAGTTCACGTTATTCAATTAAATTTCAACAAGGTCTTTCAGTTTTTTATTATAGCTGAATATTTCAAGAATTGTTTATTTTCTTTTATGGATAAATCGAATCTTAGCAAATTTTGTTTTGCTTCTTAAAATAATAAAATGTTAAAGAAAATTCTTAATCATTATCAATAAGTTAGAAACTTTGATTTTTTTTTCAATCCAAATAATTTTAGATAATTTTGTTTGTATCCTTTATATTAATAATTCTTGATAAGCTATAGAATAACTAAAATTTCAATATAAATATTGAAAATAGAGAAATACGTATTATTTTTGATAGGTATTTTGATTTGTTTTGGTACAGTACATTCAAATAAAAAGGGAGGATGCGATCATATAATAAATTAAATCTATTATTCAATGAAATTAACTTTTGAATTAAATTAGTTTTATTAATCATAAAAAAAGTGAAACAGGAATGAAGCAATAATTAAGCTTATTAAACATGACGAGTAATTAACCTAAAACAAAAGCAAGTATTATCCACAAAACTTAAGATTAAAAAAACAAGATGAGCAGTTTTGATGTTTTAGGAAAAAGTCCTTACAAAAGCAATTTTAATCGATAAAACTCAAGACATCTTCTAAAAGAACATCAAGCAATAACAAGTAGGGTTAATCAGAGATAAAGTTATAAATCCCCTCCAGAATCAACAAAGAGCAGCAAACCAATTAGTATTAGCAATAACAGTATAAAATTATTATTATATCAAAGATGAATTAAAATATATGGACTCTTCAAAAAGAGTTACTCAAAAGTCTTATTAATATTAATTAAAAGCCTTGTTAGGCAGTGAATAAGAAAAACCAACATTCTTTGATTAAACAAAAAGTAAATTGGAAATATATATACTTTAGGAATAAATACATAAATAAATTCTAATATTTTAACTTAATCACCAAAATAAAATATAAAAACAAGCCCTGATATAAAATATAGTAAAATTGTAAATTCGAAAAGCAAAGTTTCTCTTTAAAATACAAATTTGAGTGTTGCTGATAAAATGCTTTAATTAGAGAAAAACAAATAAAAAATAATTTCTTTGTAACTCAAACTTGCACAGAATATAAAATAAAGACCTCAAAAATAATCTTTTCCTATAATTCCTCTAATGGAAAAATTAGATAAATAAAATTAATAATGGTAATTACCTTAGACAGCTTTATTTATATTATAAAATTATTGTGATGCTTTAAATGATTTTGAAAAGAAGGAGATAATAGATTATGAAAATATATATTATTTAGCTCCAAAATAAATAACATAGAATTAGAAAGAATTTCTTGAAACACAATTAAACAATGGATTTGATACATAAGAGTATATCTTATTTGATAAATATGTTTAGTGGAGATTACATATTCATAAAATAAGACTAGATAGCCTATAGATATGAAATGTTAGAGAAATTGGGACATGGTAGTTTTGGTTATGTTTTTAAAGTGATGGATCATAAACATCATTAATAAGTGGCATTGAAGATCATTAAGAATAAAGACAAATTTTATAAATAAGCTTTAATTGAAATAGATATTCTAAAAATAGTAAATAAAGCAGATGTTTCTTGTTGTTTAATAAGAATGTTAAATTATTTTGAATTTCGTGGTCATATCGTAATTTAAAAAAATTAATTTAGGAAGTGCATGGTATTTGAGCTTTTAAGTTGTAATTTATACGAATTCATAGCAATAAATGATTTCGTTGGTTTTGATCTCGATTTAATTAGACGATTCGCAATCTAAATCCTTTAAGGTCTTCTTTATTTAAAGGAATATAATATAATACATTGTGATTTAAAACCTGAGAATATTCTCCTCAAAGATTTTAATAGATCTGGTATTAGAATTATTGATTTTGGTTCTAGTTGTTTCAATAATCAAAAAATATACTCATATATACAGGTATATTTATAATTTATATAAATTTTTTAGAGTAGATTTTATAGAGCTCCTGAAGTTGTTTTAGGATTAGATTACACTTCTTAAATTGATATGTGGAGTTTTGGATGTATTATTGCTGAACTCTTTACTGGAGAATCATTATTTTAATCTAAATCAGAAAAAGAATTACTATTTTTATAAACTAAAATTATTGGTATGCCTCCAAAAGAATTAATTGAATAAGGATCAAGAAAATCAAAATTTTTTGATGAAAAATATTAACTTAATTATAAAATTAAGGATTAAGATTTATTATAAGGAATTAAGACACTTAATTAACATTTATAAAAAGCAGATCCTTAATATTAAGATGTAACTATTATTTATTAAATTAAGTTTGTTATTAATTGTCTAAGATGGAATCCAGATTAGAGAATGACACCAGAAAAAGCCTTAATTCATCCATGGATTATTAATGGATTACCATAAACTGTTAGAAAATAACATATTTAATAAATGAAACATTTTATGGTTATTCCTGAAGACTTAGATTTTAAATAAGGTTAAGGTGAATAATCAAATCAATTTTTATGAAAATTATTATATATATTTATATTTTTAATATGGGGAAGAAAAATAAAAATAGAAACTTTTCAACTAAAAAAAATTAATTCAAAAAGATTAGCAGAACAAAGTCTGCAGCTGTTTTTGATGAAAAAGAAAGAAAAGAATATCTATCTGGTATGTTTGGAGCTAAATAAAAACGAAAAGAAGAATATATCAAATTAAGAAATGAAAAACATAAGAAATTCAATAAAGAATAAAAAGCATAAATAAGAGAAGTTTTATTTACCAATTTATATTTTAGGAAAAAAAAAAATAAATAGAGAGATTACAAAATCTTATTGATTTTAATAATTCTTTGAGTAAAACTTAAAAAACCGAGAATATTTAAACTTCAAATAATAAGGAAGTTGAAGTAACAACTACTTTTTTTTCATGAATAATGATAATATATATTTCATTTTATAAGCATAAATTAGAAGAATTCCATCTTATTAAATTTAACATTACTTTAATTTTCTAATCAAAATTAGATAATGTATATTATTTTGTATTTTATTTAGTAATATAGATAATTTTAAATTGTTTTATTTTTAAAGTGATTATTATAAAACTCTGATAGTTTATAAGGATTTAATAGCATAAAAATGATCAATTGTTGATTAATCTAAAATTTTATAAAATTAATATATAATAATAATAGAAATGAGTGATTTCTTTATTTAAAATAGAAGTGAGATTTCTCAGTAAAATTAAAGTGGTCTTGGTAGTTTTAATGAAAAGTAATGTAATTGATGATTATTCTAATTAGTTTAGGAGCAAGCTTTGGAAAATTACATTAAGATAATTAAAGTTTTGGTCCAAATGGAGGTGGAAGTTTTGTTTAGAATTCAGGATTTATAGTTTAAACCGAATAATATCGTTCTTCTATTGGTCTAGAAGATGTTAATGCTCCAATTTAAATATATGAATATTAAGAAACTTAAATATAAAAAGGAGTTTTCTTTAGAAATAGTGGCGATTTTGAGATGCAATTTGAAGAGTTAGGAATGGAGAGATTGAATATTTAACAATAGATTTAAGAGGACTCAAAAGAACATAAGGAATCTTCTTTAGATGGCGGAATAAAAAGCAGCCAATAATCATCACATGAATTTGATATGAAAATAGGTATATGTTACTTATATATTTTAATTAGAATCAGGTGAATAGATAAGTTCAAAGTTTAAACCTGAAATTAAATAACTTATAAATTCGAACATAATTTAAGAGAATAAGAATTTGTTCAATGTTAATCAAGCAAAGAGCATATATACCAATAAAATTACTTAATTAGTTGAATAGAACTAAAAAAAAGTAGATTTTGCAAATAAATCATCTCCTAGATTGTCGTAAATAAGACCTTTATTCAAATAGGAAGAGTTAATAAAAACTTTAGAGAAAATCTCCTCTAATTTAAAGGGATCATTTTGATAACTCATCTAATGAATTATAGTCGAGTCAAATAAGTCCAATTGGTAACATAGATCCTGCACAGTAAAAGTTAGCAAAAAATAGAGAATCTGCAAGAAATTCAAGAGCTAGAAAGAAAATTTATTATGAGTTATTGGAAACTAAAGTCTAAGAACTTTAAGATGAATTAGACAAAGTAAAAGAATCTAATCGAAACTAAACAAAACATACTGAAATTTATAACAAATTTTAAGAAAAAGTATTTTAAAAATATTTACATCTAGTTTTAAACTTTCTTAGATTAATAATAATAATTATTTGATAAATTAGAAACTTGTTTACTAAAAAATAAGGATGACATAGAAATTTCTATGGTGTTAGATGCTTTGAGATATAGAACGAATTCAAATAGTTAAGAAAGAAATGATGCTGCAAGATAATATTTTGATTCAATGGTTGAAGTATGTCTACCTATTTAAACTAAATACCTTATTTATTCATTAGAAAAGGATAAAGACTTTTTTGCTTAATAATCTGAGTACTAAAGATCTTATATTAGTGATTATACTGATTGGATGAAGGATGTTTTTAAAAAGACTTAAATTAAACCAGAATAAATTGTAAAAGTTAAAAAAATGAAATCTAAATTATAAAGTGTCAGAAATACTATATCAGAGTAATAAAATATATAAAATATAATTCTAGTTGTATACAGAATATTAAAGTTTAATTAAAAATGATTTAAGGTGAAGCTAATAAAGTAGATTAGATGTGGGAATAACTCAAGGAATGCCTAACTCCAATTCAATTAGGAACATGTCTTTTGACTATGAAATAGGTATTTACATTTATTAGTATTTATTTAGAATGCCTTTCGTTTAGAACTTCAAACATCCTCCATTTTTTTATAGTTAAAGAACTCTTAAATGGTAAATTTATTTTTTAATTTAAATAGTCAGACGAAGATGAGAATATGATTAAATCAAATTAAACATCTGTTCCTAAAAACAGAAAACTTGTAAAAACATCAATTTAAGGATGAGATTATATTCAACTAAGTCTTTTTATTTTATTATTTCTGCAACTCATCTTGTATTTTTGCTTTCATTTTGTTTCTCTTATATTATTTATAATAATTATTAAATAATGAATCTATTTAATTCTTAATTATTTATTCAATATTTTCTATATTTAACCTCCATTATATATATGTTATTTAATGAAAAATCATTTTAAACAAACTATAAATCATTTATTTACTCTGTCTTTATTTTTGAGTATTGATTGAATTGATTAGGAACTTTTTCTAGTCGGTGATGGGGAGAGATCTTTTTTGCCCTTTCTAGGAATATAACATATTTAGTTAGTTCCACTAAATCGTATATGTTTGAAAGGTTTGGATTATGAGGATGGTATTCCCTTATAAAAAGGACTCTACAAATTTTCTTCTTAGTCAGAATCAGGTATCACATTTTCTGAACTGTCTCCTTAAGTTTTTAAAACTTTTTCACTTGTAATTGTGATCTGCTGAGTTTATATATTCATTTAAACAAAGCTGTTCTAAGTAATATTGANTTAGATGCTTTGAGATATAGAACGAATTCAAATAGTTAAGAAAGAAATGATGCTGCAAGATAATATTTTGATTCAATGGTTGAAGTATGTCTACCTATTTAAACTAAATACCTTATTTATTCATTAGAAAAGGATAAAGACTTTTTTGCTTAATAATCTGAGTACTAAAGATCTTATATTAGTGATTATACTGATTGGATGAAGGATGTTTTTAAAAAGACTTAAATTAAACCAGAATAAATTGTAAAAGTTAAAAAAATGAAATCTAAATTATAAAGTGTCAGAAATACTATATCAGAGTAATAAAATATATAAAATATAATTCTAGTTGTATACAGAATATTAAAGTTTAATTAAAAATGATTTAAGGTGAAGCTAATAAAGTAGATTAGATGTGGGAATAACTCAAGGAATGCCTAACTCCAATTCAATTAGGAACATGTCTTTTGACTATGAAATAGGTATTTACATTTATTAGTATTTATTTAGAATGCCTTTCGTTTAGAACTTCAAACATCCTCCATTTTTTTATAGTTAAAGAACTCTTAAATGGTAAATTTATTTTTTAATTTAAATAGTCAGACGAAGATGAGAATATGATTAAATCAAATTAAACATCTGTTCCTAAAAACAGAAAACTTGTAAAAACATCAATTTAAGGATGAGATTATATTCAACTAAGTCTTTTTATTTTATTATTTCTGCAACTCATCTTGTATTTTTGCTTTCATTTTGTTTCTCTTATATTATTTATAATAATTATTAAATAATGAATCTATTTAATTCTTAATTATTTATTCAATATTTTCTATATTTAACCTCCATTATATATATGTTATTTAATGAAAAATCATTTTAAACAAACTATAAATCATTTATTTACTCTGTCTTTATTTTTGAGTATTGATTGAATTGATTAGGAACTTTTTCTAGTCGGTGATGGGGAGAGATCTTTTTTGCCCTTTCTAGGAATATAACATATTTAGTTAGTTCCACTAAATCGTATATGTTTGAAAGGTTTGGATTATGAGGATGGTATTCCCTTATAAAAAGGACTCTACAAATTTTCTTCTTAGTCAGAATCAGGTATCACATTTTCTGAACTGTCTCCTTAAGTTTTTAAAACTTTTTCACTTGTAATTGTGATCTGCTGAGTTTATATATTCATTTAAACAAAGCTGTTCTAAGTAATATTGATATAATAAAAAAAATAATCAAAATTTTTTAAGAAATGTTGTTTTTAAAAATTTTTAAAATGCAAAGTAATAGTATTCCTATGTTTTCTAAAATAGATTATACATATAAAATGATGATTGAATTAGTATACTTATTTTATGAATAAGTGAGTGAAAATTAATATAAAAAATATTATTGATTGATGTTGTAAACTGAATAATGCGTAACAAATATTTATTGTACAAAATTATTTATGATAATTTAATTTTACATTCTAAATCAAAGAAGTTAAATTCATTTGAGTTAAAATCATTGATTTGAATGCAAAAAGTGTTATAAATCAAAATATTAGTTTGATTTGTTGTATGTTGTAGTATATTAAATAATTTATTTATGATAAATAGATTAATCAGGCTTAGTTTTTGTTCCTCAATTAAAATAGAACCAGTTAATATTCATTATTAAGATGGACTATTTGATACAGCCTATGGTTTACTAAAAATGACACGGAATCCATATTTAAAGTAAAAGCAATTAGAGAGCATCACAAATGCATATTTTTTATTAGATGGAGTTGGATCAAACTTCATTAAGAGTCTTTTTAAAAAGGATATGAATTCATTGATTATATTTGATTGTGAAAAGATGCATTTAAGGAATGCGATTGAAATTTATTAGGCAACTAAAAAGTAAATAGATTTGTAATTTTTTGGTACTCCAAAAAGACCTCGTAATCCATTCTCAAAATGTAAAGGTCCAAAAGACATATTTAATTTATATAGACATATTTAGAATCAATAAAAACTTATGCTTTCAAGAATGTGTTTAATTGTGAGTTATAATGGAGAAGTAAGAATACAAGGAACATTACCTGAATGTGGAGATTTGAAATATCATTTAGAAGAGCAACCAGAAAACATTAGTCAAATAGGATATCGAAAATATAGCTATCTATTACCATTTAGTGCTTATTAGGGAATTGTTACTGCTTATAATTATGAGAAAGAAGGTGTGGCAATAGAATTTTTAAACTATAAAAAAATATATGCTTTGTATGGTGTATTTCCTCCAACTTAAAGATAATATTAAGTTTTATTCCATTCCTATATGCAGAAATTAGTTAAAATACATGATGTGTAATATTAATAATCCATTTTATAGGACTCATTCTTCTCTTTATAATGTGATTGATTTGGGTTGTGGAACTGGTGTTCTTGGATTTATTGCTAATGATGTATTATTGAGAAGCCTTAAGGATAAAGAAATAAATATCTATTCATTAGACAATATTGAAAACGCAGTCAAATCAGCTAAAATTAATGCTTAATGTTTAGAATATAAAAATTATACAGCAGAACTTGGAGATATTACAGATATTGAAACATTATAATATCAATTAACAGTGTTTAAGTAATTAGATCTTTATTAATAATTAGATATCCTGCTAAATTCAATTTGATTATTGCTAATCCTCCTTGGATTCAAGCATCTAAAATACGCATTGATGATTCTATTGAAAATACAGTAACAGATCCAGATGGTATTATGCTAAAGTCAATCTTTGAATTTGCTAATAGATATTTATAAATTGAATCACTTGATTCTACTAAAGGAAGATTGATTTTAATTTATAGTGATATCTCCTAATTATTGGAATTGTAAGAAAAAGAAAAAGTTCAAGAGTTATGTAGAGAATATAAAATGGCTATTACATATTACTCTGAATTACCATTTCATATTAAAGATCCTCAAAATGTTGATCCTCTCTTACAATATAAACAGAATAGTAGAGTTTAGCTTTTTGAGATTCGCAAGATATGATTTATTATATATAAAAATTGATTGCTAGGCTATCAATAAGTTATAATAATTATATATATAATTAATCTTACATGATTTTCTCTCAATCCTTTCTTAAATATATAAATTATGTTAGAGAAATATATAATATTATGCAACTCTATTATTTACTAAATTACACAACCTCAACTGAAGATACAATAAATACAAGTGTTTAAATATTTGTAGAAACTTTATTATAAATCTAAAATTAAGAATAAGGGTAAAGAATTGAAAGTTTAGATATAATAGAACTTATAAAAAGAGAGTAATTAAATTAGTGAATTATACCAATTTATTTTTTATAAATGTGAAAATATTGCCAATAAAGTTTTCGTTTCAATTCAGGCAAAAGTTAGAAATTATAATAAGTCATTTCAGAAAAATCAAAAACGCATAGATTTTCGCAAACTTAAAAATAATTATAAATGAACTTTCCTATAGATTGTCCCATTTATTTAAATCAGGAATTTAAAGATCAATGTAATTGTCTAAAAATTCTTATCACACAGAACCTTAAATAATATTTAAATGCTGCATTATGTGTGGATCTAGAAAATTATAATTTTGATATAATCATTTAAATAATATACTGTTCATAAAAATAAATTACCACCTATGATTTTATTATTTAGATAAATTGTATTCTTATAAAGTATAATTGAAGAGTTGAAATAAATAAAGAGGAATTTAGTAGATTTAAATATTATGAATTTTCTGGTTTATTTAATAGAATTGTAAATAATTTTAAATTTGATTTAGGTTGGAGAGTAATTTTTGATAAGATGTATACGTATATAAGTTAAAAAATATGATTTAGAGTAAGAAATGTTATGCTGAAAAGAATTGATGATTAAATAATAATTATAATGATTTATTTGTATACATGAATAATAAAAAATAATAAAATAATTAAATAGATGAATCCCTTAAGTTTAGGTTGGTAGTAAAATTTGATTTAAATACTAATATCATATAATGGTAAGTATGAATAGAATAACAATCCAACTTAATAACTAGATGAGGTTTTTTAGTAGTTTCTTAAAATTTACTCAAGCAAGTTTTAATAAATAGAATTCGAGCAAACTTTGATTAGCTAAAGAATATTGAAAATAAGTTAAGAGAAAGTGTAACAAGAGCAGTTATTGTAGACATAAGGCTAAATTTTGGATAATATTAGAGAGTAAAGAGAGTAATTGCTTTAGAAATTAGATTAAAGAGAATAGGAATTAATAAGTTTAGAAAAGGTTTTGGAGAATAAAAATAAAAGAGAATAAGATTAACATTAATTTGAAGATCTTAAGGATGGAATATTGATGTGTAAGGAGAAATGTGTATTGTTATAAGAGGAAAATATAGAGTTTACTAAATTGGCTAGTTCTTTGAGATAGTAAAACGATTAATTAAAAAGTAGTTATTTACAAGTAAACAATTAAATAATAAATGTTTAGGTACGTTAGACATATGATAACAATTTAATTAGATTAAATGAGTTACAATAGCATGGTTTGAATTTCAATTATAGAATGA
Organism: Paramecium sonneborni; assembly: GCA_905182985.1. Classification (NCBI taxonomy): domain Eukaryota; phylum Ciliophora; class Oligohymenophorea; order Peniculida; family Parameciidae; genus Paramecium; species Paramecium sonneborni. Next base: position 268,155 of record CAJJDN010000099.1, on the reverse strand, counting down.
TGAAATCAACAAAAATAATAAAAGACTTAGTTTAATTAAATCAAAGTGGAGTAAGTTAAAACAGAAAGACAAAACTTGAAAACTTTGTCAGTAATTATTCATAATTGGAAGATACATGTATAACATAATTAAATTCATTTTGAGCACCTTGAAGAATTATATGAGAATTTGTAAATATAGAGAGATAATATTAATAAAGAGGTTTTAGAAAGTATTTCTTAACTAATTTATATAAAACAAGAATTAGCTTAAATAAATATGAAAGATTCTAGTTTAAATTCTCCTAGATAATAAGACTTAGAATAATTGGATCCAATATTGACATCAGGTGCATTTAGATTTAAGACGCATCATAATTTGGGAGAGAAATAAATTCGATAAAGATAAATATCTAAATAGAATGATGATGATTTTAGAGCATTTTCTGAATTAAATGAAGATGATGAAGTAAAATAATCTAGTTCGGATGAAGATTAGAATAAAAATCATGAATTAACATCTAATAAATAACCATGGTATTTTAAATCAGCGGTTCCTATTATAAGTAGTAAGAATTCAGAGAAGAAATGGGAAACTCATAGTGAAATAAAAAAACATCATAAGAATAAATCTTCGTTTGCTTCTATTTCCTCAGAATCCAGTTTCAATAGAATGGGTATGATGACATTAAAAGAAGAGTTTCAAAACATCTATTAATAGTAATAATTAGATGAAGATATCAAAGAAAAAGATACTGAAATGAATGATAGTGATGATATTCCATAATTAATTTAACAAGAATCAATCATTTAAGATTCTACTATTATTATAGATAAAAAATCATAATAATTAAATAAATCAAAAGATGAAATTGATACAATATCAGAACCTATTAAAAGTGATCTTTATAAAAATTTAAAAATAGCAGGTGTTTTACTGACTACTTGTGGAATAGCAGGATGGCTTTATAGAAAATATTTTTGATTTATATAAGAATAATAATTAACAAAAATAATATTCACTCTTCTTTGTTTCTATCTAAAAAGCTTTTACTATCATAAGAAATTTAAGCAAATAATGATTTTTTAGAATTAAATAAATGTGTCAAAAGTAAAATAGCTGAAGTTCTTAAAGATATTGTCNTAATAAATGTTTAGGTACGTTAGACATATGATAACAATTTAATTAGATTAAATGAGTTACAATAGCATGGTTTGAATTTCAATTATAGAATGATGAAATCAACAAAAATAATAAAAGACTTAGTTTAATTAAATCAAAGTGGAGTAAGTTAAAACAGAAAGACAAAACTTGAAAACTTTGTCAGTAATTATTCATAATTGGAAGATACATGTATAACATAATTAAATTCATTTTGAGCACCTTGAAGAATTATATGAGAATTTGTAAATATAGAGAGATAATATTAATAAAGAGGTTTTAGAAAGTATTTCTTAACTAATTTATATAAAACAAGAATTAGCTTAAATAAATATGAAAGATTCTAGTTTAAATTCTCCTAGATAATAAGACTTAGAATAATTGGATCCAATATTGACATCAGGTGCATTTAGATTTAAGACGCATCATAATTTGGGAGAGAAATAAATTCGATAAAGATAAATATCTAAATAGAATGATGATGATTTTAGAGCATTTTCTGAATTAAATGAAGATGATGAAGTAAAATAATCTAGTTCGGATGAAGATTAGAATAAAAATCATGAATTAACATCTAATAAATAACCATGGTATTTTAAATCAGCGGTTCCTATTATAAGTAGTAAGAATTCAGAGAAGAAATGGGAAACTCATAGTGAAATAAAAAAACATCATAAGAATAAATCTTCGTTTGCTTCTATTTCCTCAGAATCCAGTTTCAATAGAATGGGTATGATGACATTAAAAGAAGAGTTTCAAAACATCTATTAATAGTAATAATTAGATGAAGATATCAAAGAAAAAGATACTGAAATGAATGATAGTGATGATATTCCATAATTAATTTAACAAGAATCAATCATTTAAGATTCTACTATTATTATAGATAAAAAATCATAATAATTAAATAAATCAAAAGATGAAATTGATACAATATCAGAACCTATTAAAAGTGATCTTTATAAAAATTTAAAAATAGCAGGTGTTTTACTGACTACTTGTGGAATAGCAGGATGGCTTTATAGAAAATATTTTTGATTTATATAAGAATAATAATTAACAAAAATAATATTCACTCTTCTTTGTTTCTATCTAAAAAGCTTTTACTATCATAAGAAATTTAAGCAAATAATGATTTTTTAGAATTAAATAAATGTGTCAAAAGTAAAATAGCTGAAGTTCTTAAAGATATTGTCCCTATTTCCATTACTTTATGCCTAAGATATCTGGCAACTATCTAAATTGTTAATTGAAATTTAAATACCAAATTAATAGTTTAGAGTACTGGAAAACTAATAAAATAGAATCCACCATATATTCCAAGCATTAATATAAATTATTTTACGGTTGCACTACTATTTTTAGATGTATTAGACAATCCATTTATAAAATAGATAAATTCTCCTATAAATATAAATGATGCCAACCAACCAACCAAACCTTCATAATTATGATCCTTATAGTAAGAATCATAATCAATAAAACCTACTCCAACAATAGTTAATTAAAAAAATGCTATTAATAGTGATAAAGGAAGGAATGTTTCGAAATTATCAAATTTAGTAAAATTTATTTACCAACCCCAAGATAACATAATTAAAATCATAGTTAAAGAAAATTATGATGCAACCTATGCTAATGATTAATGCTTACCTACACAATAACTGAAATCACATGTAATACAAAAACGCCTTGGCCATTATAACTGTAAACCCACAAATGTAATAAATTCACACCATAGGAAATAATTTCAAGAAATAAAGTAATGACTAATAGAAACAAAGCCAAACTAAATTCTTCATATTTTTCATGTCTTTTAACTATGTAATAACCATTATAAGCGAACATTAACATGTCAACTAAAACTACCAAAATCATAAAATATTGAATTCCAAATTGTTCAACAGAGAATTCAGTTTTATCAACATTCTTTATATGAATATCCACTTCAAATTTAAGTTTTCTATACTAATCTTCTTTGAATTCATCTCTTAATTTTCGATCACAATCAGATATAGTATAATACCACATATGTGCTCTAATTTTAGCTTTGATATTTCCTGAGTATACTTGAGAGTATTCTCCATTTCCAGGTACTTTAATTGTCTATTTTTTTCTGGCTAAAGAAACTCTCTAATTTAATCAGATAGTATTTTTATTTACTTCACATTCTGATCTTTCTAAAGCTTCAGGCCATTCTTCATCTAAATATAATTAAAATAGGATTGGAAATGTTTTTTCTTTCATTTCTTATGATTCTAATCCAATAATTCTGAATTTGATATGATAAGTGAAATCTCCAATTTCAGCTCCAAATTTTGTCAAATATTCCCAATCTGACATCTCTCTGATTCGAAAACTCTTCTAAACCTTTTTAGTTTGACATATTGTGAAAAGTATGTACGTTAATATAAGAAACTTATACATTGTAATAAATTATTAATATAAGTCATGCTAATCTGTTTAAAATTTACACTAATTGATCTTTATTTTCATATAAAACAGAGTGTCCACCTTCAATATATTAGATTGTCCTTTTGTTCATTTAAATCTTTTTTGATAATGCAACATTATTCACATCAAGTGTTTCATCCTATAAAAATGTTTATAATAAATCAGCCTCAGATATATTAACTAAACAGTTCTTTAAGGAATGGTATACTTAGACACTCAAAATTAACTTTTGGAATCTCTCCATAAATGAAGGACTTTATAATAAACCTATAATTTAAATATAATATACCTTCCAATATAACTTATCTACCTAATTGATTTATGGGATTTTGTTATAAAACACAAGAAAGTAGATCTTAAGAAATAGGTTATGTATTCATAATAGTATTTGTATATTCAAAAGCAAGTTCTGGCATATTCTTAGGTTGAGATTCAAAGACCTTGATTGATTAAGTGAAGAAACTTTTTAATTATGGATAAATTGAAGTAAATGAATTTACAAATGCAATCTAACTAAACTGAATTGTGTTTTAACATTATACAACTAAGAATCTTTATAATAAATACTAAATGATTATGCATGGAATCCTCCTGAACCTACTCCTAAAATTTTTAAAGTATCAGTTTATAAATCTATTTTGTTTTTTTTTTATAATTCATACAGAATTTAATCAAGAATACCTGCTATGTATATATTAGTATAGATTTGCTCTTTGTTAAAGAGAGTATAAGCTTATCCAGGAGTATTCAATAATAAAACCTTCTTATTTTATGCTTCATTTATCAATTCCACTATAATTGGATAGTATCTAAGAATGAATAATATGAATACTCAAAAAATGATTCGAAAATATCATGAAGTATGATTATTAAATCTATTCCTGATTAAGAACTCTTTTCTTTCTTTTTAGTTATGTTACTCTCAAATAAAGCATAGGGAACAGCTGTTTAAGAGTCTACTACCAAATATTCTAATTAAGTTATTTCAAAACAAGGAGATGGATAATTCATCATCAAACAAACTTCTTCAATCTATAATGCTCTTAATTGATCAAATTTTAAATCATATGACAATGCTTACATTGGAGTACTTAATTGAAATTGATATAATTTTCTTACTATATCAAAATTAACATGATAATAATAATGAGATGATGTTGTTAATAATACTTATTCTACTCCTTCCTATATCTTTTAATTGTAATATTCTTTTTACATAGCTCTACATTCCTATTCCTTTTTAGAAGTTTTTGCCAACATTTTCTTAATCTCCTCTGCTCTCACTTAAAATTCTTTACTCTCTTATTAATTTGTATCAATTCTTCTGACATTTTGAGCTCTCTATTCTGCTAAAGTTTATATTAAATTATCTGCTTCATTTTAAAACTCTTAAGATTATTCCAATTGAGTTGGTTTTTAAAATTACTTTAATTTTTAATAGTTCAAATAACCCAATGTCAATCTATTTATTTCTATTTGTTTGCAAACATCTCTAAATTTTTAAGGTGATGCTGTTTTTGAAGTTCTACTCTCAGGTATAGAAGTAATCAAAAAATTTCTTTTTTGGGTTGGCGCTCTAAAAATTCTAAATGATTTTGTTGAAGTTGATGGCTTCATTTACAATTTCTCTTGTCTTTTAACAATATTTTCTTCTCTTTTTCTACGTCTCTCAGCTTCTTCATCTATTTGTAATGATTATGTCTTTTTTTCATTTATAAATTAAGCTCCATTTTTTATATCCTTTTTTAATTATGATTCAAAATGCCTCTATATCATTGAATAAATTATAAAACAATTCTTACAAATTTTAACTGATTTGTATAAATTAATTAATGCTTACACATCTGAATTCTCTTTACTAAATGGATGTTATTATTCATCTTTTATTTCTGGATGCTCCTCTGGATTGTAATTTTCTAAATGAATTTTATATTTTTTAAATAATTCTATGACTTCTTTATGATCATCTCTTGTCCTTACTATTAATTATAATGATATTTCATAAGGTAAATTTGTACTCATATTTGTAACTGTCTATTTTGATTCTTTGAATACATTCTTATAAGTCTCCAATAATCCTTTCCTCAATTAGAGTGGACCTCTTTCAAATAATGATTATAAAATACTTATTTTTTTCAATCAATTTGTAATTACAAAAATCACCTTAACATCTTTCAAGAATTAAATGCTTATACAGAGTTTTACTAAGTTTCTTATCTTCTTCAACAATTTAATTTGGATATTTTTTGAATTCATTATTTGCATTTTTATCTAACCTAAATTATTTGCATGCCATCATGAAATTATCAAATTACCCATTACTAGCAATTTCTTCTCTCAAACCTTTTTAGTATGGAGCTATATCAATAAAAGTAAAATGTTACCTCCTTATTAAATTTGGATTGTTATTTGTTTGATACCTGCAAAATATATTTGATCTCTTTGATCAACAATGAACTTTGGAGTGAACTTACGTATTTTTACTTTGAATACTTTTTCTACATAAAATGCTATCTTTTTTGTTTCCTATAGAAGTAGACATAATATATTTATGTACTTCCTAAAAGCGTTAATTTAGAGTTGAATTGCAGTACTTAAACATTGTTTACACTTTCTAAACTTCTTATTGTCTAACTGGGATTTAACCAGAACTTTAGACTGGCATTAAAAGAGTTTAAAAGGGATTGCTGGATTTAGCAGTTGTACTTTTGTTCAATCTTTTAATTGTGAGAGTCTTCTTGAAAAATTTGAAAGTTATTGGAATGAAATCAACATCATAATGGTACTCAACATAGTAGACTTCATCTGCAAACTATTAATCAAGCTACTTTGATTTTCAATGTACTATTGCATGTATGCCAAAGAGGATAGATCTTTGCCTTCAACAAAAAATTGTAATAACTCTTATCGATTCATAGGTATTCCTTCATTTCTTTTCATCTACAAGAACGCGATTGGAGTTTCCTTAAATTTTATAAAACAATATTCGAACCTCTTTGAATTGAGGACTCTGCTTTGCTTGATCATACAATTGACTAAGAGTATCGATCTTAATGTCTTTGGGGAATTTCATACCAAGCAAAGCTTTGGCAATTTCAAGGTTTGTGAGTTTGTCAGAATTCTTTTTCATGACTACTTAAGATTATTTGGGATTGAAGAGCCAAACCTTAGGCATAAGTTTATCGAAGATAATAGTCTGTGGTATAAGACATGGTAACTTGTTATTCTTTTTAGTGCACATTTCATAGAAACCCCATTGTGAAGTTAGTTCTAATTGATCTTCCATAATTATATTAATAAATCAATATCCAAGCAACAAAATAACCAAGAATATTGAATACAGGATGGTCTGGTAATTAGATATTCCTGGATTTGAACCAAAAGTGAAATTATTTGGAACATAAACAGCCTAAAGATAGATTAAATATATTATTACTCCTGCATATGGTTGTACAGATTGGAGACATCTTTTTTAAAAGTTGTAAAATCCATATTTGCAAATAGCACAACCAGATTGAGTGGATGGTGTTTATTGATTTTATGAAGTTGATGTAGGATATCCTTCAGCACAATTAGCTTAACTCAAACTAATGCAACCCCCATTTGAAAGGACATATCCACTAATACAAGAATTACAAACTTAACCTGGGGCAGAACAAGTTGCACATTCAAAAGGACATGCCAAACAATATGAAGTTGTTTAGGTTCCTGTATTGATACTTGATAAGAAGTATCCATTGTTACAAACTTAACAAGAATTTGGACTATCTGCAGTACAAGTAGCACAATTAGAGACACCACATTAAGTACATCCACCACCAGATACATAATAACCATTTACACATCTTGAGCAAGTTGGACCAGATCCACATTAAATACATTATGAATCACAAGCTGTACATGTTGTAGTTGTACCTGTTGAGAAAAAGTAGTTGACATAACAAGCATTACAATTTATTGAATTATTAGGTGATCCTGTACAAGCAGAACAACCTTGAGGCAATGAGTTAGTTAATGATGCATCACAAGCCAAACACAAAGTATTATTATACAAGTTAGTTTAAGTAGTACATGAGGCACATGTATATTGATTACCACTTGTTGCAACTATTGTGACACATTAAAGACTTTGAGTTGATGGAACACAAATCACTTATGCAGCTGTTGTACCTGAAGCTGGTAAGGTATATAAATAATATCCATCTTAACATTAAGTGGGTACAACTGCTGTGAGAGATGAATTTTCAACTGGACCTTAACATCTTAAAAATGAATCTGATGCTTAGGTGCATTATCTACAAGTAACTATACCATTTCCATCTTTTACTCCATAATAACTATAATTATATAAATAATAAATGATACGTATCTCGACAAGTTGAACATGAGGTTTATAAAGAAGCTGTTTATTATCCAGCAGGCACAGTGCAACTATCACAGTTATTACATTAATAACAGATTCCACTTGCTTAGTCTAAAGCATATCCAGCAACACAAGCTGAACACTTAGGATTTGAACCAGCTTATGTTAATTGTAAATTGACAGAAGAACATTTTTACATTGAATAGCATAAATCTCCAAATTTAAAGTATGAAGGATAACAGTCATTACAAGTTGATTATGATGTACAAGATGAACATCCAATAGGACAAAAACTACAAGATTAAATAATGGTTTAAGTATTATCTTTAGAAGCATAGAAACCAGGTAAGCATTAAGTACATGTGGATCCTTGACATGTGGCACAATTTCCACTGCTTAAACAGCTAACGCAAGAGCCTGCAAATTATGCATTAGAAGATGTCAAAGGAGTGCTACTGACTGCTTGTTACCAATAGTAACCATCATTACATTATGAACAAGTATATCTAAAATGATGTAAATAGTTACGGTGAATTACAAGATTTACAATTAGGCATAGTTTAGGTACATAAACTGCAAAATGATTATCCAGGCATTAAATAATATTATTACCATGTTCCAAACCAGATTGTAGAATTTGAGCTTGAATTTGATGGTGTGAACTTCAAATCCCAATTTAAAAAGTATTTGGTTTAACAAGATAAGCAAACAGCATTTTCATCCCATGAAGAACAATATTAATTATTGATACATACACCTGCCTTAAGTGTATAATCGGATGTACATGCAGTACAAACATAGGCATCTGAATTAGAATTCAACGCATAAGTCTGACATCCAATAGGTATTTAAATACAGACACTTAAAAATAGTAATTGCTGCATTACCCATTTATCAATGTATAGCCAGAATTGCATGTCAATTAAGTTGCTCCATAATAGCTACTGCATGTGTAATATCCACTTAAATCATTATCTGCATTTTTACACGGCATACAAGCTTAATTGTTCCAATAAAACCCTTTATTGATCATAATATAGAATACCATTTCTGCATAATGAATTTGTTCTTGTTGATTAAACGAAGGTATTGGCTCCATAAGTTATACAACCATATCCAGTCTTTGGACATGTGACTGTAATTGCACTTCTCACAACTAAAAGCAATGCTACACACAAGAGAACTCTCATTTTAATTTATTAATAATTTAAGATTTTTAATTCACTCTCGTATAAATATCTGTTAATTATAATGAACTCAGCTTCTAGCAATTAATTGCTTCAAAAACTTCAAAATTTGTATTCCACCTAAAAGAAAGCTAGTCAACACTCTCAATCTCCAACTAAACCTATTTCCGCTAAATAAATTAACCTATTACTCTAAAAGTCAACACCAGTCCCCTACCTTCAAATCAAACAATATGATGTAGAATAATGGACTGATCGTATAGTTAAGTAAATGGATAAACACAAATCATTCACATAGAATGATAATCCTATTGACTTTTATCCTTAAAAACATTTTCATTCCAATCCTCTTTTTCACTAATCCTTTGTAACATCCCTAATTCATATAGAAAAAAAACTAAAATTACTTTAATATGCCAAAGACCATGATCAAAATACTTTTGCTTCTATTATTACTAAAATTAAACTCTTTTGTCTTGATAATTCAAATATATGCTTTGATTTTTATAGATCCACCGATCTTATTCTACTCAAATATATGATTTATCTCTTGATCTTAGAATTTAATCAAGATATAATCAAAAGTAAATAAGAATCAACTCAAGAATAGACTTTGTAATTTTAAAATATGGTTAAGGATATTGTTACGATTGTTTATGAAATCATAGAAGAAATCAAATCTAAATAGAATGTAACTACCTAAATTGATACTCTCAATCATTAATTAACCCAAATTTAAAATTCCTTTAAACCTAATGCAAATATTTGTTCCTTAAAAACTATTAATAAATCTTCTCATCATCATAGATTTAATAGTTGTAATTTAGAAAAAAATAAATCAGCTCTTCATTAAAATAAATATGCAACTGAAATCAATTTAAGCTCTAATCAACTCAAAAGTAATCATTAATTAAATAATGGATCATAAACTATTATAAAACATCAAATTGATGAATTGGAATAGAAATCTAAGCTTATCACATAATTAAATGACTAAATTTTGAAATTATAAAATAATAATAAAAAATAAATTCTTTCAATTTCAGAGTTAAATGATTTAAATGTATCCCTAAAATCTTAATTGGAATCTAAAATTGAAGAAGTATTCAAATTTTTTATTTAATTTTAAGCTTGAACAATTAAAAAATTCATACGAACTATTAAAATCGAGTAATCAAATTTGTTTTGAAGAAAAAGAACAATATTTTAATCTTTATCATGAATTTGAAATAGAAAATATTAAAATTAAATAAAATCTTGAAAAATATAAAGTAATTATATGTATAAAATAAGATTGCTCATGATTAAATTAAAGCTTAATTTGAGAAGTATCAAAATGAAACTCATTCTTATTATCAAGACTAATGCAATTAATTGTAATAAACAAAAGATAATGAAATTAAATTAATGAAAGCTGAATTAAATGAAAAATGTTCAATAATTGTAAATATATTGTAAATTCTTTATCATAGTCATAATTATTAGGAGATACACTATTTTTTGGAAAGTAGTACAAAAGTATTGTTGATAAAATACTAAATACTACGAAAGAGGATTTAGGAAAGGAGATTATAGAAATATAAAAGGAGTTATTTGTTTCAGAAAATACTCTGAATGCTAAATTAAATGCAATATCTACTTATTCGGATAATTTAATGTATGAATGTGGATAAGAATTTCTTTAATAGAGTTAATTATCTAATTTGCTGGCAAATAAAACGATGTCAAATAAGAGTGGTCATATATAAATTGGGAAATAGAGTAGAGTTTTTGATTTCCTAGGTGCTTAGAAAAATTCATTTGAATTGATGCATATGCTTTTGGTGCAATGCTAAGTACTTGAAGAATTTTTATCATGATTATAGAAATATGCTAAATAAGATTAAATGAAAGTTATGATTTCTGATGATCTATAAATAAAATCTTGGTTATGATTACCTTTTTAAGTTAAAAATATAAAAAATGTAATAAAGAGTACTTTATTAAAATAAAATAATGAAATATTGCATATTATTGTTCTATCTCGTATTTGTAGCATCATCATTTAAAGTGAATAGAGATGATCAATTCATTTTGGATTCAGATGGTTTAAGACGAGTGTTTCATGGGTAAACATAATAATCATAGATAGGGTGAATGTTGTATACAAATTGCCTCCATATTATCCACCAATATCAGAAGGATTTGATTCTAATGATTCACTATCAGATTTTGACTTGGATAATTTAGTTTCTTGGGGAATGACTTTCATAAGATTACATGTTGCATGGGAAGGAGTAGAACCTGTAAGAGGATAATATAATTATACATATTTGGAAGAAATTGATAAAATAGTATAAAGATGTGAAGCTAAAGGGATTACAGTTTTATTAGATTCACATTAAGATGTATTAAATAGATTCTTTTGTGGTAATGGATTTCCTGATTGGACAATTGCTAGAACTAAATCAAAAGAATTTAGATTCCCATATCCTTATATATTCTCTAAGATTCATACTGATGATGAAGGTGTTCCACTTATTGAGGATTGTTTAAAGAAAAAGTTTATTATGTATTATTTAACAGCTGAAGCATCAAAAACATTCTAAAATCTTTTTGATAACAAAGAAGGAATTGCTGATGCATTTGCTGAGTATTGGGGTGTAGTAGCTAATTATTTTAAAAATCATAAAAATGTTATTGGATATGAAATTATCAATGAACCAATTTAAGGATCAATTTATCATAGTATAAGGGAATTTCTATTTCCAAACTATGGTAATAATCATAATTTATTGCCTCTTTATAGAAAGGTGCATAAATAGATAAGAAAGTTTGATGATTAGAAAATTATCTTTTTTGAACCAGGGACATCAGATCTTATAGGTGCTGGATTTAAAGATACTCCAGGAGGTGAAGAATATAGAGATAGAGAAGTTTACAGTTATCACATTTATTGTTTTAATGTTGATGATTATAGTATTCCAAAAAATGAATAAGTATGCAATTATATGGATTCATTCTTTTTTGCTACAAAAGAAGGTGTTGCTAAGAATTTAGGAGTTGGTAAATTTATGACTGAATTTGGTGCTATTCTTGATACTCCAGAAGGAAATAAAGAACTTAATTATCTATTAGATTTAATGGAATCTAGATTCACATCATGGGCTTATTGGGAATTTAAATATTATGCTGATATAACAACATAGGCTCATCCTGGATAAATAGAATCTTTCTATGATGAATTTGGATAATTATATACTAATAAAGTCAAAACTCTTAGTAGACCATATGTAACTAAAATCTGTGGTATTCCAAGCAATTCCAATTTCAATAGAGTAGATGATAACTCTTATTTCTTATAATTAGATTGGAGAGCCAGTAATAAATGTAATGGAAAATAAACTGAGATCTTTTTATCAAGAGAATATTATTTTGAAGAAATTCATTTCCATTTCACGTAATCTTTTCCTCTATTTATAGAAAATGCACTGGATGTACATTGAAAGCTATCAGTAAATCATATTATGTTGTCGAATTACCTGATGATTTCAAAGAGGGAACTGCAATCTCTTTGATTGTTACCAATAATGAATGAAACTAATTCAATTATTCAACAAAATATTTTATGTCTTCTCTTTCTTTAAATCTATTAGACTAATTCTATATGTTATCGTTTGTTATATCTTATTAAATCTATTATAAATAAAAGTTTATTTTACACAGATCAAATTATTATAAATATTTGACAAATCTTATCATTACTTACATCAATAATTGTTATTGATAAATAAATAAATAAATAATTTATTTAAAGTAAATGATAAATCACCAAGATTAAGCTTCATTTGATGATAGTCGTTTGTAATAAGAAATGAAACAAACTGCTTAATTTTTTAATCCATAATTGAGCTCATTAGGCTAATCCATTAGATTCTAATAAAAATAAATATAAAAAGTCCCCTTCAAATCTCCTAAAGAATAAGCTTTCAAAATTAGTTCAGAAGGCAAAAAGAATTTATAATCTCAGATTAACACAGAAAAAAGACCTTCTCAAACCTTAAAAAAAGTCATAAATACTAAATCTACTAAATAGTTCGCATAAAATAATCATATTACTCCTGTTATGAATAAACTTAGGTATGAAATTATATCTAATTAGCTCCCCTCCTAAATTAATTAAAGTTCCTTTCATCAAACCATTTTCACCACCTTAACCTAAAACAAACCATGAATAAATTAATATAGTCTAGAACAATTCTGTTGCACCTGGCTTTCAAAGAAACACCAACATTAAGCTCGGTTCACCACTTAAAATTTCTGATAATGAATTTAATATTAGTATGGCTGATTTATAACCTATTCGAAAGCATATTCCTATCAAACAAACTGATGAATTCAATAAACCTGGATACCCTTCTTATCAAAAATCATTATTAGATAGTGGGTAATCTCATTATAATACTGAATAAATGTAAAAATCAAACTCAACTGCATTTTTACCTCGAATTAATTAAGCAAAAAAAAATAACAATAATCAATTCATTGGATATGGTTCAATAGGACAATAATCTTAATAAGAGACTGCTCTAAGAACTAATTCCTCAAAATAAACTATTACTCCTGTCAATGAATTTATAAGTTGCAATCTCCCTAATGATGATGTAGCTAGAAAATCAAGAACCGCATAAGTACATCTTAGAGACTCTCAAGAATCTCAAAATCAAATGAAATCAGCATATAAATTAAATAATATTGATAAACAAGATCATTTCAATCAGCTACCATAAATTTAATCCCCTTAAGCAAGCACTAAATAATAGTTTCAATCAACTGCAGGTTCATAGAAACAAAAGAACTTTCTGTAAAGAACTCCTTAAAAAATGATAATTGATCGATTATTTTCATCAAAATCTGACAATAACTAAGTTATTTGATAATTTTGCTATATTTACATATAATAATTATTTATTACCTAGATTTCAACTGCATGAATAATATTTACTGATTGTTTTGAATTTTATAATATATTTTAATGAAAACTATGATATAACACTCTAAAATATTTTATTATAACATTTTAAATTGAAATTATATGCACTTTTAAATCTATTTATTACTTTGATAAGCCCAAATGTACTATACTATTTTATAGTGAGCTATATATTTCTTGATATATTTCTAATAAAGAAAATAAATTTATTAATTATTCTTAAATATAACATTATTTTTAATATTTTTAGCTTATTTGCATATAGATTAGTAAATCCAGTATAAGTATTCTCTTACTAAATTCTAAATAAATTTGATTTAAAATTAATTATCTTTGCGGAGGTATTCCTCAATAAAAAAAAAAAAATTAGTTCATTATAAAATCAGTAAGCTTGAATGAATAAATGTTGTTATATTTTTTTTTCCTTTTTAATAAATTGTATTTATGTTATATTATATGTTAATTAGAAAAATAGTATTGTTTAAATGATAGCTTATACATAAAATATTTGGTGGAAGTGTAGTATATTTTTATTAGCATTTTAAAGGAATTTTGACACAAAAATTGAAATCAAAATAAAATTGATTTTAATGTCCTTTGTAAATGTATAGATTCTTAATCTGATTCAAAGAGACTATCTAGATTCAAATTTAGTTTTACTAAAACTTAAACTTGATTAGTATTAGGTAAAAGTATTTTCTTAGAATATATTAAAAGAAAAAACGTTATGGAATAGACACTCAAGAAGATAAGTAATAAGATATTTGAATACTAGTTGAATATTTAAAAGCTAAATTTGATGTAAGATGATTGAAGATATGATATAGAGGTCTTATTAGGGGATCTTGAGATTTGAAATATATATTTTATATTAATGAACTCTAATTAAGCATTTTCAGAGACTACTAGTAATGGTAAAAGTTTAAGATTGAACACTTCAATTTCAAAACACGATTCGAATTGGTATGTTTATAAAATAATGTTAGCACTAATATGCCTGGATCAAGCAGCAAAGCATCATCGAGGACGATTAAAAAGAAAACAAATAGGTAGTTAAAGAATTATAAATTAGTGATTTTTAGTCAATGTAATAAACATTGGGATAAGGCTCTTTTGGTTGGGTGACTTTAGTGAAGGAAATATAGAGTGGAAAATTATTTGCTATGAAAGCAGTATGTTTGAATAATTAATGATGATAGATGAAGAAGGAAGAACTATTTAAATATTGTACAATTGATAATTTGAAAAGGGAAATAAAAATTTAACGTAAATTGAATCATCCTAATATTATTAAATTGGATAGTTATTTTGAAGATAAGGTATTATAAATAAATTTATAAATAAAGACTAATGTGTACCTTATTCTGGAATATGCAGAAGGAGGATCTCTATTTAAAAAGATTAAAAAGCAACGTCATTTATCTGAAGATGAAGCCTTTCATTATTTGTATTAGACTTGTCTTGGTATAGAGTACTTACATAAGATGAAGATAATCCATAGAGATATCAAGGTTTAATTAAGTTTTTATAAATAGCCAGAGAATTTACTATTAGATACAAAGGGGAATATTAAGATATGTGATTTTGGATGGTCCACTGAAATGGAAAATTTGAAGAAGGCCTTTTGTGGAACTGTTGAATATATGGCACCAGAAATGATTAAATCCTAAAGTACTAATTACAAATTGGATATTTGGTGTTTAGGTGTTCT
This sequence comes from Paramecium sonneborni, assembly GCA_905182985.1. Classification (NCBI taxonomy): domain Eukaryota; phylum Ciliophora; class Oligohymenophorea; order Peniculida; family Parameciidae; genus Paramecium; species Paramecium sonneborni. The sequence continues at coordinate 252,328 of CAJJDN010000099.1, read as the reverse complement.
TCTATATGAAATGGTTTAAGGTAAGCCTCCTTTTACAGGAAAAAATGATTAGGAAAAATGTGTCGCAATTCTATCAGGAAAATAGTTGAAATATGAAGAGTTTGTGAGTGAAGATTGTAAATCTTTGATAGCTATGATTCTTCAACCTAATCCATTTAATAGACCTTCTATTTAGGGTATTCTCAATCATAAATGGATGCTATCTAAATCAAAATAATAATCTAACAATGATCTCTTCTATCCAAGAAATATCTCAATGATCATAGACGATTAAAATCATTCTCCACTTAAATCTTGTTAAACTGTTGTTTCTGAAAGGAAAACCACTAATAAAGAATTCGAAGAGATTTAATAAAAATCTCAACATTTTGTATTCCATTAAACTTAACACTAAAACGAGCAACCTTAATAAACTTTCTTTAGGAGAGTTCTGATTTCTCTTGGTTGTATTAATCGTTGAAATTATATATGTTAATTCATCTAGATTTGATTAAAGAAATAATATTTATGCAATAGGATAGATTCTTCTTAGAACTAAATTAACAGGGAGAAATTGAAGGCAGTCATGATAAAGCAATCTATGCACTTCAACAAAAGGTTGTTAGAATCTTTGTTCGCAATCGTAAATAAGGTTATTATCCCTACGTGATCATGCAAAAAGGTTATAAGCGTATACATGAGATGGAAAACTAAACTTTGAAATAAATTTAGTAGCACCATGATGTTAAACCTTTTACACTTGATTCTTCAGGTGATTGGAAAGTTGATGTAGAGTTTTCATTGCCTGGTGCAGCTTATTTAAGATTGTGTTGGTTAATTGCTTAAGATAAACCTGTAGTTTTAGGAGTAGAGAATCATATTATTGTTCAACCCAATCATGTGGCAAAATTGTAAGAATTAACAATCTAAACATTACTACCATATTGTTTGGGTAAATTTGAAGATTATGAAAAATAAATTCGTTCTCAAGTAGAATTGGGTTATGAAGCATTTCATTTTCCACCTATTTAGTAATTGGGTTAATCAACCAGTTTATATGCAATAGCTGATTAACTAAAATTGAATACTGATATTTTTGGTAATTATACCTATGATGATTTAAAATAACTTTTTGCAAAATTTCCAAATACACACTTTTTCATAGATATTTTGTTAAATCATACAGCATTCGATTCAAATTGGCTAGTATAACCAGAATTTGAGAATGCTACATATAATGTTGCGAATTCTCCTCATTTGGAAGCAGCAATAAAATTGGATTGTGCAATAGCAGAGTTTAGTAATAAATTAGGCTCAGGATTATTGACTTAATATCCACGTAATACAATATACAATGAGAATGATCTGAATTAAATAATGGATATATTGGAACATGAGTATATAAGGAAATTGAATATTCATGGATATTTTTAATTTAATATAAATGGAGTAGTTAATGAGATACATAGAAGATGTAATAAGATTGTGTTAGGTAAGAATGAGCAACAGGAAGAGAATTAAAATATTTTTATAAAGAGTGCAAGTGAGATGATGTTGTAATTGATAGGATAATAGACAATTCTGAAAGGTTATAAAGAGTATGGTGTATCTTTGAATTATGAAGTGATAGTGGAATATTTAAAGTAAATTATAAAATAAGAATATATAGTAAGGATGAGAATTACAAGAAGGTGTCTTTGGAGTATATCCGTGAGTTGTTGTAATATTATAACCATTAATATTGGAATGAAGCAGAATAGTATATAAGAGAAGCAGTGAATTCCACAAGAGGTTAGATAACATGGTGGAAATTGACATTGAAGAATCCATAGGTGGAAGTAAATGAGAAAGGAGATTCATTAGTTCCAAGATATTTTACAAAATTAAGTAATGGAAAATATGTAGCAAATAATGGATGGATCTAAGGATTTGATCCATTGAATAATTTTGCTGAGAATTAGGATCATCATTATTTAAGAAGGACAATAGTAATATGGGGTGATTTAGTAAAATTAAGATATGGACATAAGAAATAAGATAGTCCTGCTTTATGGAAATATATGAAGAGATATGTTTAATAGATGGCATAGATATTTGCAGGATTAAGATTAGATAATGCACATTCTACTCCAATGATAGTTGGGTAATTAATATATATATATAAATAATTAGTGAATATATGATGAGGAATGCAAGAAAAGCAAATCCAAATATTTTAGTGTTTGCTGAGTTATTTACAGGATCACCAGAGAAGGATTCAATATTCACAAAAACAATGGGAATTAATTGTTTAGTAAGAGAAACTAATAGATGTCATGATGCAGGACATTTAAACAGAGAATTACATTATTACAGTGGAGATGGAAGAATGTCAATAGGATCATTACCTAAATTATAAGAATAATTCGAATCAATGAATGAAACATTTACTATACTTTAACCTTAATATAGTCCTGCTTTGATATATGAATAATCTCATGATAATGAATCACTATTATCTACTCATGGATATAAACATTAATTACCTATAGCTTCATTAATATCTTTTAGTGGTTGTATGGGTGGATCTGTTAGAGGATATGATCAATTCTTACCAAATAAATTATCAGTTGTAGATGAGAGACGATAATACACTATTGATTAACCATAAGAATAATTAGTAATTGAAAGATAATCTGTTGTTGCATTTCGATATGATGGATTACCTAATCAATATGTGGAAGTATTTGGATCATGGAATCAATGGTCAACTGGATTAATTTTAAATTCTACAAATAACAATATTTATACTTCCACTCTCACCTTAAATGAAGGATCATATGAATATAAATATAAAGTTAATTCTAATTGGATTGATTAAATTAATAGAAAACTTATTGTTGAACCTAATCCTATGAAAATACATACAACCATGGAACTTGTTAGACTCAAATTACATTAAATTAAAAAAGAACTTAATACCGATTTCCCTTTTATCTTTTGTTAAAATTATGGTGATACCATACAAATCATTACTAGAGAAACTTAAGATAAATGCAGATCTAAAGTATTAATTACTGTACCTTCATTTGGAATCCCTAATACCTTTACATCTATCAAATTACCAGGATAACTTGTTAAAGTTGATGCCATCTTCTATCATGACGATTTTATATAACATCCTCAATAGAATAATCAATTCATTTAAGCATCTTAAGTCAGAATTATTTAACATTCAAATATTAGAGAATTTGCAGAAATCTAAGATAATCATCTAAACTTTGTTAAATTACCTTCTTCATTTACTGCTGTACTTGAATGTCAAATTATTCCAGAATAATAAAATAATCTATAATCATTAGATCTTATATTTAATGATAATTCATAATAATAACTTTTTAATGAATTAACATCATCATAACTTAATTATTTACTCTTTATGTCAGAACCAGAAGAAAGAGATAAAAATAACAAAGGATTATATTTCATTCCCAATTATAGATAACTTATTTATGCTGGTTTTGCTGGTCCTCGTTCTGCTACTAGAGAAGCATAAACTATTAATAATTTAGCACATCCTATCTGTGAAAATTTGAGAAATGGAAATTGGTTACTTGATTATTTAAATGATAGAGTTTAATATCAACTCTCACTTTTACAACTCTCCAAACTTATCAATACTATCACAAATCAAATTAAAAATATCCCACGTTATCATATTCCATCCTATTTCTGTAAATTTGTAGATTTCATCTATAATCATTCAATGTTATCAATAACAAATTTTTAAACCTCATAATTTAAAAGAGAATTGAAATTAGCATCATATTAATTCATTGCAGATTTACCTTTCTCTAAATCTATGGCAGCAGGATTACCACATTTTACAACAGGTTGGGCCAGATCATGGGGAAGAGATACTTTTATATCCTTTAAAGGAATCTATCTTGAAAATGGATTAATATCTGAAGCCAAAGAAGCATTACTAACTTTTGGTTCCTGTTTAAGACATGGACTTATTCCTAATTTATTAGATTCAACTAATAATCCAAGATATAATTGCAGAGATGCATGTTGGTGGTATATTAAAGCTGTCAAAGATTATATTTAATATGCTTAAAAATCCGAAATATTAAATGAAGAGGTTTAAATGGTATTTCTAGATGATGATATGGACAAACACTACTAATTAAAATCATAAGGAGTTGTTATTAAAAAAACTGTTGCAGAAATTATTTAAAAGATCTTTCAAAGTCATGCTACAGGTATTAAATTTAGAGAATGGAGAGCAGGAAGTTAAATTGATAATTGCATGTAATCAGAGGGATTTAATATTTCATTATGTTTGGATGAATAAACTGGTTTTATTGTTGGAGGTAATTGGTTAAATTGTTTAACTTGGATGGATAAAATGGGATCGTCTGATGTTAATAGAGGAATTCCTGCTACAAGTAGAGATGGAGCACCAATAGAATTGACTGCTCTTCTTAAAGTTTGTTTAGACTTTGTTACTCATAGTTCATCACATTATCCATTTGATGGAGTAATTTGTCCTAATGGTAAGAAATTACTTTTTAAGGAATGGTCTCATTTTTTGGTTGTAAATTTTGAGAAATATTATTATATTCCTAAATAACATGATCCAAATTACTAAGATTATCATATTGTAGAAAAGCATGTCAGACATCGACAAATATATAAAGATCTTGTAAAATCTTCGAAACCTAGAAATGAATATTAATTAAGATGCAATGCTAGTATTGCTATTGGTTTAGCACCAGAGTTATTCAATAAAGAAAAAGCCATGTTCCATTTAGCTTCTGTTGAAGCATACCTATTAAGAGAAAATTCAATTGGTGTAAAGACACTTGATCCTGCTGCTTCAGAATATGTTCATTTTTATGATAACAGTGATTAATCACACATCTTCAATGTATCTCATGGTTTCTCTTATCATAATGGACCAGAATGGGTTTGGGTGTATGGATATTTTATTAAGGCCTTAATTGCTATTCATGGCAAAGAACATATCGATAGATAATTATTTTATTCTTATTTATCCAATCACAAAACGACTCTACATTAAAATGAATGGTATATCTTTTTAAAAAATATATTTAGGTATTCCTTACCAGAAATGACTAATGGAAATGGAGAATACAATGTATTTTCATGTAGAGCTCAAGCTTGGTCAATTGCATGCATTTTAGAAGCTGTCAGTGAATATGAATGAATGTAAAATATTCCCAATATTATAAAAATATTATTGTTCATATACATTAATCGATTTATCACTCACTAGTAATCATATTTTAGTTAATTAAAAACTATTAAATTTAAATGCTCTAGAAATTTCTATAAACTAGTTCTTGTCCATTTAAAATAATTTATATTTTTGTGTTCAAAAACTACACATATTTAATTTTTTCACTTAATAACCACAATAAAATACTGAACAATAATGATCCTATATATATATATTTCATAAGAATTAAATTTATATATCTAAAATCACTTAACTCAACTGTTTATGAACTTGGTTATCAGTAAGTTCCAAAATCTTGAACAAATATTCCACTCTGTCCAAAATCTTAAAATGTTTGAGATTATCTACTCTTCAATAAACGAGTTAATGAAGAATTCATTGATAAATTGTTACTACTCCAAAATTGTTCTAATTTCTTATTACTCTCATGTCTTTTCGAATTCCAATATTATTATTCCTTTTAACCTGGATCTGTTTTAGTCTAAACTCCCATTCCATGTAAGTACTTCACAATCTTTATTTCTACTTCACTAATCTTTGATTCTATATATAAATCAATTGAATCATTTAATTCATCTTTTTGACATTCACTCTCTTTTGTACTCTATATATTCAGCATACTTAAAAACATTTTAACATTATCCATATATTTTATTATTGAATTTTTAATTCTTTACAATTACTATATATGATAAATAATTCAAAACTACTTTTTTTGATTATTTAAATACACAAAATTACATTAGCTCCAGTTGTTTAAATCAACAACTTTTTATTACTGTTTTTTGTATTAAATTACAAAGTTATAGAAATAAGTTCAGTTATTATAAAAGAACAGTAGCCTGCTGAACTTATGTAATAACTCATATTCTGTAGTTTTATCTAATTATTAATAATACTTTGCAGATATTCAATAATTTTTAGAAATTATTTCTGTTAAAATAAACTTCCTTATTACTTTCATTTATAATAAAAATTTAGATTTAAAAAAAATAAATATTCATTATAATTGAGATAATACGTAATAATAAATTATTACTTATAGCAAATTATTTAAGTTTATTTACAAATAATTTAGTAATTTTTTTATCATTCCAAGAATTCTTGGTTAACACATATTATATAAATTTATAAGTTTAAAATGATCTCAAAAAATACAACTTAGATAATATATCAAAAATACTATTTTTAATTAAATTAATAGAAGTTATTTGATTATTGGCCTACTTATGAGAAAGCTTTTTAGGGTTCTAATTATTTAATATTTAATTATTATTATTGGAATTGAGAATTTAATAAACTATTAGAATTGGAAGGTTGAATTTATTCTTGAACTATTTTCTTTTGAAGATAATTTGTCTACTTCATCAAATCAACTTATATTATTGATTTTTCTATTTAAGCCATTGTTTAATTTATTTATTCTTAAATTTAATTAATATTATTTGGTTGAAATTATAATTCGGTAGGAGAAACTCCTTCAAGTGAAAAAGAAGTATTTTATAAAGGTCCTATTCTTTAAGTTTGGGGTTAAAAATTAGGAAATTTATCTAATTAATATTATTAATTTGATATGGTTTATTCTTTCTATAGTTTTGGAATATAAGATTATCTATTAGCAGTTTATAAATTTTGAACATCATTGTCTAATAACCCAACAATTTTGATATTTTAAGGAAATTATTCATTTAATTCTTTAATTTAAGAACGATTAATAGATTTTTCATCAAAATTATAAGAATTATCTAATTATTTCTATAAAGTATCAATTTATTTTTTTTATAAAAGCAATTAACTTTATGTGTCTTATTTGTATTAATTGAATGATTTTCTTTCTTAATCTCTAACCCTTGCTTCTTCTGCAATAATTAATTCTCTATGTAATTATTTTTCATTCAACAATTCTTATTAAATTTATGATAGCTAGAATTTTAATTGATTAATTTCTTCCTATTTTTTTTAAAGATTTTGAGTGTTAATATTGTTCAACTGTTCATTGTGATTCTAATTTTCAACTTTCCTTATATTACTTTATTAATTTTATTTAGACTAAATTTCCTTTAAGGATGGTAAATTATCGTTATAATTAATATATTATTAGGTTGCATTATTTTAAAGTAAATTAACAACTTATTCTAATTCATCATTCTTTTATTATAATTGTAAATTTTGTTATTGTAATTTTTGATATTTTTCTGCCCATTTTTCAATTTCTTTAGTTTATTCTTCAACTGTCTAAAAATTAGATAATAAATTTACTGAGATCAACTCTTCAATTTCCTTAGGTTTAGTAATTGATTTCTAAAGCTCAAATTATTTATTCAACATGTCAACTTATTCAATTTTCATATTTAATACTTAAGTAAGTCTTTCTACCTATGTTGTAAGTTTAATCAAATTCTAAATTTATTAAATATTTTACTTAAGTATTTTGATTATCAAAATCATCCATTTTGGATCCATTAAGTTTTGATTTAAGTGAACTTGTTTTCATTTTTAAAATATCAGTAATTATATAAATTTAATGAAATTAATTAATTATCAAATTTATAAGTAGGGATGTATCAATAACTCTTATATTGAAGCCCTGAGATTAGGATCTTTTTTTAAACATTTTTGAATAAAATCATTAAGATTAAGATCTTAATCATCTTTAAATTGTACAGCCTCCCTACAAATTCTATCTTGTTATTTATTTCTATCAGAATCACGAAAAGGAACTGTATTATTACATAATTCAAATAATAAAATTCCAATAGCCCATATATCTACTCTTTCATCATAACCATTATAGTAGTAATTTTTATTACCTTAAGAAAGTACAATCTCTGGAGGCATATATTCAGGAGTACCACAAAATGTTTTTCTTCTACCTCTATAATTAGAAAATCCAAAGTCTCCTATTTTAATTATATCATTCTATGTTAAATAGATGTTTTCTGGTTTCACATCTCTATGCATTATACCCATTGAATGTAGAAATTATATTCCTATTAATATTTATTTTATTATTTTTTTAATTTCCTCCTTAGAGAATTATTTTTAGTATAAATTTCCTTTCTCACAATATTCAGTTATTAAATAGATATAATCATTGTCTTGAAAATTGCCAAATACTTTAACAATATTTTAATGTTATATTGATGATTAGATATCAATCTCTCTTTACACTTATTAACCAATATTGTACTTTTAAATCAATTTTTTGTCAATCATTTTCAAAGCATAAAAAATACCTGCATTTCTAAATGCTCATTATATTAATTATTACTTGACAAGCATAACTTTACTAAATTATCCTTTTCCAATCTGATGGCACAACTGAAAATTATATTTCTACTGCTTAGGTCTTTATTAGTAACTTGTATTTCTTCTATGCTCCTTTGTTACATCTTCTTAGGTTTTACAAATTACGAGATTTTCATCATATTTAGGAGTAATCAATAATTGAGGGGGTAATCTTGATCTTGATTTATGGAGCATAAAATAAATAAAATTTAATTAATATCAAGTTTTCATTTTTATTTTCAGAATTTCATTTACAATTAATTATATTTTTATAAATTTTCAAAATTCTTACTTTTTTTTATGACATATAGAATTTCAATCTTTTAAAAATAGAATTATCAAATTTTACTTTAATTATAAGAGATAATCAATAATAAATGATAAATTATTGAATAATGTAAATATTCATTAAAAAATTATAATTTATATTCATCATAACTTAAATAAAACAACAACTAAAATTGGTGAAATTAAACTTAAATCTAACTTTGATTTTAGGAACAGAAACAAAGAGAGAAGTATTTTTACTAAAAAAATATAATAATATTTCAACAATTTATAACATAAAATATATAACAAGAAGTTTTGCATTCTATTGTAAGAAGAAATTACTTTATTAAAGATTTCATTATTATTTAAATGCTCATATATTAATATATACAGCATTGAAATTATTGAAATAATATCATTAATATATAATAAAGGAAAATGCAGAAAATAATTGATAGAAAGATGCCTGAAACTATTCGGACTTCCAAAAAACGTTTCTCAATATCTAAAGAAATTGCAAATAGAAAAGTGAGTATAACAAACTTCTTTTAAGACGATGGTAAAAATCGAATGTTGGGAAGTAAACATTCAGTTTCATCTATAAAAAGTAAAAAAAAAGTGAATATTTCTATGAATAAGGGTTTATCATAAAGCTCATCATCTTTTTCAAGTGATTCAGAATCAGAAAAAAGATCATCAAATTAATCTATAATATTGAGAGATAATTTAGAAATTTTGTAATAAGCATAGTCTTCTTTTTATTAAGGGCAAGACAAATTTATTATACCTAATATGTCCTTTGAATAAGATTTAATTAATCATTTAGATATGTCAGATAGTTAAGATAGATCAATTTTAAAAATACAATTTATTGATTTTGAACATAAATGGGGAAGAAAATAGGATATTAATATTTAAAAACAATGTGATGGAGATTAATAGCTTATTTCATAAAATAGTGAAGTATTATCATAAAAGTCTTTAAAAAAATCACGTGTAAGCCAAAAAAATGTATTTTAATCAAAATTGTAAATTAACTATACAAAAAAAAATTAATAAAATCTATCAGAAAGCGAAGATGACGTTTATTAAGAAAATGAATAAGAAGAATATAAAATAAAAAGGAAATTTGAGAAGTTATACGAACGAAATCCATTTGAAGATCCATATTATGTAAAATTAGTTGATTTACATGGATTTGAAAGACTTAAATATGAACTTAATGTAATTTAATAAAAAATAATTAGGCTTATAATGATGATAAATAATTTTTAAAATTAAGAAAACGTATTGTATATTATTCATTATTTATACCTATATTATGTAAGAAAATAGTTCAAAGTGTTTTTTTTAAGATTTGCATGTCGTTTTTAATTTTATTAAATGTTACTCTATATATATATTCATAAACAAAATAAGATCAATAGTCAACTATTAATATGGAAAGAGCGATAATGATATGTTTTTTAATAGAATTATGTTTACGAATAATAGCATCAGGAATGATAATACCAAAAGGAGCATTCTTTAAAAACTTTTAAGATATAATGGATTGCATATTAGTAATTATATATGTTTTAAATTTAACATATCCAGAAACATTTGTAGTAGATGTATCTCCATTAAGAGTAATTACATTGTTATTTTATTTGGGAGATATATTTGCTGGATTAGGAGTTATGTTAAAAGCATTAAAATAATCATTTAAATTTTTACTGGAAGCTTTAATGATAGTAGGACTATTTTCAGTATTTTTTGCAATTTGTGGAGTTTTTTTATTTTAAGGTTTATTTAATTATAGATGTTAGTATAATAATGGAGATGAAACAGATGGATGGATTTAATGTAATTAAAATTTATGTTTTGAAGAAGGCATGTCATGTTTATATTCATAATATACTCCTAAGCTTCCAACTTCGTTTAATAATGTTATATATTCTTATGGTTAAGTTTTAAGAACTATAACAATGGATGATTGGAGTTGGGTTATGTTTTATACAATGAGAATATACCATCCTTGGATTTGGCTTTATTATTTATTAATTATATTTGTTTGTGGATTTTTTGGATTTAATTTAGTTATTGCTGTTATTAAAATTCATTATGCAGAGGCTACAGAAGAAAATGCTTAAGAAGAGGAACGAAAAAAAATTGAATAAAAAATTAAAGAAAATAGAGAAATACCTGAAAGAGATATTATAAATGTTTTTGATGTTGCATTTTTACGTTATAGAGATTTCTTTTAAGTTATTTAAAGATATAGATAATCTTTAAGGACTAATTATCGTAATATTAGATTAGAAGAAATTAATCATGAAAAAGTGTCAAATAATAAAACAAGAATTTTATCTGCAAAATAAAAAAAGAATGAGGAATAAATTGAAGATGTAAAAGATTATTGTTAATTATTATTAGTAGATTAATTGGATTAGAAGAATATGGATTTCTATCTAAAATTTTACTATTAAGAATCTTTTATTACCAAAATTTTTAATTTTGTCATAAAAATAAAAAAGAATTAATATCAAAAAATATACTGAAGATGAAATTGAAATATAGATTTTAGATTCGCTTAAATCATATTAATTTTCATAATTGCAATCTTGTGTTAATTAATAGATTCAATAAGAATTTAAAAGTGAAGCAGATGTTCTACCTACTTTGAAGTATGAGATTCGCTCATTATTAGTTTACCTGATTGTGAGAAAAAAGAATTAGAGAAAGAAATTATCAATATGAGATACCTAAAAATTCCTATCGTATATCCAGATATAAAATAAAAAAAAATTTAGCAAGTGTTCCTGGATAAAAAATAAATTTGTAAATTTCCTATTCGAAAAGTGAAAAGAATAATTTTCAATTTTACAGAAAATAATTAAAATGAAACAAACAATTCAATAGAATAAAAAATCCTTAATCAAAAATTGAGTATGAAAAAGTCTTATAAATTAAAAGCTTATGAAATAGATCAACATGTTCCATTTTTAATAAAAAAACAAGATCAATATTATGTTTACATATAAGGATATTATTTAAATTATGAAGGGGTTTCATTAAAGATAAATACTAAAATATAAAAGAATAAAATTAATTAGACATCCAATGAATTTTAATATAGATTATTAAGAAGGAAAGATATACAACAAAGTTTAATATAAAAGAAAACATGGTCAGGAAATGATGTATTAAAGTTGAATGAAAAAAGATTATTTAATTTTAGAGATGTATTAAAAAGATTAAATTTAATTGATATTTAGATTTGGAAGTTGGGTTTATATGGAAAGATTGATACAATAAAGAAATATTCATATTTACTTGTTACATCATAAATATGTCAATTATTTTTTGATTGTGTAATATTGATAAATTTTACTTTTCTCTCTTTGTAAGGAATTGCTAATTCAATAACAATATCAAAAGTAGAGGATATTTCAACAATATTTTTATGTTCTGAATTAATTCTGAGATTTTTTGCATTTTCTTGGAAAGATATTACAAATAGTCTTGATTATGTGTTATAATCATGTATAGTGATTTTGAATTTTATTGAACTTACAATGAGGAGTTCATTGATGACAAGTTTAAATGAATAAAATTTACGTTTGATAAGAGGAACAAAATGTTTATTATTTTATAGAGTTTTGAAATATAATAAAATGGCAGTAGCAATAGGTCATATAGCATAAAGAACATTTAAATAATACATATATTTGACGTTTTTAATGTTTTTAGTGATATTTATCTATGCTATGATTGGAATGGAAATGTATGCAGGTTTTTTTGATTAAACAGATGCTCTTGGATAATTACATTCATATGAAAATATATTAAAAGCATTTATGACTATATTTAATATAATGACTAATGATGACTGGTATGGTGTATATGTAATGGGTGGAAATATAAATTATGTTTTTGCTGTAATTTATTCATATTCTATGGTGATAGTATTGAATTATATAACATATGGATTAGTATTAGCAATTTTATTAGATGGATTTGGAGCAATAGATAAGGAAATGATGGAATAAGACAATTCTATTGAAAAAGATGATGATAAAAATAATGAATAATAAGAAGATGAAAATTCATAAATAACAGAAGAACAGGAAATTTAAGAATTCTAATTAAATTTAAAACCATTAATTTCATAAGCTCATTTGAGTGATAATCCAATAAAGAAAACCAAATAAACACCAATCACAAATTTGATGAAATCAATAAGTATTGATATATTTATTATATAAATAGAATAAGTACACAAAGAAATTTTAAATAAAAATCCATAATTATATGAAGGTATATAATGTAAGTAATCCTTATATATATTCTCGAAAGAAAATTATGTAAGAATACTTTGTTGTAAAGTGGTGACATCAAAATATTTTAATTATTTTATGGATTTAACTCTGTATTTTTCAATAATAATTTTTGCATTGAAAACATATAATGATTACGAAAAAGATTCGGAAAACTATCCAGAAAAATTGCAATTTATGGCAAATATGGTTTTTTTAATTGAGATAGTAATAGGTAGTATAGCAAAAGGAATGTGGATAAATAAAGGATCATATATAACATATATTTGGTAAATAATTGATGTAATTTACATTATATCATTTTTCTTTTATTATTTATAAAATGATGAAGAGAAACCAATATTAAAGTTTTTAATGTATTTTGGTTATTTTAGAGTGATGAAACTGATGTATAGATTATCTTGGTTAGATAAATTAAGATTAGCATTAGGTAGATCTTTGGCAGATATTTGGAATGTTTTAATAACAATGTTTTCAGTATGGATAATATTTGGAGTATATGGTATAATTTTATATGAACAGTAATTTGGATATTGTGAAGATAAAGTATAATTCAATGTGAATAAGAAAGAATGTTAAGAACAAAATTTAACTTGGGTTAATTATAAACATAATTTTGATAATATAACAATTGCTATTCCAACTTTATTCGTAGTTTCAACTTTTGATGGATGGGGTGAGATTTTATAAATTGCAGAAAATAGTTAAAGTTCAGAATTCGGACCAATTGCATTTAATAGTTATATATAGACATATTTCTTTTTTTTAGTTTTTTGTTTTATTGGATCTATGTTTTTTTTAAGTTTATTTACAGGTGTTTTATTTTCAAACTTGAAAGCAAATTAAAGTAAAATAGAAAGATCAGATGTAACTAAAGCATAGGTTGAATTCATGGAAATATCATAAATAATTATTAAAGATTTTCCAATTTATTCATCACCTCCTACGTCAGCAATAAGAAAGTTTGCTTCTAATTTAATAAATAATTCTACAATTCAAAAAATAATGTTTTGTTTTCTATTATTAGATCTTGTGGTTTAATTATTATTTTACTTTGAGATGGATGAAACCTTTTTTAAGAGTTTAAATAATATTCATAATACTTTAATGTATTTGTATATTGTGTGGAATTTATTTAACTTTTTAGCTTTAGGAGTGAATCGTTACTTTGATAATAATTGGAGAAGATTCTATTTCTTTTTGATAATAATAGCAATTATTGATATAATTGCTGATTATTAATCAGAATGGGCATTACTTTATTTTAAATCATCTCCAGCAGAGAAAGGATATTAATTTTTAAGATTATTTTTTGCACTTAGATGTTTAAGAATAATCTTGATATTTTAGGGATTAATTAATCTCTAAAGATTAATGAGAGTAATGGTATTTGCAATGCCTTTCTTAGGTAAAATATTTTGTATTCTTATAATAACAATGTTTATTTTTGCATTATTTGGTTGTTAAATGTATGGACATTTAGAAAAAGGTTAAGTAATGGATGATTAAATAAACTTTCAAAATATAGCCTAAGCCATGTTAGCACTATTTAAATGTGCATCAGGTGATGATTGGAGAACAATTATGACAGATACTATATTTTATAATCCTTATTGTTCAGAAGATGAATAATATTGTGGGAGTATATATAATCAAATCTATTTTTTCTTATTTATGTTACTCTCTAATTATGTACTCCTAAACTTGTTTGTTTTAGGTTTAGTAGAATAATTTGAACAATTCTTTATGTTATAAAATTCTATGATTCAAACCTATGTTGAAAATGTTGATAAAATTAAAACAATTTGGTGTAAATACTCATCAGAAACTTAAGGATAAGCTATGCATTATAAATTTCTTTGTCGTTTTCTTTTAGATATTGGAAAACCTTTAGGAGGTGGAATTGATGAAAATCTTTGGGATGTTGGAAAATTAGCATCTTCATTTTAAATATAATGGTATATAATTTTATATTTAATATTATTAGTGATCATTATGGATACATTCAATATAATTAATTAATGTATGAATTATTTCGTGTTTGTTATCGTGAAGAAGTCTTTAAAATTGGTCCCTTGTCTTCTATTAAGAAAATTAAATAATTCAATAAAGAAATGCAATTAAGATTAATGTATTATAGAAGAAATCACTACTTATAAAGAAGCAATATATCACCTATATTACATCTTAAAGCTAATTTTAACATTTTACATGATTATTTGACAGTTCTTATTCTTTATAAAGCTTGGGAAGCTTATTCTAAAAAACTTATTCAAAAAGTCTGTATTAAATAATAAAATTTTACTGATCAAGATATAGATCAACAAGATTCCTCAGATGATCAAAAAGCTACTAATAATAATAACTAGTATATTTTGAATCATATTC
The DNA here is from genome assembly GCA_905182985.1 of Paramecium sonneborni. Taxonomy (NCBI): domain Eukaryota; phylum Ciliophora; class Oligohymenophorea; order Peniculida; family Parameciidae; genus Paramecium; species Paramecium sonneborni. The sequence continues at coordinate 236,839 of CAJJDN010000099.1, read as the reverse complement.
TTTTAGTTTAGATTAAGATTGTAATGAATTTCTAGATGAAGAAAGAGAATAACAAATTGTATCTGATGATAATCCTAAATAAGAAATTAAAAAACATTATAATACTAATGGTTCTGAACTAATTTAATCTGAAAATATTCCTACTTACAGATGGGAAAAAGACTCAGATATGGATTAACCTCTTGAAAGTGCTATTCTAACTCCAGATTAATCTTATAGAAAAATGAAATTATGATTTAAGTTAAAATTACTTCAATACTATTTTTAGAAATTATATCTTCTCTTTTTATATCAATATTATCTTTACACAATTTTATTTTATTTTTAAATTTTAGACATTTTAAATCATTTCAATGAATTACACAGATAAAGAATCAGAATCCCTTAAATCTCTTCCAACTAAAGATTATGATCTTTAAGATACAGACCTAGAAGACATAAATCACTTCCTTCCAGAATAAGAATTCTGTAGTCATAAAATAGCCAAGCATAAATTTGTTATTGGAATTTCTAAACCAGGATAATAGAGAATTGGCTTATAAACTATAGAAAAGAATAAAATCACTGTTAAAGGCATACTAGGAATACATAAATATTCATGATTATTTTATTCTTATGAATCTATAAATCTTTAATTATCAAACAATACTTTAGATAGTCTCACATATATATATTCTTTTTTAAGTATCCATTATTCAGGAGATTAAAGATTATTCTAGTATATTATATTCCTCATTCAAATTTTTAAGACTATGAATTTTAACTGTTTTATTAATTTTCTAATCATATTGTATAAGTATACTGAGATTTCATAAATACTAAGAGCCAAATAGTAAAAATATTTGACTTTTTATTATTTTTTAAAATCGCCATTTTAATCGTATGATTTTATAATTAATCAATAATATAAATTTTATTAATTAATCTGTTATTAATAAATAAGAATGAAAATTTAATATTGTTATTTTACAATATATATAGAAATTTTTCTGAATCATTAAAAAAGTTTAGCCAATTATAAGAATTGCATATGATTTCCATGAATTATATATGGTTTCTATGATTCCATTTTTTTTCTTAAGTTCAATAAATTCATTTTCAATATTTCTATATTGAACATTAAATCCTTCAAAAAAAAAAATATCAACTTTCTCTATAGATTTAATAAATTTCTGCATTAGAATCATTAATAATTATTTTCTTTATTTAGGATACATTAGCAAAGACTATATGATCAATCTTACAAAGTCTAAAAATACTTTATCACTAGAATCTGATATATTTGTAATAGCAATAATTATGACATATTTTAATGATATTTAATAAATATATCAAGACTATTTAATTACTATAAAAGCTAAATACACTAGATACATAAGTAATATAATTATGAACATTCAAGAAGGACCATAAATCAAAATTCCTTTAATTCCTAATTTTTTTAAATTATTCAGGATATTTTAACGGCCATTCAACTAATTTTCGAATTGCTTATTTTATATCCTCATAACCCTTAGTATCATCCAATTCGACTTTTGAAAAATATGCCTAAATCATCTTGTATAAAGATTATCTTATTATTTGGTTATTTTTTTTTAATAATAAAATGTTCTAGATAATCATTTAAGATCTCTTAGCTGTGAAGGTACTCATTAAATGAAAATTTTCTTTATGAATATTTTTATCAATTTCTATGTTTTATCCCATAAATTCATTTATTATAATATCTACTTATTTTAGGTTATTTCATAATTATTTCTTTTTCCTATCTTTTTGATTTTCTAAGATTACCAGGAATATCTTTTATGCATATACTTCTTGCAATTTTTAATGATTTTTTGTTTCAGGTATTATCAAATATTTTAAATAATGAAGATTTAACATTTTGTATATTATTATTAAAATTTTGGTTGATAAAATCATTTAAAATATTCTGATTTTTAGGATTGCCCATATTTTTATAGATTAAATTAAGTATTTTTAATAAATTGATTTTCCATTACTATTCATATTATACATATATTAATAATTATTTCGCAAATAGTGAATTCTTGGAAATAATTTAATTTAATATCATTTTAATAAGAATATGCTTTATTATTTATAATATATACTGTATTATTATGATTTAAAACATAAATTTTATCCACTAAAACAAATGTTGCAGTTATAAGAATAATATTATTTTTATTTTAATTCTGCAATTTAACCTTTTTATTAGGTTATTTAATTAATTAAAATATATTAATAATAATTAATAAAATTCTATGATAAAATAATAATAATATTATAAATCACCCATCAAAAACTTCTCCAACATCAATTGTAAGTGTATTTAATAAAAGATTGGTTTCTTCTTCTTGATTAGTTTTTATTTATTTTCTTAATCCATCAATAGCAGGTAAACAATTTCCTTTTCTATCATATGCAGTTTCTTTAGCTTTGGTTAATCTTCCATTAACAAATGGAATATTAAATATTAAAAATGGAAAACTGAGTAAACCATAACAAATTTCAGTAAAATAAATCTATTTTAATAAATTCATAAAAAATTACAAAATCTCCTGAATTATCAAAATTAGGTTTAGTGTTTTAAGTTAAATAAACTAACCAAAATAATCCAATACTAGCTCCTAATGCAAAAATATCCCAAATCATAAAATATTTTAATCGTCCACCTCTTTCAAAACATCCTTCTTAAATTTATGGAGTATCATCATATTAAAATACAGGTTTTCCTTTTTATTTAGAACATGCCAATAAAAAAAAGGCTAACCAAATTAAAACTACTTATGCAGCTTATCCTATAACTTCTGAAAAAACTTCTATGCTTGCTCCTGGACCTTTTCTAGTACAATCTTCTTAATAAGTATTATCAATATAATTCATTGTTGTACAAGCATAAAGCATAAAATAACCAATCAAGGCTTTCATCACACCTTAAGTTATAAAGAACATTCTATTATATTATTATTATAATTTACGTTTTAAAACTTAAAATGAATTTTACTAATTAATATTCATCTCCTTTATCAATCATTATAAAATCCAAAACATAAAAATATTATGAAATACCATAAAATGGGATAGCTGATACTAAATACCAAAACCAATAAGAACTAATATAATTTAATTAAGTATTATAAATACATTGTTTTATATTATTTCCAAACACTCCTGTCATATGGATAATTTGAATAGAGATACCAATTCCTTATCCAAATAAAAGGATATAAACAAGCAATAGTTTATTACTTTTCTTCTATTTCTGTATAAGGATCTGCCATTTTCAACATTAATTGATATTTAACTTCATCTACTATTTCTGGCCATGTTGCATCTACAGTATCATCAATCTATTAATCAATATATATTTCTAGATACTAAATTTTTAACACATTAACACATATCAGGATCTTTAAGACTTTCTTTAACTGATGGTCTAAATTTCTCAATCACTATTATTACTGATGATAACACCTTTGATCTTGCCCATAAATTTATTTAATGAGTATATTACTTCAACATCAACTTTAATCTACATTATATTCAATCTATCTATTACTTATCATCCAATTAACTAAAACCTTATTTTACATCTGCTTTTGCATTATCTACAGATTATTTTAGTTTTTAAATTCCTTTACTTGCTGCCATCTGTAATTCATCAGCCATACTTCATAATCCTAAATTTATATTACTTAAATAAAGCTCCTTTTCCTGATAATGGTTCTTTATCTTTCTCTTCCAATGGAACTACTTTACCACTTGTAGTATTATTCTATTCTCTATTTGTAAGATTATTTGCTAAATTCTTTAATGTGTCCATTTATAAGTTATATTTTAAGTAATTAATATATAATATTACCAATAAAACTATCTTTTCTTATTTTAATGCATTCTATTCTCTACCATCTTACATTTTATTATTAGTAATATAATATATTCAACATTATATTAATACCAATCATTAAATATATCTTAATTAATAATCTTTATATTATTATAAATATCAATTTCAATTAGATTGAAATGTCTAAGATGAACCTAAAAAACCAAAGTATTTTGCTACATTAGCTCCAATATTCTTAAAAAAACTTTAATCTATTTGAGATGAATACTTGAAATTTGTTAAAATTTCAAATACCATATGTTCACAATTATATTTTGTTAAATCAAATTCTATTTTTTCATTTTATTTCTTTAAAGCTTTTTCTAACAATTCTTACTTATCTCTTAATAAAAAAACTAGTTATAATTCTGTTAATATTGATGTTCCTTTCATAAAAATAGCAAATCTTTCAGGTTTAAAAAAATGACCATTTCTTGTTTAATTAATATTATCAAATTGTTCATTTGTGTAATGAAAAACTAAATCACAACCCAAATATAGAGCTGCATGTTAATAAATCGATCTATCTGATAAAATTATTGAACCAATTTTAATTTTATTACTTATTATTTAAGGATCACTCTCTGGGTTTAAATTGTGATAAATCTTTTTCATAAAATATTTATAAATAAGATCAGGATCTTTAAAGATAGTTGATAAATCTTATTGAGGAAATCCTTTTAATCTCAATTCTAATAATTAAATATTTTCTGTATCAATCACTGAATAAAATTTATTCTCTATTCCTAAAATTTCTAATGAATATATCAATTAATTGAAATCATCATTCAATTTTTAAACTATTCTAAAAGTGCAATCCTTGAATTAATAGTATTGAACTTTCATTGTTGAACTCAATAATGGTTAATGTTCTAAATTTAATGGTTCAAAATAATTCAAAATATTCATTTTTTATTCTATAAATTCCTCAAATAAATTATTATTCAACAAACAAATAAATAGCTCTAATTATTGTTAATTTACTTCTATTTTATATTTTTCTTAATTCATTATTATAAAATAAAACATACTCTTCTATTTTTCAATAACTAATTCTGTTTCATTTTTATCTTCCTTTTCTTTTTATTAATAAATTGAAGTCTTCAATAACCAATATTATATTAATGCTATTTCATGTAAATTTGTTTTTAAAATAAGCTTTTATGATTAAATAGCTACAAATGAATCTAATCTATTTTCATAGTTTGAATAACAATTTTGCATAGCCTTCTCAAATAATACATTATTTGCTAAATCCTCTTCTTTATGACTAAAATATAATTTATTCTGATCTTTTATATTTATTTTTGATAAATTAAATTGAAATTCACCTTTAAGGCTTTTAATTTCATTTGAAATGTCTAATAGGGGAGTGTTTGATTCTGAATATTTTTCAATTATTTTTTATTTCATTTCTTCATAAATTGCTAGTACTTTATTTTCTGAATAATAATATTCATCAAATAATGTTTTTATTTACTAACTTCGATAGTGAATATTTATATAATGATTCTACAACAAACTCAATTTCTCTTATATATAGCTCTTATCAATTATAAAAATTTTGAGTTTATGCACCAAACAAAATAAATATTGAAAACCTACATAATAATGATTGAATTCCAATATTTCAGATTTCTTGCATTATGTTAATAGATTAATATTATCTTTCATTGTTTCCTATAACAATTACAATTATACATTATATTCCGAATTCATTAGGGATTAGCTTTGAATTTTTAAAATATTTATAAATTACAATTATATACTTTAAAATCATCTAAATATTATTTTTGTTTAAAAAAATTATAAAATTTATCAAGGCATAAATCTTTTAGATGATTAATTGGTATCTAAAAATACTAATAATTATTATTAATACTTTAAAACTTTTAATTTAAAATCTTCTCTTTATACCAGAACTTATTTTAAGTTTATTATGAATTTAATTATATTAATTAATAATGCTTCTAATGCATTTTTTTGAATAACTTAAACTTTTTATATTAAAATATAATCAATAGACTTACATTTATAATTTCCTATTAGCCTTTAAATCCATATACTAAATAAACAACGGTAGATTATTTGATTTCATCTTTTTAATTAGTTCTATAGTATTTCTCAAATAGAATATTTTTTATAATTCTTGTTTATATCTTATTTTTATCGTTTTTATTTATGATTTTACTTTAGATTAAATCAATTATTAATTAAAATGAATTAATTTAACAAACATTTTAGAATAAGTATAATCAAAAGGCCATTTATCAATATAAGTAGATTTAGTCACTGTAGAAAAATTGCTTATAGATAAATAACTATTTATATATATAAAGGAATTCAATTTTAACATAAATTTGAAAAAATTAATAATAGAAGATAAAATATTATTATTTTTTTGTTATGTAGTCTAATAAAAATAATAATAAAAAATAATAAAATAATTTATAATTTACAATTTAACATAAATATTTTTTAGGTTAGTTGATGATTACCTTTAAAAATTATTTTTATTATATTTTTTATATTTATGATATAAAATATAGAAATCAACTAGGGATAATCTTCAATTTTATGTTATTAAAGGTTATTAATCATTTAAGATGTTAAACATTGCAGAATTTTATAGTTATTATTATTAAGGTTCGTCATTTTATTATTATCTATTGTTATTAAATTCATTATTTTATAAAAAACTTTATTATTGTCTAAAAGACATGTATGAATTTTATTGTTAACTTATACTTGAATTCCCAAGTGATAAACTAGGAATATTTACATTATTTTACTTTTATGGTTATTATTATTATGGTGATTATTATTATGGTTATTGTTATTTAGGTGATTATTATTATGGTTATTATTAATTCAAAGGTTAAGATTATAAATTAATCAATTAAGTTTCTAAAACATTTAAACCGTTATTATTATGATTATTTTTTTATTTTTCAAAATTTTTATAAATTTCAATTTATTCTTGTAATTTTTAGTAAAAACCATCACCATTTTAGTTATTATTTTCTAATTAAATCATCATGGCATCCAAATATTTTGCTCTTTTATTTAAATCTATATTGATGCAATTTTCTTCACTTTCATTAGATTAAATAGAACTTGAAATATTAACTTTAATTTTTTAAATTTAATCTTAATAACTAAGCTATGCTTTTATAGCTGCTGTTTATTTAAGTCGATTTAATGCCTTAGATTTTTTATTCAAAGGTAAATAATTTTTAATGTTTGAATAATTAACATAATTAATTAATGTTATTTATGTTTTTTTAAAAATTTCTTAGCCTAGTCCTAGAAGAATATGATCAGAAGGTCCACATTTCTTAACTTTATTACCTTCTTTTTAATTTTTTTAACATTTTGTGCATTCTAAATTTTCATTAAATTTTCTACAAATTCTTACTCTATCTTCAGCACTTCTCATGTAACAATTAAGATGACATTTCAAATGACAAACATTACACATAAGAACTTTAGATCCTTTTTTAGTTATAATTATTTCTTTTTCTTATAACTATTTAAATTCATAAACTAAATAAGTAGTTGTAAATTATTTCATTTCTTCTTTTTATATTTGTTCTGGACTTTTTTTTGATTAGTATATTTTTAACAAATCGAGTATATCATTTTCATACTTCAATTAATTCTCAAAAAATTTTAAAATTTTCTAATTATCATTTTAATGTGATAATTTATCAACTTTTTGAATTATTTCTTTTATTACATTTGTCATTAAATTATACTAAAACTTTTATAATTATCCTTCGCCTAATTCTACTTATTATTTATTTTCAGCAATTTAATTCTATTAATCATCTTAATTTTCAACTAATTCATGTCCATCATTTGCATCTCCTTAAGGATTTAAACAACCATTATCATTTATTTCAATATTCTTAATTAACTCCTAAAGTTCTTTACTTAAGGAATCATTTTGATTCTCTTTTTATTGTTATTGTAAATCTTATTGTTCTTCTTATAAAATTATGGGTTCATATAAAGGTTTATTATTTATACCATACCAAAATTTTAATTCTTATGCTAAATTTTTAGTACTTATTAAATTTTTTAAGTCTTATGGTGTTGAACTTGATTTTTCATAAATAGTCATTTTAGGTTAATTATCAGTACAATAAGTTAGAATTAAAAAGAATTTATTATTCTAGATTATAGTTTTAGGAATCATTTCAAAAAAACGTTGTAAACAATAAGATTCATCTTCCGATAATCTATTAATAGATGAAGAATTTATATAAAATATTGCAGCTATTGTAGAATTCTCTTTTAGTTTATCCTTGATATAAACTAAAATTTAAACATATAAATTAGTATGCCCAGTTTAATCTAAACCTAAAAAATCAAGTTTTAAATCTCCAATTCCTCTAAAATCTACAAAGACATAATTTTTGCCTGATATTTATATATGATATTCATCAAAATATTCTTTTTATTCTTATGCTTTCTTTTTAACTCTATACATACTATTATATTAAACATTAAATATATTATTTATAATATTAAAAATGAAAGTAGTTTTACCTCTATTAGGTGGACCAAGAATTAAAATATATTATTTTTTATTCTAATTCTCAAAAGGTATATTTTAAAATTCCAATTTTAAAATGTTTGTTTCTTCATCATATTTTAATTAATTTATTTCTTCATCAGTTGGTCTAACTTATTTTTCACCTCTTGTTAATATTAGTGCTTCTTTTATAGAGAAACCTTGTTTTTCAACAAAAAACTTTGGTTCAATTTAAGGTAATAATTCTATGTAAAATCCTAATTTATTTAATTCATCTAAATATAAATCTAATTATTTTTTTCGATCCTCATCTCCTTTATAGTTTAATTTTTATAAAATTCTCTCCTTGACCTTTTCCCCATTTAATAATGTATAACTAAATCTATTGTGAAATGTTTTACCTCATAATCTATCTGATTTAATTTTTTTTAAAAATATAAATTAATTAATTAAAAATAATGCTATTCAATAATCCAAATTTTCAAGAAGTTAATTAAACTAGTGATAGTTTACCAAGACCATCAATTTAAGATATTGTTGATAAATATTCATTTCGATAATCAGAAAAGAAATAAGATGATAAAGAAAGAATTACATTTGGTTAATCATATAAAATATAAAGAAAAACAGAAAATGAGAAAGATGAAAAATTAGTATTAAATGAATAGAACTTATCTAATGTACAATAGATTAATTTATATTTTTGAGGTTCTCAGTGATTTTTCAATTATTAGTGATGATCCATCTGTTTTTATTGGCATTACAAATCTCAAAGACAAAGTTTTAAATCTCATACAAAATAATAGAGAAAGTATTAGCTAAAACGATAAGAAAATATAAGAAGAAGTCTCATAAATAGCCCTTGAATATTCTATGTATTCTTAAATTGGAAAATCAAAACATGAACCAGAGTTATAATAAATGTGTGCATTAGTAGAAGATTTTCTTTATTAATTCAAAAAATCGAAAAACTTAGAATTATCTGTCATTCATAACTTTTAATCTGATGATTCATTTTATTAGATTAAAGATAATAATATTGAAAAATTGAATAATAAATTAAATACCTTGAAAGATGCTTTAAGTTATCAATTAACGTATTTTATTAATTAATAATATAGTGTATTAAAATTACCAGAAACCAAGTAAATCTTATAAAAAACTATTGACAATTTAAATGAAATCATCAATGCAAATGATATTGCTACAATTAAGACAGTAATATTTAAAATTGAATAAAAAATTGAATAAATCAAAGTTAATGAATATGCTTTAATTGAATTATATGATTACATAAATAAGGCTGTTAAAGTTTCAAGATCAAAATTAACAGATTAAGACAGATTATAAATTTCTAAAATATATTAAGCTATTCAAAAACTTAATTATTAAAATTCTTATTAATAAGCCTTAGTTTTATATGAATAATATCAAAAATTACCTACAAAGCCTCATATTGATTACTATATAAATAGGATTTAGTAATAATTGTAATGATAAATTTTTCAATTTTTTTGATTGAATTATTATATAAATATATATATTATGAAGTTATTCGAGAAATCATTGTATTTAGCTATTTATAAATATTATCGAAATCATGTAAAATAAAAAAATATATAAAAATATATTTAATGCAATCACCTTAATTCTAGAAATCAAATGAAACTTCATCAAAAAGTGAACAATTTATATAAGGATGGCTTCCAATAACAAATGATGTTGAATAATCAATTGTGTCCTATTTAGATTAATTAGGGATAAATTAATTGATCTTAGTCGAAAAGCATTCTAATTAAAGAAACTCATTATATTCATTAGACACAGCTATAACTCCTCCAAAATCTTAAAGAAGAATTTCTTTAACAATGGATTCAGAATTATTTTCAAGAAGAAGTTTTAGGATGTGCTCTGAATAGATATGAACATAAAAATTAGAGAATTCAGAGACTAATTAGATTTTAATATTATTTATTATAATTTTTCTCTGCATGTTTATATTTGCCCCTTTTAAAACATTTCTCCATTTTTTTCGATTTGTAACAAGAGACAATTTTATTGAATATACAATAAAATCAAAATCTATTTTTATTTTATCGTATTAATGAACATGATTGAACATATTCCTTAAATTGTATAGTTCAAAGTTAAGATTTTTATAATTCAAATTAGTTTATTTGATAATTTTAGAATTTTTCAAAGATTTTAATCAATTACTTTCAAAATCATCTTATTTATTATTATTCTCTAATTAACTATGTAGTAAAATTAAGAGAAAAATGTACTCGAAATTATAATTCATAATATTTTCAAAAACAATATGAATATTTATTTACAATAATTTATCGGATTATATATTAATTGATTTGTATCGAGTAGATAATCACAAAAAAATTAATATAGGCAAAAAAAGATTTAGGTTAAATAAAAGAAAATTTATAAGATTTATTCATCAAAGATTATCATAGAAATTATTTTAACAAAAATATTGTTAATTTATATTAAAAAAATTTACAAATCCAGATTATATGTTTGTATTACTTCGAATAATACACACTTTTAAGGCTATTTAAAAATTAAGACAGTAAGAAATATATAAACTTTATTCATATAAAAATATATTAGGTATTTGAATTATTTTTTTTAATTTGAATATTTTGAACAAAATAAATATAGAAGATGCTTTCCTTTTCATTTACATTGAATTTATTCTAAACTCTAAAAATTAGAACTTCTATTTAAATCATCAATAAAGAAAGTGATTTTTCCTGATTCTTTCTTCCAAAATTATGAATATTTTGACTTTTTGTTCTATTTGCTTTAATTATCAGCTTTATTTAATTCATTAAGTGATGAGATAATTAATTTATCAAGTTTCTCCTTTTATTCTTCTAATTCTTTAGAAGATTGCACAATCAAGAAAAAACCTTATGTGCAACCAATAGTTTTTTTCTCAAAAATAATATGTGATTCTTAGGCTTTTTGTTAAATATTTTCTTATATTTTATTAAATAATTTTTGTTGATTTTCAGTTAATTAAGAAAATTAATAATAGTTTATCAATAAATGCCATTTATCTTTAGCTTTTATTTGATAAATAATTTCTTTATTCCTAACACTATAAATTTATATTGAATCAAACTTCTATTTAGATTTAAAATTCAAAGCTTTATCAAGTAATTAATATAATTAATTGGCTTATTCTTTTTCAATGTTCCCTGTAAGTTTCATTTTATAATTTTATCCTAGAGCTCCAAATTATGGTTTTTTATAATTAGCAATAAGGATTGATTCAATTTTGAAATTTATTAGTTTTAGATGTTCTGGGAGCATATCAAATTTATATTGTAATTAACTTTTTAATTCTTCATTTGGTTTCTCTTTAATTATTTCCATAATTCCTTTGAATATTTTTGTATAATGATCTGACCAACCATGTAATTAGATTTAAAAATATTGATTTTAATTGACATCAATTCCATATCCTACATTGATAGCATCTTAATATTCCATAATAATTCTTTCATATAAATATTATGCATATATAAATTATCCATATGTGAAAATAGTTATTTCTGCATTAATTTTTGGTAAATTTTTAGAAACATCAACAACAACTTCAACTTAATCATTAATTTTGAATGGTTAAATTTATTCAACTAAATTTAAATCTTAAGGTATATATGAATTAATTTAAGGGAAAACAAATAGGAAATCTTGTTCAGTTTTTTCAATAAATTACTTAGTTTAATCAGTCATTTCTTTTAATGAATAAGAAATTCCATTTTAATTAATATCTAATTCATCTTAAGTTAAGAAGAGTAAATCTTATGTAGCAGAACCCTTAGAAATTTAGAGATAACTATTTTCAGTATGATATTAAGAATCACTTACAATAATGATTAAATTTTTTGTAGATTATAAATTATCTAATGTTTTCTTTAAAGACTCAGGCATAATTTAGACTAAAAATTTATAATGAAGTACTTCTTCAATATAATCTGATTTAAGATTTTAAGCAATTTCTAAATAATTAGATTCTCTATTATCATAATCAAATTTCAAATTATTAATTTATTACAATTAATCAATCATTTATTTACAATATTCAGATAATTAATTATCTTAACTAAGAAGTTGTTTTTACAAAGTATTTGCAAAATTAGTGATAATTTTACTTAATCGAAATGCTAACTCTCTTTAATCATAATCCATTTAATCTTAAAAAGGCAAAGCTATTTAAATTTAATATAACTGTCTGTTATTTTAATCTAATAGGACTTTAGATTAAACATCTAGGCCTAATTTATTGTTAATTATATAATTTTAAAGGGATGTCTGTATAAAATAATCAATAAAGTTTAATTCTTTGCTATCTTCAAATTCATAGATTATTTTAATAGAATTTAAGTCTTTTTAATTATTCCATTTAATGATACTTCCAGGATTATCAAAGATTTAAATATTTTATTTTTCTTATATATCTTTATCTCTTAATAAAACAATATCGCTTTGTATAATACCATCCATTAATTCATCTGAATTAAATTTGCCTTTGATTATTAAAACAATTTGATTTGGAGACAATTGAAATGTTGAGGATGTCTTTGAATATTTAGATGAAAGTGGATGATTTGAATTAGATATTTATGAAAGTAATTCTTCCCAAGATGTTTTTTAATAATTTATTTATTTTAATTAAGGAGTTTCTGATGAAAATACTTTGCTCAATTCTATAAAGGATGTTAATATATCATCAGATTTAGTTGAAATGAAATATTAGGTTTGTTATTCTTTAATTGTAATTTTACATATATCACATTTTACAAAATATTAAGTTTACCAATATCCTTAAAAATCATTAAGATATATTTCTGCATTTTCATTGTCATTTTAGATTAATAGTATTTTCATTTTATTGGGCAATTCAATATAATTATATTTTTAATCATCAATTTTTGGTATAATTATACTAGATCCTTATTATATTAGTGAATATGATTCAAGTTATTAATCTTCATTAAGTATTTAAACTTAATCTTGAATTTCTTATGAATCTCCAAAATCTAATGTGGCACTTTAAAATGTTTAATCTTAACTATTTAAATTTTGAATTTATTGTTCTTCATTATAATTGATTTCATCCTAAGTTGAAATATTTTGATCAATAATTTCTTCATTTTTAGCTTCTTAATTTTGTATGTTATTATTAGAGTCACTTAATAACAAATTATCTAATTAAGATGTATTATCGATAGTATTATCAGATTGTAATTACTCTTATTTTTAATCAGTTAAATAATTGGTATTATTAAGTTATTTTGTGGTTGATTTAAATGAAAGATGCATGATTTCATAACCAGTTATATCTATTACAATATATGACATAAGTCCAAGAATAATTAATGCTAAAATTGCAATCAAATAATTGAAGTAGGTTTATTTAGTATATTTGACTTTACGTACTTATTTGATAGGTTTGGCAGGTGTTATATTCGGAATAAGACCTTACTATTCTTCAAGATCCATAAAAAATAAGAGATAAAACGAATAAAACTTTAATTTATACTCATAATAATTAATTAATGCTATTTTCTGAATTATCTCCATTTGCTTCCTCATTTTCCTCAATTATAGTGTCAGAAATAGGTGATAAAGTATATGATATAAATATAATAGACATTCTTTATTACAGCAATTTTAGGAATGACTTATTCTATGAGTTTAGTGTTTCTAGGTTCTTATACAGCAATGGTTTTAATGACTTTGTTATCATGTTTCTTTGGATTTATATTACCTTAAATTTTGAATCCCACATATACACATATTATGGCTTGTATAATGTTTTTTTACTTCGGATAAAAATTGTTGAGAGAATTCTTAAGTTCAGATCATAAAGAAAATGACGATGAAGAATAAGAAGCAGTCTTAGAAGTTAATAAGGTGAAATCTAGACTTACTAAATAATCAGATTCAAAGAGTATATCAAATTTAGAAGTTCTAAGAGCTGCTATTGTATTAACCTTTTTAGCTGAATGGGGAGATAGAAGCTAAATTACAACTATTGCATTGGCTACAGAAGAGACATTTGTAGTACTTGTTGGTGCATTACTTGGTCACTTTATTTGTACAAGTACAGCAGTACTTGGAGGTAAAATGATCTCATCAAAAATTCCAGAAAAATACGTATTATTTTTAAAATATTATAAATTTAGATCCATCTCTGTGGAGGTATTCTTTTTATCTTATTCGGATTGCATAACATTAAAATGCTTTTATGATCTATTATTAGATTTTTATGAATCTTTATTAAATAATTATTAAATTCCGTTTCTTACCATCTTTCACATTATTTACATTTGTTAGAATTGAAAATTAAGATAACCAATAGATTGTTTATTATAAATTTCAACAAATAAAAGAAAATTCTTAGGTTTTAAAGACACACACATATCTTGTTAAATATACATGGGATCTATAGTAATATACATATGAAATATATCAGATTTCGAGAAATAGTTATTAGAGTATTATTATTGTATTCTATGTTGCATCATTGTTTATTAAAAATATCAATTTATTAATTATTATAATGTTATTCAAAAGAATAAGATACGCTAAGAGTTACTTTCATGGTCCATCCAATATTCCGTTAACTTATAAAACTGTAGGATAGTAATTACATGATATCACTGAAAAATACCCTGAGAATTTAGCAGTAACTAAGCTATTTAAAGATTTGAGGTGGTTTCTTAATTGCAAGATATTCAAATGAGTTATAGTGAATTCTACAAGAGATCAAAAGAGTTGGCTGCTTCTTTTGTAGCCTTAGGATTAGAGAAAGGAGATCGAATCGGAATATTTTCACCAAATAATGTAGAATGGGCATTAACTTAATTTGCAGCTGCAATGGCTGATTTGATTTTAGTGAATATTAATCCAGCTTATTAAACTAATGAATTAGAGTATACTCTAAATAAAGTTGGATGTAAAGCTTTAATTTTAAGATCTACATTCAAGCATTCCAATTATGTTTCAATGATCAAAGAACTAGCACCTGAATTAGATTAACCTGGGAATTTAAATTCAAAGAGGATTCCAACATTAAGAAGTATTCAATATAAAATATTATTAGGTGTAATATTGATTGATGATATTCATAAGAAGGGCTTTTTTAATTTTAAAGAGCTCTTCTCTATGTATGGTAATTCCCATGTCAATGAAGTTGATTAACGAATGTCTAAATAAGATCCAGATGATATTACCAATATTTAATTTACATCTGGAACTACTGGAGCACCTAAAGGAGCTTGTTTAAGTCATTTAAATATACTTAATAATGGTAAATATGTTGGAGAAAGAGTTCATTACACATCAAATGATAGAATAGCTATAGCAGTACCATTGTATCATTGTTTTGGTATGGTAATGGGAAATTTGGCATGTATCAATTATGGATCTACAATGGTATATCCAAGTGATGGTTTTAGTGCCGGAGCTACTTTAGAAGCTATTACTAATTATAAATGTACTTCGGTATATGGAGTTCCCACTATGGTATAATATCATATTATTAATTTAGTTTATTGAATATTTGAATGAATATGAAAGACATTAATCTAAATATGATGTATCAACTTTAAGAACTGGTTTAATAGCTGGATCTTTGGCATCTGAAGCATTGATGAAATAAATTATAAATGTTTTAGGAGTGAGAGATATTTCAAATTGTTATGGATAGACAGAAACAAGTCCAGTAACATCTTAAACAAAAACAACAGATTCTTTTGAAATAAAAACAAGTAAGGTAGGACAACCAATGAATATGGAAGTGAAAATAGTTGATGGAAATGGAAAGATTGTTGGTTATGATACTCCAGGAGAATATTGTTCAAGAGGATATGCAGTAATGAAAGGATATTGGGGTGATGAAAAGGCTACAAAGAATACAATTGATGAAAATGGATTTCTACATAGTGGAGATTTAGCTACTATGGATAAAAATGGTTATGTGGCAATTGTTGGCAGAATTAAAGATATGATTATAAGAGGTGGTGAAAATATATATCCAAAAGAGATCGAAGATTATTTATCTCATATGATAGGAGTTGAATAAGTATAAGTAGTAGGTTGTTTTGATGAAAAATATGGTGAAGAGGTTGTTGCATTAATTAAAATGAAAAAAGGTGCAGAAGAACTTTCTGGATTAGATGTTTATTAGTTCTGTCATAAAAAGATTGCACATTATAAAATTCCTAAATATGTTAAATTTGTAAATGATTTCCCTTACACTGTTACTGGAAAACCTTAGAAATTTAAAATGAGAGATGAAATTAATAAAGAACTTGAAGATCCAAAACTTAGAGAATTGTATCAAATTAAATGATAATATAAATATATTATATATATTATTATGGGAAATAATATTCCCAAAGATGCTAGTTTCGAATATCAAATTATTAATAAATCTGGCACTATCTCCATTACATATGAAGATTTACAAGGTAATTTCACATTTCCAAAGATGCCAAATAAAAAAACTATTGTTTTAGAAGAGTTTCGTAAATTTTTGGACGAAATTATTTTACTTCCAACAGACAAACATATAATAGAATAATTACCTTTAAAAATTAAATGGAGATTAGTTCATCGACATAATATAGAAAAGGATAAATTAGGTGATTTGATTCCACATCTAGAGGAATAGGAGAAATCAGAAATCTAACATTTAGTAGATGAATGTGTTACTAAACCATCTACAGTTGCGCTTCAAAATTTGTAGAGAAGATTGGAAGATCCTCAAGAAAATGAATGGAATCAATTTCTTATATATCGAGGGTATTTTATATTATAAATTAATTTAGATTATTTAAATTATTAGAAGTATTGGAATAATGCGAAATTAATGCAAGATCATCAAAAAACTATAAATTATGTGTAGCGTTTCTAAGATTTTTTTATTTTATAAATCAATCAGAATAAGCAAGTGATGATTTGGCTTCAATACCTGGAGCATTTAGGATAATATTTGCTAATTTTCATCCTGTTCATATTGAAATGAGTTGTTTAGTTTTGGAAATCTTTGCTGGAGAGAATGGATTAATTTATAAAGATAATGTTGATGATATTTTAGAATCCTTTGCATTTTATCGTAAAGATCATTCTCTCAAATATAGACTTGAAATATTTGTAAGAACTATTTATCAATCAGATAATATTATGATGGTAGTAAATATTTTAGGTTTTTTACGAAATATTTAACCTCATATAAAAAATGAATTAGAATCTTCAGTTATTTCTCCTTATAACTTTGCAGCTATTCTTAAATTAATTGAATAAAGAATTAATGAATATAATATTGACGCTTGCACATATGAGTCTATTTAAAATAAATTAATTAAATACTAGAGTATTGATCACTTCTTCAAAAAAAAGTCACCTTTTGTAAAGAATCCTATTTTTTTAAATGATCCCCCTGAAGATTAATCAAAATCTGAAAATACTTAAATTACTCATATACCTTAAGAGAATGAAGCTTAATTTTACTTAGAGAAACATGATGAAGTTTCATTCTAATTATAATAATAGAGTATTAATTTAGATTATTTTAAGATCTATTGTAAATCATTAAAGAAATTCGTAATTTTGAATATGATTCTGATAGAAAGCCTACTAAAATTATAGAATTTTCAGATTAAAAACTTTTTGATATAATTAAATAACAATCTTTATTGATGGATTCTTATGGGAAATTCTTATCTATTCTAAATTTTCTGTCAAATATTAAGATTCATGATATGTGGGAATTAAGTGAATAATCTCTTCAAAGATTGTTAATAGATGAAGAAGATGATGAAATAATAGAAATTCCAAAACATGATAAAATTAATGAAGATTATGAAAAAGCTCAGTAATAAATAAGAGATTTAGAAAAATAAATAAAATCTATTTTCTAAGGTTAGAAATAAGCATAAATGTAGTAAATTTAAAAAGAATAAGAAGTAATTAAATTAAATGAAAAGATTACCTAAGCAAATTAATTATAATAAGAATATATAAATTAAAATGATAAATTAAGTAAAGAATTAGAAACTTTAAAAGCTTAAACAATTTTAAAAGATGCATAATGTATAGAATTATTAAAAGAAATAGAGAAATATAAAAATGAAATAAAAAATCTTGAAAAATAGAAATCATAAATACTAACTTCAAATACATAAATACCAATATAATCTCTAAATAATTAATAAATAGCTCCTCCTCCATCTCTAATACTTCAACCCCCTCCAATTAAATCTGTTCCTTTACCTCCACCTCCACCACCTCCAAAAATAGCACCTCCTCCTCCACCACCTCCTCCTATAAAATAAGGTCCTCCACTTCCACCACCTCCTCTAAATGCTCCTCGTCCACCTGGAGGTCCTCCACCACCTCCACCTAATTCTAATAATAAAATTAATGGTCCTCCATAATTTCCTCCTCCTATTGGTACTCCTTAAACAACTGGAGGATAAGCACCTCCTCCACCTGCTTTTGGTGTACCTATACAATCATAAACTTAAAACTCAAAAATTAAATAAAATCCTAATGTCCCTATGAAACCTGTCTAATGGACAATCATTACACAAAAAACATCAATTAAAGATACTATTTTTGAAAATATTAAAGATTTAGATGTTAAATTAGATATTTAATTTTTAGAAAAAGAATTCTCAAAAAAATAATAACTACAATAAACAGATAGTAATCCTAAATAATAATAACCTCTTCAATCTTAAAAAATATCTCTTATATCACCTGAAAGATAAAAAAATATGGAATTAGTATTAATGAAATTAAAATTACCTCCAAATCTTATTTTTGAAGCACTAATTAAATGTGATGAAAAAATACTTACATTACCAACATTAGAAAGTTTAGATGTAATTACACCTACTGAAGATGAAATTGGAACTGTCTAAAGTTTCGATGGAGATAAAGAATTACTTGGTAATCCTGAAAAATACATATTAAAGATTTCTCAATTAAAAGGATTCTCTTTAAGAATTAAAGCTCTTAAATTCTCTTGTCAATATAAAGAATATGTCAATGATCTAGATTTTTAAATTACATCTCTTGATGTCTTTAATGATTTACTTAATATGGTTTGGGTTACTTAATTAATTGAGTTTTCATTAGCAGTTGGAAATTATCTTAATGGTTAATCTGCTAAAGGAGGAGCTTGGGGATTCAAATTAGATCAAATAGAAAAATTAACTGATGTTAAAGGATAAGATAATAAAACTAATGTTCTTTAATATATTATTAAGTAAATCAAATTTAATGAAGAAATTGATTTAGATAAATTTGATATTATAACTAAATTACCCATTACTCAACTTAATACCAATTTAACAGAAATAAAAAAAGGACTTAATGTTGTTACTAAAGCCATTGAATCAAAATCTAATGATGAAAATGATAAAATTGTAGATACTTTAAAAGATGTTCAATCTAAATTGTAAGATATGATTAAGGATCTAGAATTAAAAATATAAAAATTAGATACTGATTATAAAAAAACAGCTAAATATTTATGTGAAAATCCAGTTGATCCAAGTGATAAATTTGGAGAAAAATTCATTAAATTTTTAAGATGTATAAAATAGTAAAGAGATAAAATTAGAGAAGATCAACTTAAACAATAGAAATTACTATAATAACAATAATAAAATACAAAAAAATAACAAGAATAACAATAATAATAATAATCATAAAAGAATGATCTTGTACCAACTTCTATGAAAAGTTCATAAACTAAAACTTAAACCAATAAAATGGTTATACGCTCGAGTATTTTGTAAGCGTAGAGACCAAGCATGACGATGAATAACTTGAGAAAAAAAAGTTAATTCTAAAAATTGATTGGTTGAATGTTATATTTCTTAAAATGTAAACTTTGATCATTTTTTCTTTTTAATGGAATACTATTTTTTTTCCTTCTACATTTGAAGTAATTAATCTACTTTCTAAGTGTAAGATTTTATGAATTTGGATTCCTTTAAAAAGTTAAGTATATCCTCCAATTTCAGCAATCCTGGATAATCTATAGCTTTATAATCATCTGATTCAGCTTTTAGACTCTTTTCTATGTTTTCTAGCATATCATTTATATAATTATTTATTGAAGTCTAGTTCATACCTTATCTTAATTAATAATAAGGCGAACCAACTACTGATTCCTAAATATTCTTTTCTAAAAACTCTAATAATGATATAAATATTTCAAGATTTTCTAAATCTACATATTCACTTTTAAGTGCTATTAAATCATCTGTCAAACTATTTAAACTTTCCTCCCAATTTTTTTTCTTTAAATCAAGTCTTGTATATTATTCAAAACAAAAAAACCCTTCTGTTTCTATATAAGAATCAACATTATGATAAGTCAAGCCAGAATTTTAGTGCATAATTAATAATACAAAATTTTAAATAGTAAGAGTTGTTATTTTTCATAATATGAACTAAAAATTATACATGAAATTTAAATAAAAAAAAATCCATCCAGATAATAATGATAGTAATATTTTTATAAATTTAATTATAAAATCCTTTTGAATAATATACTATTTTTATTAAATATACATTTCAAACTATCAAATTGTTTTTTATTAAAGTTCTTATTAATGATACTGGATCATTAATTTGATTGAAGTAAAATAGAGATTAAGATTAAAAGAATGATGATTTAAGTCTTGATTAGAAGATTTTTTTTAAGATTTGATTGAGTGTATAGAATGTCTTAATTTTAAGAATATGATAAATGTTCCACAGAGTAATTTAATTTAATCAAACTAATTTATAAATATTTATATAAAAAAATAAAGATGAAGAATGGTGTATAATAAAGCATGGAAAATGAAGCATTAAAGAGAATAAGACAATCTGAATTGATAGTGAACTCTATAGTTTGGATGAATAAAAACTTATTTAAAAAATATTGCCAATCTTAGAATTATTATTATACAAGAGATGTCAATGAAATTCTTGGAGATGCTTCATCAAAGGCAGTAGTACGATTTAAAGATTGGGTTGGGTATGATGATGATGTAAGTGTGTAGTCTCATTTAAGGATGAATATTTGAAAAGGTACTATTATGGAGATGAGTATCCACAAAAAATCCAGTTGTTATCTGAATACTATAAAGTAAATTGAACCATTTAACAGAGTTTCATACAGATATAGCACGAATCTTTATGGAACCAATAGCTACCTTATTGAATAAATACTTTGATAAGAAGCGCAAATATGAATATTATAGAATAGCTCATTTGATTGAAGAAGAGAATAAATAAAATCCTAATAGACCACCAAAAGGTATTGTTGGAGAAAGACCATCACCTGTAAATTCATAAGAGACTTAAAAAGAATAGGAATCTCCAGACACTGTTAAAAGAATAAGAAATATTTAAATATTAAAGGATTTGAGTTGGTTAAATAAGTCAACTTAAATTCTTAAAAAGAAAAATGATGTATCTTGTACATTATAAGAAATTTGCAAATAATTAGGGAATGTTGCTTTAGAATAATCATCACTCTTAATTTCTTAGGAAAAAGGTGATGAAATTAAACTTAACAAATTTCTAGCTTATATTAATTAATAAACATTATTGAAAACATAACATAAAGATAAAACTTAATAAATTTAAAAATAAATTACAAAACTAAGTTAACCTCATGAATAATTAATTTAGACTCTTAACTAAAAATAGAATGAAGAAAACAAATAAAGGTTTGGTTCATAATATTCTAAATAAAATACAGATCTAGCTTTGTAAATGAATAAAATATAAAGAGATATCAATGTAAATTTTATAAAGAATTAAGTTGATTCTCTTTTAAAAAATAAATAAAGTAATGAGAATTTGTAAACAAAAGTAGATTTATAAGATAATTAAACATCAAATTCAAAATCAAAAACTATTGTATAACATTAACCTAAAATATCAACTTAATTATTTTTAACAAATCTTAGAAAAAACTTTTAGTCAATTCCTCAAATACCTAATTCCCAAAATTAGAATCCTATTTTATCTCCTACATAAAACCATAATAAATAAAAAACTTAAACAAATAATAATTAAATATCAATTGGTAATATTATATATATATAACTTTTAGGTAAGTTGAATCTAAAATAGATTTCTAAATTATTTATTGAAGAAGATCCCACAGAATAAGAATTAAAATGGAAAAATGGATCCTAAACTCATAGACCACTTTCTAGTACCAAAAACTTTTTCTCAAATAGGAATAGTCCAACTGTATCAAGAGGAGTCTAATAAGAATAAAAAAACAGTTAAATGAAATAAACTTCAGGTTTAATCTCAGCCTATTCTTAAATATAATAATAATAAAGCTAAAAAAGTATTAAAGCTGCTGGTTCATCTACTAATAGAAAAACAACATAACCAAATATTCATATTAGATATACATCTAATTAAGATAAGATTATCAATATTAATATTAATATTAATGATAATCTATAAAATTAAAAATAATGTACTTAAATTTATTTTATTTTTAGTAAAATAAACGAAGCATAAAAAGAATCAATCAGAAGGTAAACCAATTCATCTAAATACTCCTTTATTGGAAGCTCCATAAAATTTTGTATGTTTAACAGATAGAGCAGGTTAAGGTGAGTTTTAGTTTAAGAACAGTATAGCAGCATCCTGTTAAAATTCACCAAAAACATAAAAATTAAAAAGAGTTGGAAGTGGGTTAAGTTCATTAAAAAATTCAGGAAGTACTAAGAATTCATTCATCTAATAAATGGTTACTTAAGTATCAAAATAATAACAAAGATAAGATTTCTTTTCATCATAATTCAGAAAACCTTATTGAAACATTTACATTTTATAATAAAATTAATATGTAAAATAATGGCATCTCGAATTCCTTATACTTTTCCAAACATATTCATTTAAAATAAAACATTTAGCGTGGATATTTTGTCTTTAAGAATGCTAATTTTAGCATTTTAGAGACTAGAAATAAAATGAGATATGATAGTAAACAATCGGAACCCGAAGAGTAAGTCTTTGTTACAACTTCAGTTTAATAAATACCAAGTTAAAGAAGAATCATATCTGATAATACTAATATTGAAGATTAATAAATATAGTAAATTGATAAAAAAGGAGAAAATAAGCGACATATAACTAATCTCAAACTTATATAAAAAGAATAACAAATTCTGCCATAATTATCATCTACTTAATAAGTAGTTAGAATGAAATTATAAAGTCGTTAATTAAAAGCTAAACCTATGTTCAAGAAACAAAAGAGCTTAGAACATGCAATTCAATTACGTTATTTAAATAAACAATATGAAGAATTATAAAAAGGAATAATGATTAAATGCATATTTCTGAATATTAATAATAGAGAAGAATATTTAGATAAAGTTATTATTTTGAATTTTGAAAGTACTAAATTTCAATGGATTAGATAGATTTATTGTTGCAATCAAAAAGAAGCTTCTGGGATCATAAAATTGATCTAAAAATATGCCATTCTTTTTCAATTGGTAGCGTTATTGAATAATGTGATAGTCCTTATTGTCCTTGCACTTTAAGAAGTGATCTCAAAAATACCTTAAGAATGTATAATATATACTTATTTTTATATTTTTCTTAGACTTTCAAAAGCTTATTTAATAGTTATCCTATTTACTAATTAGACCTTTGCTTTAGTTTGGTAAAAATATTTATAAGATAATGGCTACATTTATGATGCAATCTACATCACTAAATAATAATCTCAATAAGTTGAATGTGGAGGCATTAAGCTTAATAGATTATTAAGAGATTTTAGTAAATTTAAAATTACTAAAATACTTATATTTGATTCTATTGATATCTCTAATACTTTTCCAAAAATACTTCCTGATCAATTTTAATACAAACTACCCATATATGGAACTGATGTTGAAACTATATTATTCATCTTTTAGCAAATCTAAAACCCAAAACAATTTGATTCTAAAGTTATTTTTGATATTTGTACTTCTTTCTATAATGATTCAACTGTTGTCATTAGTAGAAAGCCTATTACAATTTTATCTATTGATCTAACATATGCATATAATTATTTTAATTCAAAAGAAGAAATTTACCAAGATAAATTGTAAATATTATCCAAATTATCCAAAATTTAAGAAGAATTTAATAAAAATATAATTTAATTTGATGCTAGTTTACTCTAAGAATAAGAGGATTAAGTATATAAATGGGGAGATATTACTCGTAATAGAGTTTTAGATTAAATTAAATCAAAATTTTAAGAGAAAATACCTTTATTACATTTTACAGTTGGAGACTTAATTGTTCGAAATCATAAATTTAAAAAATTATACTTTAATTATCCTTAATCACAATTAGTTCATAAAGAATATTTATTGAATAAAAAAATTATAAAAATGGACACAGAAACCGCAGCATATCAAAACAAATAAAAAAATCAATTATTAATAAACTGCTTTTTATGTATAGAATGATATTTTTTTTTTTCTTCAAATACTTGTATCAAATATACTGGCACTTTTATTCATTCCCTTTAGATTTTATACATAATTCAGTTTATTTTAATATATTAATAAATTTATTGATAATTGTTATAATAAATTTAATTATTGGTGTATTTGCCTACATTTTATATGAGGCTTGAAGTGCCAAAAGTAAGAGATTCCTAGAAATACTTCCAGCAGTAGGATTTTTGTGAAAACTAAATATTTGATAATTCTAGCTTTTTGAGCTCTCTATCCCAATTTGTATAATACAATCTATATTCATTTATCCCATCTTCAAAGGTATTTACTAATATTTTAAAAATGAATATCAAATTAATTATTTTAATTTAATTTCTTCTTATATAAATGTCATTTCTCACATTTCCTTAATAATACAATAATGAAAAACATAATAATAATATCAATCATATTTAATATATTAAGTTAAAGTATTCATATTGATTATTTGATAATTTTATCTTAATAAATTATTTATTTATGAAATATTTATGAAGATGATAGAAGTACTATTTGTTAATTTAGATTTGAAATGGGTTTATTAATATAATTTAATAAATAAGAATGATTGGTCTGAAATTATTGTATTTTATATTATTACAAAATTTTGAAAAGTTTATTGTTTAATAAAATTTATATTCTATTTCAAATTATTTGTTATGATAAACGAGGAGATATGAGTTTTATATTTAATTATCTTTGTGATTTTTTTGATTTTAACTACCCTTGAAATTATCTTTTTCTTAAAGCTAATTTTTTAATTCTATAGTTATTATAGTTTTCAATAACTTTGAAAACATTAAATTTAGGATAAAAACCATTATCTTCTTACATCATAAGATCGATATTATCATAATTGTCAGGTCCCTTTTAAATTTCGAATAATTTCAATGTGTCTTTATTAGTTTCAACTTCATTTGCTCCACTGTTATCAATTTTGGAAACAGCTTTAATATTTGAAATTGACGATTTTTTCTTATATATTTAAGGAAACAATTTAATATTAGGAAGTGAATTTTAATTAGCTGAATCTTCACGTATATATTAACCAATAGAATTCATTTTCTACAAGATAGGTTTTAATACGTTGTTTTGCGCACTTTCTTTCATATTTAAGGTAGTTCTTAAACGTTCAAATTTGTCTATTTTTTCATTTTAAGATTATAAAGAAGTTCGTTTATTTTTAGCTGATTCATTAATATTAGGTTCAGATTGTGAATCACTGCTACTTGAAATTTAAGAAGAACCTGAACTTATTTCCTATATCTCTCTCTAACTAATTTTATAATTAATATTGACTCCATATCTTTAAAATCTTTTACTATAGAAAAGTCTTAAAATATGATAATAAATTTACTCTTCTGATATAAAATTATGTTTTTACATGAAATTTAGGATGAATTCAATAGTTGCAGGTGAATTTGAGATAGTTTTGTACTTTTTACGAGACTTTCGTTCAAAAGAGATTCGTT
Source organism: Paramecium sonneborni (assembly GCA_905182985.1). Lineage (NCBI taxonomy): Eukaryota > Ciliophora > Oligohymenophorea > Peniculida > Parameciidae > Paramecium > Paramecium sonneborni. The sequence goes on along the minus strand of CAJJDN010000099.1, from coordinate 210,364 downwards.
TGATATTCACAGACGCAGAAGATTGTCGAACTATTTTCCATATATTTGGCTAATAGAATGTAAATGGACAACTAAAATTTAAATAAAATAAAACTATTCTATAATTACTTCTAATATAAATGCGTCCATTTGCAAATTTCGCAAGTTCTACCAAGTGTTTAAGAATAAGTTAGAGAATCATTAAGTTTTTAGAATTTATATAACTGATCCTTATCTTAGATTATGATTTCTAATAAATCTTATCTATTGATAAAGGCAACCTATGTAAGTTTAACTGCCTTATATTAAACAGAATAATCATTATTAGTGATAAATTCAAATTCCCCTATAATATCTCCTTTTTTATAAGTACGAGAATATTTGCCTTGAGTTTCAAGATGCTATGTTTCTTTTGGAATTCCTTACATATGAAAATAACTGTCTACTTACCCATTTAATACAAAAATCAATTTTTTTTCACTTTTATTTTTAATATCAATAATATCATCTCCAGGTCCAAAGTTTTCTTACTATACTTTTTAACAAAGTCCACTAATTAAAGTATCATTGAATGTATCCTTAATAAATTTGCTTTAGATAAGAACCTTTTAATAAAGGTCTATCATAATTTCTTATTTTAATTAATCATTTAGATTATTAAGTAAGGTTTAATAAGAGCGTTTTTATGATTGTTAGGTTTAATAATAGAATTCAAAATATTTTCTAACTTTTAAAGATAATTATAAATTTAATTCTTTTTCTTTAATATAAGAATTGACTTCTTTCATTAATTATTTGAATTAGCCTTTTTTTTCTTCTAAATTTTTGAGAATTTCTCCAATAGTAGAAATAGAATATCCAAATACTCCACAAATAATCATAGCAATAATAACTACAAATAATTATTCAATTGAAGTCTAAGGAACAATATCACCATAACCAACTGTAAGTGTTGTTATCACACTCCAATATAAGCTTACGATATATCTATTATGCCAAGGTTCATCATAATAGCCATAATGAACTAACCATGAATTATTATCCCCATAAACATCTACTTCAATTTTACCTAGTAGATGCCAAGCACAACTACACATATGAGCTACAAAAATAATAAAATAAACTAATTTAGATAATTCTACAGCTGCCTATACAGATTCTTTTGCATTCAATAAATCCTCCACATTTTAAACCATTGATTTCACTCTTGTAATTCTTAACAATAAAACAAATTGTATATATGGAATATCTAATTGAGATAATACATATGGTATTGATATCATTAAATCCCACCAGAAATTTTCAGAAACATAATGATGAAATATTTCTTTCCTTGTTGAATGAATAACTCCATGACTATAATATGCAGTATTAAAATTTAGAATTATTTCAGCTATGAAAATGTAGCTAGGAATAGTTTCAAAAAAAAGCCATACTAATGTGCTTGATTTATCTAACTCAAAACTCAAGGACATTGGAATGAAAAATATATTGATTACTATAAAACATACCACTATAGAATCCCATATAATTTTAAATGTGCTCTCAGGATATATCACTCCTATTCTATTAAACAAGAATTCTAAAATCGCTTTTAATATTGAAAAAAAACTAATCATCTTCTTAAGATTTCTACACAAAATATTCTTAAGGGAATTATCATATATTGTCTTTTCTGATTTGAATTCATTAAAATCACTTGCTTTATCATCTATATATTCAAATATATGATGATTCATCATTTTTAACTTTAAGGTTTCTGCTTTCGTCTTCAATTGATATAGAAATCTAGCTACTAATCTTATTATCTTCAAACTACCCTTCTTCCAAACTGGATTAAATCTATTCTATTTGTATCAACTTATACCCTGGCTCTTTCTAATCTAAATTCAGATTCTCAAAAATATATGTTTCACGTTTATCACTTTTAATATTTTGAATATTTATAGTTGGTGGCTTATAGTTACTCTTAGCTTTACGTAAATTAAAACATGATGGTCTATTTCTAATTAATTTACAATACTTAGCACTTTTGTCCTGATCATCCATCATTTAATCAATCTCTTCAATAGAACGACTTCTTTGAAAATATTATTTCATTTTTATATCCGAATCTCCACCAAATATTTATCTTTTAGTGTTTATCAATGAGAATGGCTCACTATCATAATTAGTAGCTATTTACATATTAGTTATTAATAATTTAGACTAAATTAATTTAAACAAAATTTATAACGATACTCAAATTGTTCTCAAAACATCTTAATTAAATCAAGTTTCATTCAATAGATTCATCTAACATACTATTTTAATTACTTCATAATTTTTTACATTTTCTATCTTTATTAAATATCCTAAAAAATCTGTAGTTTTTTTTCTCAGTATATCACATTAACTAAAATCTCAGAGAAATCTTATTTTCTTTCCTAAGCCAATTCTTATTCTTTTTATTAAAGTGATCTAATCTCTAAGATTAAAATTATTTTTTATTTATACGAAGAGATCAATTAGGATAGCTTCTTTAACCTGATAAAATTTATACTATCATTAATAATCCTTTTATCTATGTACAAGTAGTTGTATTACAAACATTTGCATTAATTCTGTACTTTTTTCCTAGTAATTTAAAAATGATAAAGCTTAGTCTAAAATATTATTGTTAATTTTTGGTTTGAGTTTAAGACAGTTTGGTTTTTATCGTGGAGTTTTTTTGATTATGACTTTTATAATCTGCTTCTATTGTTGCTTTCGTTCTGATTCAGGTTTTTTTTTATTAGTGTTCTTCTTCAGCCATACCAGTCAAATTTAATTAAAATGCTTTACTTAATTATGTTTAAAATAATATTAAAGTTGAAAATATAATTGAAAAAAAAGCAGAAAGAATAATTGTAGAATAATAAATTTTTGGTATATCTTAAGAAGGTACATAAGATAGAAATAGTTAAGATGATGAAATATAATCTGAAAATTAAGAAAAAAAGTTAAAAGATAATGCGGGGGAATCTTAAACAAAAAAAATGAACATTTATTATCTAAAAAAATAAATATTTTTAACTCTTTTTATAGTATTAAAAATTCTCAATATTAAACAGAAGATATCAGTAAAATTCAAAGAAAGGTATTACGAAAGAGTATATTTAAATTTTAATCTTTGAAGGTTGGTTTTTGAATTAATTTTTATTTTAATACAAATTTTAATATTTTCTTACAGATTTTTTTGTATATTGTCTAGAAATGAAAAATGGTTTTTTTTAAATTCTTGACACATGAACACGTTAAGGCTAATCATTAGATTTGTAAAAAAAATATCCTAACAACTTATTTGAGATTTCAGTTGTTAGAATCAAATTTTCAACACTAATTAAGTTGAAAACAGTTTTAAAAGACAATTTTCTAAAACAGAAAATAATTTTTAGAGCTTGAAGAGATTTATTAACTATAAACTAATAATTTTTAATAATTTAACTTATTATTTTGATATTTCAAAAATAATCATAAAAAAGCATTTAAATTAAAAAGAAATTTATTATCAAATAAGTAAATTACAAAAATAAGTTAAAATTGATCCATAATTAGGTCGAAATTAGTAGCGTAGTACATTTACTAGGTCTCTAAATGTCATTTTTTTAGTTTTACTAATTAACTTCATTCATTAAATTACTACTTTATTATTTAAATAGTTAAATTTGGTGTTTGAAATAATTAATAAATCATATTTAATCTTTGTAGTCATTTTTTTAATTAAAAAGATAAATTTCTTGGTTAGCTATTTTTTATGAACTTAAATTAAATTCTTTATTTTAAATTCAACTTCTGAGCTTTTTCATTTAAATAAAAAATTAAATTTTCATAATCTAATATTATATAAACGAGACATTTAACCTGTATTAACATTTTTATAATTCATGGGATCTATATTGTCTATTAAAAAAGTTACATCAAATAGAATATAGATGAATTATAGAAAATAAAAGAAAAAAAATAAATTTATAAAATTGTTTCTTAATAATTTTAATTTTGATGATATAATATTTTTGAAGATGATTAGATAAGAGTCTCTTAAGTCTCATTTATACATTTGTTACCAAATTAAAAAACTAATGATAATTAATTAAAATATTCTATAATATAATCAATTGTGTAATTTAATTATTAAAGGGCGATTACCAATTTAATTCTTTTTAATGATTTATAAATATATTTAAATGAGTAATCAAATACCGTATTTTGATAAATGATATGTTGTTTTCGAGATAAGAGTTGAAAAATCGGCTTTCTTGTTTATTCCTTTTTTGGTTCTCTATTTGTGAAGCTCATAAAGGTCAGGTGATCTCTTTTACTATACATAACCAATAAATTATCTGCGTGCTACTAAACTAGAGCTTAAATAAACACTCTTAAGAGGACTAGTAGATCGTGATGATTTTGGAGTAGCCTGTTAAGTGATGATTTGAGAATGAATTGTGAGATTATTATGATTGTAATCAAATTTCTATTTCACTTTAAAAAGGGGGCTTTCAATATTGAAATTTATCATTAGGCTGTCATATTAATGATTTTGTTAGGTAGAAATTCTCAGTTCATTATATCTATTAGACTATTTAGTATATTTCATTTTTAAGTAAGCTATTTTAGACTCTCTTTAGATTAGAGGTTAGTTTAAGATTTCAAGAAATGAAATAGGCTGCTCTACGAAATAATAAAATTGGATGTCCTAATCAATCATAATTATATTATTATATAAATCCTACATATGTTAATGATAATTTAAAATTTCTTAATTTTCAACATATCAGTATACGAGTTCTAAAGTATTGAGTATATTAGATTCCACTATAAATTGATAATTACTATAACGTATATGAAAATTAGTTATTAAATTGAATATATTATAGAATTCAAATAATATATTTAATGCCTAAATAAAAGTATCGCTTGCTGCTTAATATTTTATATATAATTAAGATTATTAGTTTGTATTATTAAATTTAGAAATTGAATTTGAAATTCTGTCAAAGAAATGTCAATATAAATGTAGCATCTGCTTAAACAACATCAAACACAGCAATTTTTGACCCAATAATTTTCTTCGAAATAAGATAAGTTAAAATTCTCAAACCAAATGCCAGAACAATAAAATGCCAATAATAAGTTAAGCTGTGAAGCACATAAAGAAGAATCACCTTCACATAGGTATAACAAAAATATACTTAAACCATGTTAAAAACCATAATAGCAAAATAATACATAAAAAAGTAATATCACATAGATGTAAAATTAAAGCAATATTATTACTGATATGTTCTCTGAAAAATTTAACAGACAAAGAAGTTAATCTCCAAATTCATTAATCCATCAATCATAAATAAACGATGAATAACATTAACGAAGACCAGCATCCTTTGCAAATGATGCATCTCATAAATAAAAATTTATACAAAAATCTCCCCTTTCGCAAGAATTGTAAGAGAGCTTAGTAACATCTAATTAGGATCATCAAAGTAAAACATATCAAAAATAGTATTATAGAAGTTCCATATTCTAAAAATGGTCTAGAATAAAAATTAAAATCTAATTACCAATAATTGGGATCATTTTGTTAAATAAAGTAATATCAATAGGGATGTCCTTTAAAATCATAAAGTCATTCTTCAACAAATTCAATATCTTATAATAGTAAATAAAATTTTACTAAGAAACCAGAACAGACTACAAATTATACTCCTACAAAGTTAACTACGAATACTCTAAATACAGAATATAGCAAATCTAAATCTATTAACAAGGATCAATGTAATAAAGCTATAATTTAGGATTAAGATAGAAAAAATGATTTGAAAATTTTGAATGTTGGTACACCCAGCACTTATCTTCATTCTAAAGTTTCAATTGAGTAGCAGAGTGTAATAAGATTGAATAGACATTTAGGTTGATGAAAGCTTAGGAAATAAATTCTAATAAGGAAAATTACTATGTTAATATTCACCCTTAATTGGAAGTGATGATAATTTAGAGAATGTATTACCGACTAAGACATGCACAAATCATAGAAATAAAAAAGCTAAGTATAAAATAGAAGAATTTTCTAAATTTACCTATTTTTGTTCTCAATGTGCAATTGAAGCTGCAAGTTAAGGAAAAGTTGTTTTAGAAATAAATTAATTGAAAATTAAATCTTCTGGATCTCAGATACCAACCTTTTAATCTAAATTAATTGAAATAAATGGGAATGTTAATTTATCTGAAATGTAATTCAAAGAAAGAATTTTAAGTGGATTTCTTAAGAAATTAGAAACTTCTTAAACTCTGAGATAAGAAGTTTTAGGATAAATGAAATTCTAAATAGAAACAATTAAAAACTGGTATGAAGTTTAGATGAGAAAATGTGAAGAATCTAAAGAATAACTCTAAAATTTATTGAATGAAGTTAGCAATTATTGTATAACTTCACTATAAATGTAATAGTAGGAATCTTTGAAATAAATATAAATCTTATAATTTGTTTTAGAATAACATAAAGTAGAGGCAAGTAATATCTAATAGGATATAGAAAATAATTGGAATGCTGTATTAAAAACTATAAAAATGGAGCCATTTTAAAAAATAATGGATAATCATTAAATTGAATTAATGAAGATGAATGAATTTACATAATCTATGCTTTAAATAACAATAGGACTTAAATAGTTAGTAAATCCAGATATTAAGCCTATTATGGCTTTAATTGCAGCAACGTAAATTAATTAGTTTATATTTTAGCTATTAATTATAAGATGAGAAACGATAATTAATTCAAAATAATATTCAAAAAAATGTTTAATAAATTTCTTCTGTAAAAAAGAATGATAATTTTGATATGCCTTAGTAATAGTTGATAATTTAATAGAGAATAAGAACAAATTTCAGTGGTGGAATTGAAACTTAACCAGATTTATCAGAGAGACAATAAAATTCAAATTCAAGAGATAATGTTGATAATATGAATTAAGTAAGTGAGTAAAAATAATAAAAATAAAAAAATAACTATCTTTATGTTTCTTTTGAGGATAAAGATTTGTTTATGAATATAATAGATTAAGAATCTAAAGTTAAATAAAATCTACTTGGAGAGACAAAATAATTATAATTAATAGAATCTTAAGATTTCAAGGAAAATTAAATGAGTTTGTAAAATTCACCAAAATCAACTCCTCATAGTCCTGCTAGTGGATAAATGAAATAATCAATTGAAAGAACTGTAAATAAAACAGAGGAAGGATAATAGATTTGTTCTGATATAATTAAACAACCAAAAACTACATTTAGAAAGTTATTTGATAATACAAATGATATATAGACAATAGAGGTTATTAATAATGAGTCTTAACTTTGTTAAGAATAACATGTTAAGGTTTAATAATAAAATGTCAAGGTTTAATAATAAAATAAAATCTCTAATAATTAATCAAAATCATAACAGTAAAATAATATAAAAATATAAATATAGGTTTTTTTAAGACTCAATAGAATCTAATTAAAAGATTATATTAGAAACTCCTGATTTAAAGAAAAATGAGCTTGAGAATTTAAAGTATCTAAAATATTTGTAAGATACAGAAACTTGCAAAAAGGCTTTAGAAAAACGATCTGAAATAATAGATTCAGTAAAATAAGTTAATTAATGGGATGATGAATAAAAAGTACATAAAAATGGAAAAATGGATGAAATGAATGCTTAAAAGATTTTAAATTTTAGAGAACATTTAAGTAATTTAAATAAGATGACTTACATATTGGAGAGTGGTAAAAAGAATATAAATACAGAATTGAGTTAAAAAGAGAATGAAAAGAGTTAGTTCAGTTCACCTTAATTTAAAGATTAGGATATAATAAAAGAGTCAGAAAAGTGTTGTATATCCAATTGAATTTTTTAATTAAAGTATAATCAAATAAATATCTGATCTAAAAATAAATATGAACTATTCTCACTGGATAAAAAAAGCAATAAGAAACAAATATAAATTAAAAAAGGAGTCGCCAGAGAGTTCTACAATCACTAAGAAGCAAATCTCGAAACAATCTATGATAAGTTTAAGAGAATTATATAAGGCTTAAAAATGGGAGCAACTTATCAAGATAGCTAAATAAACTAAAGGTTTATTTGAGGAATACGATTGTATTAAGGTTCAGAAAAAAGTTATTAAGTTGGGAGAGAGTGTATTGATTAATAGTGGAGATGCTCATGATGAAGATTATATAGGAACCATAAAATAAATTATATCAATAAAAGAACCAACAACACTTAAATTGATATGTTTATGTCGTGTATAATGGTATATGAGAAAAAGTGAAGTGATAAAATCTAATCCAAAAAGCAATGAATGGGTTTCGGATCAAGAGTTATTTCAAACAAAACACGAAGATTACATTTTAGCTTAGACTGTGATACACTCATGTCAGATTATTACATGTAAAGAATATATTGATCTTGATGAAATTGAATCCACTATTTATTTTAACAGATTAAGTTGGGATATGGAAAAAAAATAATTTTAAGGTTTAGAAAAACTTTAAAAATTCTGTTCTTGTCAATAACCGGTGAATCCCGACAGAAAATATGTATAAGTATAATATATACATATAAAATAGTGTGATTCTTGTCATTAATGGTATCATCTCGAATGTGTAGGTTATCAAGAGAGAGAATTAGATGATTCTGATTTCTTTTGTAAAATTTGTTTATGAGACATACTATTTAAATTATCGATATTTTTATTATTAAGAAAATACAATTTAAAATTGAATATGTAACCATTATTCAAACAACGAAAGCCAGCTAATCTTATTATCTAATCTTGTGATGAAGATAAGTTAGTCTAACAATAAGTGAACTATTTAACTATTATTCAGATACCAGAATTAGACACTTTTGAAGAATTTTGTAGCAACATTCCAGATGTTGAAAATTAAGAACTCAATTTTACTAAAGAATCGAAATCCTTTAGTTCTTAGCCTCTTAATTTACATGAGTCTTAAGAATTCTAAACTAATCAAAAATACAGTGATCAAAAATAAGAAGAAATTTAGGAGTCTCTTCCTATACAATATATTGAATTCGTTGAATTTCATCCATAAAGTATCAATTCTGGTTAATCTGAATCTAATTGTTAAAGAATTGATTCTTAATAAAGTCCTAAAGATATTATGTAGGAACCTCCAGCTCCTCAAAATAAGAACTTAACTAAATTTAGCTTTCCTTAAAAAGGTGGTTGCTTCAGTAGTTGTAAAAAAATTCAAATCAATATTTTTTTAGTAAAGAAATAACTTTGTATAGAACAACCTTTAATTATTAATAATGGAAATCAAAGTACTTTTGAGGAAACACTTGTTAAGTAACATAATACTTAAAACTTTCCTAAAAGCATATAAGATGATTTAACTAAACAAATTAAAGAATTAACAGATTAAAAAAATATTATTGAATAATCCTATCAAACTTAAATTTTGCAACTTTAAACTCAAAATCAAAAATTTGAACAAGAATTAATTCAATAAAAATAAAAGAATTTAACTCTTGTCTAAGAAAATATGTTATTGCAATCCAAAATTGAAATTTTTGAACAAAAAAAAAGTGCTGATTTAAACAATATAACTGATTTTTCTAATGATTTAATACCTCACAAATTATCTATGAATGAAAAATTAGTTTATTTAATGTAAAAATTGAATATCAAAGCATAAGAAAATGCAAAACTTCAATATGAAATTTTGAAATTGCAAAATAACGTATGTATCTATAATATCTATTCTATTAATAGATTGAAATTTTAGAAACTTAAAAGTATTTGTAAATCAATACAAATTTACTATTGGATACAAATAAATTATAATAAAGTCATTCTCCCATACTCTATCCGTAATCCTAAAATAGAGGATAATCACTAAGTAAAGATAGCCGAACAAGTCTGTTAAATTCATAAAAATATCCTCTTAATTTATCACTTAATTATGTTTAATAGGGAGAAAGAAGACAAGATGTTTTTCTCAATAAAAAAAATCGAATTATATCTCCTTTGGCTCATTATAGTTCAGTGGGTGAATAATAATAACTTTAGTTAAATAATCTTTAAAAGAATAAATTATATAAAGAGGATGTTAATTTTAATAATAAAATGCAGTAAGAATTCATTAAATGAATTAGTACTAAGAATAGTACTTCTGTTGGAGAATTAATATCATTTAAATAAGACTTGACAAATTGTTCCAATATTATCAATAAAGCCTTAAGAAAAGAATCATATTCCACTTAATCTCCAGATGCCAAGGTTACATAAAAATTTAAATAAACATTAAATGCTAAAATAGGAACTTAATAAGAAAATTCAAAGTCTTATGCCAGTCTCTTATTTTCTCTTGGAGAAAGACAAAAAGATGTCAGATAATTATCCCCAAAAGGAGCTAATAAGAAATCAAAATAGTAAAATAAGTATAATTATATTTTAGGTTGTTTGGTTTTATTATGCAACCACATCCAAATTCAAGAAAATAATCAGAAATTTTGAAATCAGAAGAATCTCATAAATTAAGTTAAGAATAACTTAAAATGTCAGATAAGTATTTATATATTATTAATTAGAAAAAATACATTACAAACTAGTATTGACATTTTTTAGATAATGAAAGATATGAGAAATAAAAAAAATGGGAGTAAATTTTAAAATAATTAAGTTAGTCTCGAGTAAATTAAATTAAAAAAAAGGGCAAGCTGCGACAAGTAGATAATTGATAACTGAAATAAAAAGTAGCCGAACAAATAAACCAAGCTTTGACTGATAATAAATATATTAATAGATTTTGTAATTCAACATGAACAATAAAAAGAATTATTAAAGGGTCATTTAATTTTAAATTATGGTTGTTTTTTAGCCAAACTCCATTTCATAAAATTGGCATTTTAATTCTCCATAAAAAAGGATTATTTAGAAAAGATAGGACTTTTATTAGGACTTTAATTCTATTAAGATAATGCTCTTATTCTTTCTTTTTGAGGAGTGAAAATAGATCTACCCCTCATAATTTAAATATTATTAATTTGTGAATTTAAATATGTATCCATTATTTATTTAGTATTTTGAATGATTCTCTATTTTTCTGGTGTAAAATGTAAAGATCGTTTTGGTCTAGCCTTTTGTTGTGAAATTAGACCTCCTAAAAAATCTTTTTTTTTAGTTTTACTATCAAAACTAAAACTATTAATTTTGGGTGTTTGTAACTTTTTTGTAGTAAGTAAATTTTGCAAAATAAAATCCTCAAAGTTTAATTTTGAATTATCTGTAGCTGAAATCGATCTCTATTATTATTTGTCCTTTTATAAAAGTTAAGAAGACCCTTTTAAAATAGGTTTTAATTCTTTATTATTTTATTTATTTTCTTTAATTTCTATTGTTTGGATTTATTAAATCAAGTTAATAGACCAAGCTACGTTATGTTTGATTCCATTTTGAATTGAAAGATTTGTGTGTGTTTTAATAATCATAGGTGATTATTATATAGAATTCAGATATGTATTTTAAATTACTTAAATTTCTTGATTTTCAGTATTATTATCCCAATTTCTAGTTATTTCTTTATCTTTAAAATAATCAGTTTCAAAATTCATTAATTATTTTAGGAATGCTGCTCTGATTTCAAAATCTTTTCTTCTTGAATTTAAGAATTAAAGTGTTTTATATAAGCTCCAACTATATCTATTAAATTAAATAAGGTCATTACTTATACATTAGATAAGCTGTTAATGCAGTTAAAGCTCTACTCTATCCACGAAGTGAAAAAAACAAGACACCTTCTCCATTATTATTAGCTGTTTCAATAAACTAATTAATTTTTTCTATATTTTCGATTGTTACAATATTCTAAATCTATTTAATAATTTACTTAATCATCAACATCTCTCCAATTGAAACAGAGAGAGTTTCCACTTCCATTATAAATGAGTTCCGATGCTGCACAATTAATTATGTTATTGATCTTATTCATTATCAAAAAGTCTCTTTCCTCATCAATTTAAAAATATATTTTATACTAAAGGAGCACGACTATTGCCAACGAAGAGTCCATCCATTATTTTAAACGCATAGTAAACAATTACTTTCTACATATGTAAAATATATTTATTATAAATTAATCATTCATTCTTTTTAACTTTGAAAATATTGAAAATATGTTTAAAAATTACTCAAATTTAAAATTAATTGTATTATTTTTATTATGATAAAAAATTATCTCAGTTTAGATTATATATTTAGTAAAATTTTATTATATAATAATTATTATAAACTTAGTTATACAATTTATCAATCTTTTTCTTCTTCCTCTTCTTCTTCTTCAATATCAAAACATTCTTATTCAATTTTATTGTCTCGAAACAAACTAACCATGTTCTTTTTTTCTATCAATTCATCAAAAATAAGTTCGAATTTATTATTTTCAATAACATTATCAGGAATAAATAATTTTTTATTTTAAGGCCATTCTTCAAAAAATGGTGGAGGGAAAATTGGATCAACAGCGATCCTAAATAGATTTTCAACCATTGTTGGAATTATTCTACTAAGAAGAGGACAAGACAATTCAAGACAAGGATTAGTATTAGCTTCAATTAACCACAATTTGAAATTCTCATCTATCATAAAATCTAATCCATATAACTAGTTTTATTATTTAAAAATTAATACTTCAAAACTATTAATTCTTCTATGAGGATCAATTTTACCATAAGTAGCCTTCATCATATCTAATGCTGCTGTTCTCATTTTAGGATATATATCAATGAAAAAATTGAATTTATAATTTGGGTAGTTACATTCAACATATCTCTAAAATTCTAAATAAGAAATCTTATTTCCTGGTTCATGTTTACCATAATCTTAATCTTTTGATTAAACAGCATCATTTGTTAAATGAACAAATCTATCTAAACATTTCGTAGTGAATTCTTTTGAAGATGTTCGTATATAACCTTCTTAATACCAATAACCTTTAAAAATTCCATTTTAAGATGTAAGCAGCATATAACATCTAATATCAAATTTTCGTTTGTTATACAAAAAAGGATTATCAATATATTATTAAACTATATATGTTCTTTATCTGCCTTCTTAAAATTCTTCACTTATTATTTTATTAATTTCATTCAAATCATTACAAACAGTAATTCCATTACCTCTATTAGTCAATTCTCCTGGTTTGATAATCCATAAATTAAGAGGTAATTTCTTTTTATCTTTTCTATCTCTATTTTTTTCAAGTTCTCGAAGTTCATCACTTCTCCTATTATAATAATCCAAAAATCTCGAATATTCAATATCACTCAACCCTTTTTGAATATGAAATGTAACTGGAAGCAATTTATTATAATCTTCCTTTATTATCTAAAAGTAATTTTTCATATTATAGAATAAGGCTTTTTTATTTCCTAAATGCCAATTATCTTCCATATGATTATGCATCTTTTAGTTTCTACTATCTAATCTTTAAATAGTGTTATACTATTTAATTTCTTTAAGCAATTTCTCAGAACAATCACTAAAAATCAATTAGCTATCAAAACAATTAGTTTCCTCCATATAATTTAGTAATTTTTATAAATCTTAAGTGTTTAGTATTCTTTTAATTGAATAATAATTTGGTGGTTTTTTTAATTGATGCTATGAAGAACTTTATTATTTTTATATTCCTCCTGTGATACTCAATTATTTTGGTCTTACTTCAATATCTGAATCACTTGTATCTCCAATAGTTTCTTCATGACTAAGGATAAAAGATTCTGAACTTTAAGCTCCAGAATCTGTATTATATGGATGCAATAATTCAATACAAATATTCTATTTTAATTATGTCCATGACATATTGACTTTTGTTGTATCTAAAGTTTCTACTTCTGACCACCACCATCTTTATCTAAATATATTTTTGACTAAACTTCCATTATTTCCAAGACCTACATAATAATAATATGCAGGAATATCTAATTTATTTGGACATGTAATGCATTAATTATTTGAAAAATTAATCTTATTTAAAAAACAACGATAAGATGTATGACGAAGAGTCAATTTCTCTTTTTATTGATTTTATTATTGAATAGCATTACTTTAATTTTATTACTTTTTTTTTCTTGGAATTATTTTTTTATCAATTTAAATAGGTTATTATTATTATTATTATTATATTTGTTATTACGGTTATGATTAATGTAAAGCACTTTGCAATTTCTTTTCTTTTATTGCTTTGTATTATGGGGTATAAATGCTTAATTACTTAGTTAAACTCTTTTAAACATTTTTTATCGGACTAATATTTTAGATTTCTTTTTAAGGAGTACCAGATCTGCTTGTTACTTGTTCTTCTTTTTATTCTTTTGATTTTTACATCAAAGGCGTCGATGAGGTTCTTCCCATCTTATGTATAATTTATTCATTCTCTTATGTTGACTTTTATTCACTTTGTATGAATCCTCTATTTTTTCTAGCTAATGTCTTTTATAATGTTGGGCTTATTTTTATAATGAATACTTACGTTTCAATAAGAGAATTTTTGAAAGGTTCTGCTTTTTCTTTTGATTAGTTCTATCTCTCCTTTAGTTTTAATTTATCAGCATACAATCTTAATGGTGGAAGAATTTTCTTATCTAATTGATTGATTATACATTTATTACTTTTTTCTATATCTTCAATTGTTTATAGAGCTTATTATGACAGTAAATCTTCTCTTGTTATTTTATCTTCATAACTCTACTTTATTAAAATACTTGATGAATTATCAAAAGGTTTTGTTGTTGATGCTTTTTATTAAGTTTAAAGTAATCCTCTATTTATAAAAGCAGTCAGAATATCAGAACTTGTTCTATCCTTTAAAGATTGTATTTTAGTTCTTTGAGATATTGATAAATGTTCCAAACGTTGTGCTTATGGTTTTTAAGCTATAAATTATTTTTGATGAAATGAATAAAAGTCCTTACTATTGGAGAATGTGTCTGCCATCTTTTATGAGTATCTGGGTTGTATTATCATATTGTAACAAAAAAAAACAATATAACTTTAAAATAAATTTATATGATGTAAAGTGAGTAAAAGGAATAGAATAATAGTTTTACAATAAAAATCCATTTTTATACAAAATATCTCTCTAAAATATATTATTAATTAATGGACAAGACAAAAATCAACTATCTTTTAGAAGGAGAAGTTTTAGTAAAAGGGAAGACTTTTGGACTTTGGCAACCAAAAAAATACATTATAGATCAAGAACTTAGAATATTTTCAATAAAAAGTTCAAAATAAAATAAAAATTACCATCTTGCAAATTATTAAGTAAAAATTATTCTCGCTCTTTATAGATAGCAAATGTTGAAAGAAAGAATAATAGATTTCAATTTGAATTAGTTTCAACAATCAATGAAAAGAATATATTAATGGGATCAGAGAATGAGAAATTCGCTAATGAGCTAATGTTATACTTAAAAAAAATGTGTGGATAATAACCCCGTAGTTAAAGTTTATTTGAACCTAGTTTATCATCAAAATCAGTTTGTAAAATTAATTTAATTAATTGTAGCAACCCTTCGAGATTATGACTATGAAATTCCATAATTTTTTGAAATGCAAGAAATTCGAAATGCGTATATTTATATATATTAATTTAGTATTCAAAATATAAGATCTAAATCTTACTAATTAGAGTAATATGAGCTAATTTAAAATCAAGTAGTGAAAGTTTATCGCAATAAAAATAATTAACTCAATTTTAAAGTATTCCTTACATTACCAGGAAATTGTATTAATCTTCTTTTTATAAATTAGGTTTAATCAAATGCTAAACATAATTGTTTCAAACTTAGTTAGATTGGAATATTTATAATTTAAAAGAATATACATAAATCTAAGAATTCAAATCAGAAAAATCATAAATGATAACAGAAATAAGATTAATCAAAAATTGGTTTTAGTTTAAAAGAGAATTCACATATTTAAGACATGTTGTCGAATTTAAAAAAAAAGAAAATATTAAAATTATTATTGAAAAAAAAGCTGATCTTAAAATACATTAAGGTACTGTTTCAGGAATATTAAAATTTGCTGTTTGGGGTTTTTTTTATGAAAATAACTAAACAAATATTGTATTATTTACAGAATAGAGTTATAATGGTTTAGCTTTTAATGAAGAAGATTCTATTCTCTCATAATAATACTTTTTATAATATGAAAATATGATAAAACCTCAAAAAGTAGATTTTGATAAATAGCAAATTTAAGATTAATGTTCAAACATTAATCCTAATAATAGTCCTTAAAATGAATAATCAAACTAAAAACATAAAATTTAAAATAGATAAGAAGGAAAAAAGAATTCGTTTAAAATGGAATAACCTGTAGATATACCTAAATAGATAGGTTAAAATCAAATTATTTAATAATAGCCTATTATTGTATCAGCACCATTATAAGGTCCAAATTAAGTAATTTAAAATTAATTACCATTACAAATACCTATTTCATCTAAAAATACTTAAAATATTCCATCAATAGGAAATTTAAAAGAAGAGGATTAATAAGTTTAATAGTAGACAAATAATAGGAAATAATCAGAAAAGTTAAATGAATTAAATCAAGTAGTAGGAAAATGTGATTAAAATAATTTATCTTAAGGTACTTTAGAATAACAGAAATAAAAAAAAACATCTAGTTCTTAAGAATCTTCTTAAGTTATTGGAAATAACATTTCATCAAATATTATATTTTAATAACCAAAAATAGAAGATGATTGTGAATAAGATGAACCTTAACTTGAAAATGAAAGATCAGAAGGAAATATCACAGAATTTTATGATTGTGAAGATGATATAGATGCTATGAATGATAAATTATTTATAGGATAATCAGATTAATAAACAAATGATGCTGATTAAAGTGTGATGGATGTGAGAAATTCAATAACTTAAAGATAACATTAGGGTAAAATCAATTAAATTTAAAGTTAAAGTGATACAATATAAAATATAGAGAATTGGGTAGAAAAAAAGATGTAGGCTTATTTTAGTGGGAAATATTGTCAAATAGCAATTGATATATAACATATTTTGAATCCATTAGAATCAGATATAAATGTATATATAATTTGTTATAAATTAAAATAAGAATAGAAAATATATGAGAGAGTAAGAAGGAGGACATTATATATTTAGAAAAGATTTTTAAAGAGATGAAAAGAATGGTGGACTTAAGTGTATAAATGAAGTAAAAGTAAATGCATAAAAGAGTGTAGTTAAATTTTTATTGGCTAGAATAGGTATAAATTGATATAAATTATAAAGGAACTTCGTTATTAATGGGAAGATCACTAACAAGTATTTCTATGCCAGTAACTATTTTTGAATCTAGATCAAATACTGAAAGAGCTTGTAGTTCTTTAGCTTTTGCTCCTGTATTTCTGGATGATGCTGCAATATCTAAAGATAAATTTCATAGAATTAAATAATGTGCAGCATTTTCATTTGGTTTTATATTTTCATATTTATCAATGGAGAAAGTAATATTAATAAATACTATTTATAAGCCATTCAATCCTATTTTAGGAGAAACATTTTAAGGATATTTTGATAATTGTCCTATATATTGTGAATAAATCAGTCATCATCCTCCAATATGTATAATTTAATATTATGGTCGAAAATATAAGTATTTATTTTATATTTTATAATTAGAATTGATGCACGTTTAGAATTAGTAGCTAATTTTCATTCTAATTCTGTTGTTGGAAGAAATGTTGGTGAAGTCAAAGTAATATTTGAAAATCCTCCTTAAGAAATTATTATTCTTCTAGCTCCAGGTTGTATATATGGAACTACATTTGGTGATAAATCTATGGACTTTTTAGAAAAATAATTTCTTTTTGATTTAGATAACAAATGGGTAATGGAATGTGCATTTAAACCAGAAAAAAAATATTGTTAATATTTTAATATAGAGTATCTTCCATATTCAGATTATGTTGCTGGAGGTGTATTTGAAGTTACTGATTAAGCTATTGGTAGATATTTAAGAGAAGGTTATAGAAAATATAAAGGTTTAGATTTCAAAACTGAAGTTAAATCCATCAAAAGTGTTATTAAAGGAGTTTGGAATCAAGAATTAAAAGTAATTATTATTCTATATCTAGTTTGATAATTAAAGATTGATTTCTATTATGTATGATTTCCCAATCAAATTAGAATTGGCTTAATATCCATTACCATCTGATGCTAATTTTAGAATGGATGTTTTAATGTGGAAATTAAGAGATTTTGATTAAGCATAATAATGGAAAGAAAGGCTTGAAATATTTCAAAGGTAAGATAGAAAATTAAGAGAATCTTTAGGACCGAAAAAAAAAAAAAAATGAGTTATTAAATAAAATAAATCTACTTTTTTCATTCTTTCAATTTCATTTATATATATATATTTATAAATATTAACAAAACATTAAATTTCTTTCTTTTTTTTCAATAATAAATGTATTTAAATTATCATATTTATTAATTTAATTGAGAATTAATCTCTTTAATTTATTAAATTTGATCAATAATTTTGAAAAATAAGCTTATTAATCTTAATTAAATAAAAAAGATTTTAATTAACTTCATTATAATCATAAATTAGTATAAAAAATACTTTTTAAAAAAAGAATCCATAATATTAAATAATTAGATTAATGCAAATTTGGAAGGTTATAATAATCATATATAAATTTGCTAATAAAAATAGCTTTATCTATTTTAGATAATTTCAAAGAATTTGAATAGTTAAAATCTATATAATTTGTTCAATTACTTAATTAGGATTGATGTAGTAGTTATTAAAGTATTATAATGAGAAATTAAATTTGTTATTGTGAAAATTATACATCTTTGTTAATAAAATATATGTCTATAAAAAAGTAAAAAATGGGTTTTAATTAGACACTTGATATAATTAGCATAATGTGTTATTGAGGAAGAAGAGGAACCAGACTATAGTAGTGATGCTCCATCAGTTATCAAATTAATTTAAATTGAAGTCTCTCCAAATAAATAATAACTAGCAGAATTAGAACAACTTAAATATTTTATGGAGGACAAATAATACTTTTCTGCATATTAAATGAAGTAATAACTTTTACTTAACTATTCAAATGATAATGAATATATAGATTACACAAAAGAATTTTTTGAGTTGATTGATGATGATATAGAAGAAATAAAAGAACTTACTAGATGGTTTGATTTATAAGGTATTTATGATATTAATTTTATCCAGATGGTTGGTCCATTTAATAATAGGATAATAGAATGTAAATTAGATATTAATAATTACCTAATTCACCAAGAGTAGTAGCTAGAATTGACACAGAAATCAAAATTCCTTTAGACATATTTATTAGTCTAATATATGAGACAGAATTATATCCATAATGGTTTCCATTTTGCAGAGATTCTAAGACTATTTTATAACCAGATAAAGCAACAAAGATTCTACATATACATTCATCACCACCTGTTATATCTGATCGAGAACTATGTGTAAAAGGATGGGGAGTAAACAATCTAGAATATGATGGAAGTGTTCTTATTTTAAGTCATTCAATTGACTAGAGAACTAAATTATTAAAAAGATATGGGTAAACATTTAAAATTTATTTTCTTTTGAGTTTCTTTTCCACAAGAACCTAAACATGTTAGAGCTGATTTAAATGTATTTTGTACTAAAGTTAAACCTATTTCATTTGATCATCATATTGTTACTTTGGTTATTTGTATTGATTTAAAATTAAAATATATACCAGATTTCCTACCTAATTATATGCTAAGAAAATTTGCAGTAATTATTTATCAATAATATTATAAAGGGTGTAATGTTTGATAAATTAGTTTCTAATTCTAAAAAATATAAAGGATCACTTTGGGAACAAAAAAAAAATGAAAGTTCAGAATTTTATGATTGGTTAAATTAAAAATTTATGTAATATGAAGATAAATTGAAAAAATGATTTCTTTTGCAAAATTATGATTTATTTGTAAATTAGACACAATACCAAAAACAAAATATAAAATTAAATTAAAAAAAATCATAATTCATCTTTAGATTTTTTATTCTTTTTCTTTCCTTTTTTTAATTCTTTCTCTAATTCTTTCTTTTTTTATCTTTCTTCTTCTAAAATTTCTTTCAATATTTCTTCATCAAAATCAGAAAGTCCTGATTATTAACTTGCTTCTTTTCTTTTTTAAAATATTTCTTCACAATTTTTTTCAATAATCTAAATAGAATTAATATTAATATTGCTAGATTATCCCTTGTATTATTTATCAATAAATTTACTAATTGAATCATAATCAAATCTTCCAATTAATTTAGAATAACTAAAATACTTAAAATTATTACATCTTTTTACTACTAGAATAAGCAACAAAATTAGGCAATGCATCATCAGAAATATCAAACTTCAATAACAATTCATCATGACATGAAGCATCTATGAAAACAAAAGATGCTTATTTAGATCCATGAATATTTTTTATTTTATCTAATACTTCCAATTAATATTCCCATTTAGTCAAAATATCATCATGTTTTGTTTATTTATGTTCACCATTTAATAATGCAATATAACATAAAGTTTATCTATTTTAACAAAATTCTTCAAATTATTCTTAATTAGTTATTTCTTAAACTTTTTTACTTGATGTTTTTTTTGATTCATCAAACTAAATATAGAATATTAATTTACCGAATCTAAAAATGATTTAATTTCATCATAGCCATGTTTTCCTGTAAATAATGCTTGTCTTACTTAATCAGGTTTAAGTTCTTCATCCAATTCTTTCTTGTCCTTCACATCCCTAAATATAATTGTTATAGATGGTTAATTTTATATTTAAAATTGTTCAATAACCTTTTAAGATGCATTTTTAAAAGACAAGAATTTATATTTACCATAATATTCTTACAATTGACTTAAAACTCTATATGTTAATCCAACTTATTAAGTTTAATAAAAATAAATGACAATAATATTATTATCAGTAAGATATTAACTTAATTACATTTACAATGATTATTCATTAGTATTGATGGTTTTATCATCAACTAATTCTAAAATATCTTTATTCATTTCATCTAATGTATATTCTTTTGTAAATGTAATTTTTGATGCTCTTTTTTTTTCACTATTGCCAACTTAAAAAAATCTAATACTAGGATAACTTTTAATATGTAATTCTTTAATTAATTCTTCATCCTCTTGTGTTTTAACTTAGAATTCATAATAATCAAATAAAGATTTATATTTCTTCATTGTTTCTTCCCATGCTTTATGTGGAATATCTTTATAAACATGTACAAATGCAGGTTTATCATTTCTTAAAAGCTATTTATTTAAAATATTTTGATCTAGTTTAGTAGGTATAATTAAATTTTATTTTTCATTGTTTTTTTCTTAATCATCTTGTTTATGTCTTCTATTTTTTCTTTCTTCTTATTTCTTAGATTATTCATTTACTTATTCATATGGGATTCTATCTTTAGTAGCTAAACCCCTTACAAATTTCTTTATTGGTTTAAATAATAGATCACCATCAAATAATTCTCTATTATAAGTATTATCTCCATTATTTTCTAATCCAACTATTTATGGTAGATCTTTTATATCAAATTCATCAATTAAAGATTATGTTTCTGGACTTGCTACAATCTCTCCAAATTTTACTCTTTCATAATAATGTAAATTCAATGCTTTAAGTAAAGCAGAAGTTTCTTTTCTTTTTGTAAAAAGAATCACTTTATTCAATTTTGAATCTGTTGTCTCAAAATTTTTGAATTCCTCCATATTATTAATCCTAATAACATGATTCGGTATAAATTTATATCCGTATTATCCTAAACTTTAAGGATTGGCTTCTCCTTAAAATCTGTGTTCTGTGGCTATCATTTTTTCTTTTGTATAAGGATTTATTTTTTGACTTGGAGGTTCAAAGAATGTAATTTATGGCAAATGTTATATAACATCAGGACTACAATAAGGTAATTAATTGCTAGATTTAATATTATATATCTACTTTGATTAAGGATCTTTGATTATTTCATCACAATTTGTTCCATATACATTTATTAAACCTTCTTAATCTTCAGCTACTTTTTCTATTAATGAGGCTGCTTTTTGACAATTTTCACATGAATCTGAATAAAAATATACAAGTGAAACAAATTCAGATTCCAAAATATCTCTAAAATCTTGTAATTTATTTGCATGCTTAATTAAATAAGAATTCTCAAATAATCCTACACTTAATGAACACAGGATAGCTATGAAAATGATTTTTAACATAATTATTAATAAAATTCTAGAATAAATTATTTACGTGTAAAGAATTTTAAAATTATTTCATTAACATCAAAAATTATTTTTAAAATCTAAAAAGAGAAACCATTAGAATTTTTAAAAACTAATTATTATTAAATCAATCTATACTATAGTGGACCTATATATAAAGTTATTATTTTATTTTATTAAAGTAAAATCTTAATCAATTCTATTATGCGATAATCATTTAGACATTATATAAATATTTCATCTCAATAAAAATATTTTTACAACACAAAAATTTATTTAGTGATTAAGTTTTTTTTAGATTTAGAATATTTATAATAATATTATACTCTATTAATTTTGAAAATATTAGATATAAATTAAAAAATGTTTATGAAGAGATTTTTGGAATTAATTTTATAAGAAGAAAAATGTTACAATAATAATGACTTTGAGTTTTAAGAGAAATTAAGAAGTTTTAAGAATAAAAAATAAAGATTGAAGAAGACAAAAAATTAATGAAAGATCAGATTGGTTAAGAATTTGAAATAAAAAAAAAGAGAGAAAATTCATTATATTGAAAAGAAAATTTGAAAATTTTGAAGAAAAATAAAATTGTATACTATTTGAAAATAATAAATAACAATAAGAAAAATAAGTAAAATGTAATGAAAGAAAAATAATGAAATAAAGAATAAAAAATAATGTAAGAAATTATTATAAAAGTGAAATTCAATTTCCTTCTTCGATTGGTTAACCTCCTCTTCTAATCCATCTTATTCTTTTACCATCTTACCATTCTCCTTCTTTTTCAACTTTGGATGAACCTATATAGATTCCTCTACCATGTTATTTTCCATTAGACCATTCTCCTTTATAAACCTGAAAATCTTAGAAAATTCATACTCTACCATCAGGCCATTTAAATTCTCCATAACCATGTTTTTTATCATCTTTATATTAACCTTCATATCTTCTTCCATCTAACCATGTAAAAACCTATAAACATATTTATATTTAATATTACTCCTTTTCCATCCATTTTATTATTTTTCCATTCTCCAACATATTTTCTTCCATCTTCCCAACTATATTCTCCTTATCCTTAAATATTATTTTAAAAGAAATCTCCAACATAAATAGAACCATCAGCCCATTTAAATGTACCTCTTCCATCTTTTTTACCATTTTTATATTATCCTTCATAACTAGCACCATCAGGCCAAATTTCTTTGCCTTCTCCATTTTATCTATCATCTTCCCATTAACCTATATACTTAGCTCCATCCATATGAACATATTTTCCCTTAAAATATATATAAATAATTACTTAACCATGTGCTTTATCATTTCTCCATTCTCCTTCATATATATCTCCATCAGAATGTATTAATCTTCCTTTTCCACATGCTACATTTTAATACCAATAACCCTCATATAATGAACCATCCTACCATATTTATCTTCCTCTACCATGTCTTTATCTAATTAATTTATATAATATAAATAATATACCCATTCTTCCATTAACCCATATAAACACTTCCATTTTCAAACTCATATGGTCCCAAATTAGGTAAATCTTTGTATTCCTCTTAATCTTAATCATAAACAAAATCTTCTAATTTCTCCAAAACCTTTGTATTAAAACTATATACTTATCTAGTTCGACCTGTCAGAAAATCAGGAACTTAATCTATTTTCTTTACTCTATCATTTGGAGCATGTTAATTAGCTCCAGCATTTTACTCTGGACCTTTTGTATAAGATGCTTCTTTTGCTGTTAATGATGATTTATCTTCTTATTATTGATGATGACTTTCCATTTTTTTAGGTTCAATACTTTATTTAATACACTTATCTGAAATTTGTTCAGAACTCTTTTAACTCTCTTTTATTTTCTTTACCTCTTCTCTTGCTTTATGTCCTCTTATATGTGCTAATTATTAATCCAAACTGAATAATTACCTTATATTTTTGTAGCTTTTTGCTTAACTAAATTTTCATCCAACTATTCCTCCATTTTTTTATCTAGTTCCTATTATTAACCTCCTTATAAATTAATTTGTGTTTTTTAATCACCACACCATCCTTATTATCCACCACAACAACTGCCCATAATCTGTTATAAGTAATAAATATAAAATAATTATATTAAATTATATTAATATTGCAACTAAATCATTGTTACTTCACATTAACTTGGTTGTCTAATTTTAAGATAAATTAAATAAATTTAATCTTTTTGATTTAAAAATTAATCAAAATCCCTTTATAATAAAATAACTTAAAAAATAAAGAAAAAATAATTAATCAAGATTCAATATTGTTAGATTCTCCACCTTTTCTAATCCATCTAATTCTTTTTCCATCAATCCATTCTCCTTCCTTTTCAATCTTTGATTTACCTATATAAATTCCAATACCATGTTATTTTCCATTCTACCAATATCCTTTAAAAATCTTATATTTATTTAATTAATACCCTTCCATCCGGATAACATAATATTCCATATCCTTATTTTACACCATTAATATAATCTCCTTCATATTTCTTCCCATCATTCCAATAAAATGTCTATCATATATAATCATTAAATCACCCCTTTTCCATGCATCTTATTATTCTTATATTAACCAACATATCTCTTTCCACCTACAATCTTATAATCTCCATGACCTTCAAATCTATTCTCTTAAAATTCCCCTTCATAAGTTGATCCATCTGCCTCTCTCAAAGTTCCAATTCCATTTTTCTATCCATTCTTATAATCTCCTTCAAAAGTTGCTCCATCTGGCCAACACTCCTTACCTTTACCATGCTATTTATCATTCTCCCAATACCCTATGTATTTTGCTCCATTCTGATGAATATAAGTACCCTACTATTAATGCTTTACAATGTTACAAAACCATGAACTTTATCATTTCTCCAATCTCCTTCATATATATCTCCTTATGCCAATAATAATCTACCTTTACCATGTTAACAATTATTTAACCAATAANTTTTTTAGGTTCAATACTTTATTTAATACACTTATCTGAAATTTGTTCAGAACTCTTTTAACTCTCTTTTATTTTCTTTACCTCTTCTCTTGCTTTATGTCCTCTTATATGTGCTAATTATTAATCCAAACTGAATAATTACCTTATATTTTTGTAGCTTTTTGCTTAACTAAATTTTCATCCAACTATTCCTCCATTTTTTTATCTAGTTCCTATTATTAACCTCCTTATAAATTAATTTGTGTTTTTTAATCACCACACCATCCTTATTATCCACCACAACAACTGCCCATAATCTGTTATAAGTAATAAATATAAAATAATTATATTAAATTATATTAATATTGCAACTAAATCATTGTTACTTCACATTAACTTGGTTGTCTAATTTTAAGATAAATTAAATAAATTTAATCTTTTTGATTTAAAAATTAATCAAAATCCCTTTATAATAAAATAACTTAAAAAATAAAGAAAAAATAATTAATCAAGATTCAATATTGTTAGATTCTCCACCTTTTCTAATCCATCTAATTCTTTTTCCATCAATCCATTCTCCTTCCTTTTCAATCTTTGATTTACCTATATAAATTCCAATACCATGTTATTTTCCATTCTACCAATATCCTTTAAAAATCTTATATTTATTTAATTAATACCCTTCCATCCGGATAACATAATATTCCATATCCTTATTTTACACCATTAATATAATCTCCTTCATATTTCTTCCCATCATTCCAATAAAATGTCTATCATATATAATCATTAAATCACCCCTTTTCCATGCATCTTATTATTCTTATATTAACCAACATATCTCTTTCCACCTACAATCTTATAATCTCCATGACCTTCAAATCTATTCTCTTAAAATTCCCCTTCATAAGTTGATCCATCTGCCTCTCTCAAAGTTCCAATTCCATTTTTCTATCCATTCTTATAATCTCCTTCAAAAGTTGCTCCATCTGGCCAACACTCCTTACCTTTACCATGCTATTTATCATTCTCCCAATACCCTATGTATTTTGCTCCATTCTGATGAATATAAGTACCCTACTATTAATGCTTTACAATGTTACAAAACCATGAACTTTATCATTTCTCCAATCTCCTTCATATATATCTCCTTATGCCAATAATAATCTACCTTTACCATGTTAACAATTATTTAACCAATAACCTTCATAATATGAACCATCTAACCAAAACTATTTTCCTCGACCATGCTTTTGACTCTCGTAATTTCAATATTCATACCAATTATTCCATTAACCTTCATATATGACATCACCTATCAATAATCCCTTCGAAAATGGATAATCTACAAACTATCCATCTTAATCAAAATTGAATGGATCTAATTTTTAGAGAATCTTTCATCTTAACTTAATTTCTTACACTTTTTATTTTATCACTGTACTTTAAACTTATGTTTACTTCTTTTACATTAAATACTGGAATATGTTATTAACCATCAATATTAAATTTTAAAGCATTTTACTTATTCTTTACATTCTCCTTTTTATTCGATCTATATTCATAAATAAAACTTTCATCTGATGTTTATCCTAATGCCTTTCTTTATTATTTCTATATTTTCTTTCTTACTGCATAACCTCGATAATATTCTTATATTGATTTGTTTTTTAAACATACTCTATATTTGCAATGCTTTTCTATTCATAAGACCTAAATCTAATTTCGATCCATCTTAATATTACAAATCATAAGTTGCTATTTAAAAATTTGCATTTGTTAAGTTTTAACCTCCACAACAATTACCCATCAATTTTTATATAAATATAATTGTTAGTATATTAATTAAAAATGATAAATGTTCAATACCCACATCCTTTTGCTGAAAACTTTTATATCTCAAATCCAAGTCGATAGAATACAAAATAAAAAGGAAAGAATAGTATTACTATTAACAATATTAATAATTCTGCTAATACATAATAAATGCATTTTAATAGACTAATATTTTAAAAAATAACAAATACCATAATTTAGGTGATTTTGATTTGCATAATTTTTTGTTTAATCCCACTAAAGGTTTAACGAATGATTTAGAAATTGATTTTAAAATTAATTTAATAATTAAAAGAGGACATCTGAAAATATACAGAATTAGACGAGGAATAAAGAAAAATTTTCTCATTTTATCAGGATTTTAAATTACAGTAAATATTTTAAAACGACCATTTGACCAAACTTATAGAAACATAAATGATATAAAATACTTGCACATCCCCTTATTGACCAATATTTATAATGATACTGATGATATGGTTATAAACAGACCCAACAAAATTCAAATTAACATTAAATACAAGTCATATGATTACATCCAGAATTCTTTTAAATGTGTGATTTGCATTTAGGACAATATTTTATTTAATATTTTACTAAAGCATTTTTAAAATCTATCTGTATTGCATCCTAATATCATCAAATACAAAAAAACTACCTCACACTAAATTCCATTATGGGCAATTTGACCACAATTAAAACAAACTATTTAACCACATTAACAATTTATTAAATTAGTTTTAGGATCTTTTTCAATAAAAAGGTTACACCCTTTTGCTGGACACCACTTTTTATTAGGATCATTTTCTATTTCAAGTTTCTTCTTAAAAACTAAGTATTATTAGAATTTCTATTCATGTACAAATTATTATATTATTTCTTCAGAAAATATCATTTTACATCCTTCCTATAAACATGGTATATTATTTATTTTTGCAATCTTAATTTTATCTTCTAAATATTCCTAGTAACAATTTCTTATAAAATTAGATTATATTATTACCTACAAAATTAATGTTCACATTCTAATGCTTTCATAATTTAATATTGATTTAAACTACAAATTAGACAAATAGCTTATTATTATTATTCTTCATTATTATCAACATTTACTATTGATACTTATTTATTTTCACCCAATTTTACTATCTAATTATCTGCATTTTTTCTATCATCTATCTAGATTTCAACATCTCTATGATTTATAGGATTAGGTAATTATAATATTTAAATCTATATAATCTAATTATTTGCCTCATCAGCTATCTATGATTCATTAATGCTTGATGAATTCAAATCCCATCTTTAATTCTCATTTTAATTTCTCCTTATAACTTCTTTCTATTAATCCTCCTAATCATTAAAGTTCTATTATATTTTCTCCTCATTTTAATTTTCATTTTTCATTTAAATCCCTAAATGATCAAAACCATCTAATCCGTGTTTAATCTGATTATCTTTAACCTCAATTGTGTTTTATTATTATCTTTCAAGTTTTCTTTATAGAAACTATGTTTCTTCTTAATTAATATTGCTTATTGGTAACATCCAAAGCACTAAATGTGCTTATATTTTTAATATGTATTTAATATTATATTATCAAACTTATTTAAAAACTAAAATACTCTTTTTTCTAAACTTATCCTAATATAAACTGATTCTTATTGTTGTATATCTTTTATTAATTTATATATTTATATAAACAAATTAAATCTATAATTGAAAATTTTTAACATCTACAAAATTAGATTAAGTTAAAATGTATTTCTAATTTATTAAGCTATCCAAATATTCAATATGTTTTTATTCCTAGACTTAATACTTAAGAAATAACTCTAATTTTGAATAAGTATAAACATGAATTTAGTAATTAAGTATTTTTGAATAAAACATATATTGTCAATAATTTAAATTATTGAATTTTCAGAGGAGATTAATTTTTGAATGCAACCTGAATAAATAGTAGATTAAGAAATATTTAATAGAGTATTCGAAAATTCTTCATAATATCTCTTTCAAGAAAAAACAGTAATATAATAAACTCCATCAGGAAATAATTTATTTATTGAAATAAAAGACAGCAAACAAACTAAAATTGATTTAATAAAGGTGATGGAATCTGATCAAAAGAATAAAGGAGAGTTAAGATAATATAAAAATAATTTGGATCGTTCCACACCACCATCTATTCACATTTTGGAACCTCAAATAACATTATAAAATCAAAGCGTTCCTTAAATCCATGACTCTGCAGGTAAAACATATCTTCAGCAGAGATTATATCAATAAGCAGTCTATAATGGAGAGTTTCATATTTCAGATAGATCTTAAACTAATTTTTAGTAAGCTATATCAAGATTATAGGAATAACTTACTCAATTAATACAAATCTAACTAACTTTAAAAAAGAGATATCTCATGGGTTTATTTCTTGATTCTGATAAGTGTTATCTAAATTGTCATATACTTCACATATATACTAAATAACTAAGGATTTTATTATCTTGGAAGATGGAACAAGGGGATTGATAATGATGGTACTTATTCAATTTTAATTAGGTGTAATTTGTGGTTATGGAAGAGCAGAAAATTATCCATTTATTTATTTGAATAATCCAATGAAAGATTATTTATATTAAAGAGTATGTATTTCTGAATGTCCAAATGAAGAGTAGAAACAAATTAATTGTTTGAGTAATCACTAAATTATTAATTGTAATCCATAGATCAATATATAAGATCCAAATAAGGATTTCATTATTTATTCAACTTTTAGATGTAGAATAAATTATATAATTTAGATCAAAATAGTATTTGTATTCCTAAAACCATGAATTACTTTTATCAATCTCAAGAAGTATATAAATTTGATTTAATTTAATCATGCCTCTCAGATTTGTGGGTTATGAGATATCCTATATTTCTTACTTTTTTTGTGATCATTTTTCTAAAGATTATTTTAGATAAATTGATAAAGATTAGAGTACAAAAAATATATTTATCATGCATTGTTCTCATCTTTTTAATTGGAATTGCAGGAGTCTATTTTTTTCATTAGTTTATCAAATTGATAAACATTGATTCATTTAATACGTAATCTCTCAATATTTATTAAATTTATAGACAAATAGCAACAATGAAAGTTGGTTATGCCTTTGTTTTAGAACATACTTCATAACCAAATCCATATTTAGCATTAATGATGTCTATTATTTTGGTTATAGTTTTTTATGTTATGGCTTTCTTGTTTTACAAATTACATAATTAGATTAAATTATTATTTATTGGTTTAAAACTTATGAGAAAATTTCAAAAATCTTAAAAAATGCTCAAAATTTTAATATTTTTTAATTTATTAAAATTTCTAATATTCATTACATACTTTTATACTCTAATGACTACTTTAGCCTAGCCTAATATTGAAACAAATAGAAAAATATATTAAACTGGTTTATCCTATACATAATATTGTTTAGGCATATTTTTATATTTTTCTCTTAGATACTATTATTTTTTATTAGATAATGTATTGAATATTTTTACAAGTTCATTATTTTTGGAATGGTATGGATTAGAATTAATTCAATAGAATGAACTAGACAAAACATAAAATTTCAATATTGCTCAAAAGAAAACTCTTATTTATAATATTGGTAGTGTCATAGCTTAAAGTTCAATCATATTCTTTACAGATTATTTTGTAAATCTTTGGAATATTTTTGGAATAATAAGTAAAAAATTAAAACTAAAATTATTCATACAAGACTATAATCATTATTCTTCATTGAATTAAATGTCTACTATTGTAAAATTATATATTTAATACTTAGCTATCACTAAAGAATTGCAATTTTTAAAATGCTTTAGAAATAGTTGAATAATTAAATGGAATGATATCACCTATTCATTAAAAGAAAATGATTTAAATGTCCCAAGTATATGGATATTTGAATCAATATTTTGTGAGTTTATTAGCAACAATGATAATTTATGCTATACAGAGATTACTATATTGGGATTAATTATTTTCAATGTATCCAGGTTTAGCTATGGGATTCATGATTGGATTATTTGTATCTCAAGCTCATTACGTTGAAATGTAATCAGGAATTTAAAGCTTGTTCCATATTTATTTTCTTGATTAAGAGCAATCATTGCTTTTGGGAATCTTGACTTTTTTTCGAAGAAAGGACAAAAAAAAAATGATATCTCATATCGAATAATAAATTAAGGACTTTAAAAAATAGATAGAAAAATGAGAATATAATTATTACTTATTGAATTAATTGATTCTAAAATATGTTTAAGTTATACTAAAGATTAGCTTCTATATAAAAATCTATTTATTTTAATTATATTTCAAGATTACAATTTAATTTATGCTTAAATTAGATAAGGAAGAGCATAATCCTTTTAGAAAAATGAGCAAAGATTATGTAAATATTAATTTACTCAATATATATTTTAAACTTTGCTTTCTAAATTTGATAATCAATAATTATTTTAGTTTAATAATTTATAATTACTTTCTAAATTTTTTATAGTAATTATATGGTTTTTGATTGATTTAACATTTGCAATGCTATTTAAATCACATTCTTTTAAATTTCCAATAAATAATCTATATTTTATTAAATAATTTACATAAGTCTCTTAAATCAATAAACTTGATTTTTAATTTGAATTACATACTTAAATTATTATAATTCATAGAATTGAACAATGTATTATGTGTTATTTTCCATCTTAATACAAAATAGAAAAATGTATTAATAATAAATAATATTTATTATTTATAATATTTAAATTCATCTTACTCCACTTGATTTTTATCTATAAATATATGTAAATTATTCTAAGTAAAATGGGATTTTCAAATAAGAATCATTCTATTTTATTACTCTATCCAGAATAAATAATTTAATTAAATTTATTTATTCATAATATTTTGGAAATTGTTAAATTAATTTTTGATATTATAAAATTGATAAATTAATTATATAATCATTTTCTGTTAACAATAAGAAATCCAATCATCACTAAGAAAGCTACACAAAGAAATATAAAAAAGAATAGGACCAGAAAAAAAAGAAAAATTGTAACCTCTAAGTAAATTAAGAGTGCACCTGAAATATACTCATCTTAACGAAGGTTAAACTAAAATGATTATATTTAATACTTTTCCTCTTTATATTAATCTTATTTCAAATAATAGAAGTGCTGCATATATTACATGAAGGATTATACTGACAATTATTAACCAAACATAGTCAATATATATTATTATAAAAATAAATACAATGAATACATCTAATATAATTGCAATTAATAAAAAGTCTAAAGATATGATTAATATTTACATGATGCATTCATGAATTCAGAATCCTTAAATTTATATGCAATAAGTGATCCAAATGTACATATAGTCATACAAAATTAATATAAGATTATCATCAAACTGTGATTATTATAATATAATTATGCAGCATATGGTGCTCCCAAAACACATCCTATTCCAAAGGTATATAAGAAATATAGAATCAAATTTGTGGGATACTAGAAAATATATAATATTTAAATAAAATACTCTTCTTGTTTATTTTATAATATAAGCCACTAATCCTAAAATAATTGTAAGTGCTAGAAAAACCCAATATAAAGTAGTATAGTTATATTCTTAATAATGTCCAAACTTCTAATACTCAATTAAAGATTCTCTGAAATTAAATGAGTAATAAAAAATTATGACCATCAAATATTGGATGATGAATAAAAAAGCTAGAAATGCATATAGCTTAACAATAAATAACATTTGTTGATCATGATGTGAAAGTTATTGGCTTGCAACAATTGGAGATTCAGGAAAATATTAATACCAACCCAATGCTTTAGAAGTTTGGCTAAATATCCCTTATTCATTTATGTCTTTCTCTGTAACCACAAATGGTGTTTAAGCAGGTTCTGTTTCAATGACTTCTTACATCTTATAGATTTATATTTATTTAAAAATTAATGAAATATTTATATGGATTATTGAATTTTTATATAACAAAAAGATACTTTAATTTAATATTCTGATTAAATAAAGAATAATATTAAATTGATTCTTAATTATTAATTAATTAATGGGTTTTCAAGTTTAATCTTTGAAGTCTAAAAAATATGGAATAAAATTAATGATATGAAAATATAAAAAATTCATTAATTTGAATTATTTTTTACATCTTTTAAACTGTAGAAAACATTGTATAATTTGTAGAGTTTGTTTTTTTTAGTATTAGATAATCCTTTTTATTTAAAATTATGACGAACTATTTAATTTTAATTAATTTATATTTGCATCAAATAAATTTAATAATACTTTTTAGTTATTTTTCATGTTGCACTAAATTGATAAAGACTAATAACTAGATAAATGAAATATTGGTTATATTATATAATAAGAATTCAAATTTTATTGATTATTTTTTAGATTCTCACTTAATAAAAAACTTTAGATTTATGAAATTAAAAATAAAAATCAAAACAGTTTCAATTTACTATTTTTCTCAGAAGTTTGAAAACGATAATAAATGTGGTTTAACTAATTACTAATCAAATTTTGATTCTTAGCTCTAATATCACATGAAATATATAACATATTTTTATAAAAAGATAATATAATTGAAAAAATTTCTCATTGTACAATATGGCGTCTTGAAATCTGAAAATAAGATTCTTTAATCTCATAGGAAATAGGTGAGCAAAACAAACTTCAAGTAATCAAGAAATCATTATAATTGATATTTTATAAACAATCTATGAAAAAATTCTATAAAATTTCCAATGGTTATTATTTGATTTTCTAACAGTCTTTACAAATTCATAAATTCTATCATCAAAAGTTTTAAGTTTTTCATTAGAAAGCAGACCTCTATATTTTTTAGTTTTATATTTTATAGCTATACAAATAATCTAAAAAAATACTTTAATTTTTTAGTTATATATAAATTACATTAAGCAAATTTTAACTATATTATAGAACTGTTTTAAGGGAAATAAATTTTATGGATAAACTGTAAAAATTAAAGTATTATTAAAATTCTTTCATGTAAGCATGAGATACTTCATAAATAAATATAAATTTTGCTTTTTGGTGATCAGTGCAAAAAAAATTCTATAAAATATAAAATTTATCATCTATAAAGAAAAGTAGAAAAACAGTGCTGAAAATAAAATAACTAATTTGATATTTTCGGTATAAATAATCATACATCAAACTAAAGCAATAATTCGTAAATTTAATGTTAAATTATTTATCAAATTGATAACTCTTTCAAAACAGATATCATTTTAATTAGCCGATAAAATAATTGAATGTGAATTAGAATAATTTAACTATTTCATATTAGATTAGCAATATTTTAAATGTTTAGTACAAGAAATAATAATAAATTTATTAGTTCTTTATTTGTATTAAATTTAATAAAAATGTGATAAATTCACTATTATTAATAATTTATATGAATCAAAATAAGAAAAACAGAGCCTTTTCTTTTCAAATGAAAAACAATTCAAGAGTGCTCTCTGAAGTCTAGGATAGTCAATTATCAACTGCAAGAGTTCAGGGAATCGAATCACCTAAAAATCATTCTAACTTTTTTATCTTAGAAAATGATTAAATCTAATCTCCGAGAATATCTACTTAAAGATCTCTATCAAAATTTCATATCAATTCTTTAAGTCCAAAAAATAACTACGTTTATTCAAGAAAATCAATATTAACAGCCTTGCCCAGTAATTCACAGTCAGCAATGTTGTATCATTTTGAAAAATAACTTGCAGAATATCTCAAATCCAATGATTAAATAGGTGTTATTGAAAGTATTAAACCATGTTTCATAAGGTTTATTTAATTTGATGGTCATAGCAGTTGAACAAGATAACATTGAATTACTGATCACTTTTATGCGTTTATGTGCTTTAACC
The DNA here is from genome assembly GCA_905182985.1 of Paramecium sonneborni. Lineage (NCBI taxonomy): Eukaryota > Ciliophora > Oligohymenophorea > Peniculida > Parameciidae > Paramecium > Paramecium sonneborni. The sequence continues at coordinate 175,237 of CAJJDN010000099.1, read as the reverse complement.
TTTATTTCATTTCAATAATGGACTAAAGCATTGTTATTTTTTCAACATTGTAAGTTTCTTAGTGAATTCACTCGATAATTAGACGTAATTTAATGGACCTTTCTTTAAATAGGTATTCTATGTAAGTATATCAAAAAATATGATATTGGAAAAATATTCATAAAAAAAGTAATTTAAAATAATTATTAATCATAGTCATTAGAATACTCATGGTTAATTAGAGATTTAGATCAAGAAATTATTTGTTATGAAGAATTAGGCAAATTATGTTTTCTTAATTATGAATTATAAACAGCAAAATCATTACATGAAAAAAGCATGAAGGGAACTATTGAAAAAGAATAATCTTCATTAAGATAAGTATCCAAAAAAGGAATGGAACAAATCTTAAATATGTTTCCTCAATAAGAAAAGAAATTAGGTTTACGTATATTTTCTAAAGCTGTTAATTTTCCATTAAAATTTATCGAATGCTAAAACTAATAATATTATTCCAAAAGATCAGTAAAAAATTAGTATTTAATTTCAAATGATTTTGAATGTATACCTAATCAAAGAATAATTGAAATAGATTTAACACTTGAAGATATGTTACAATAGTTTTTGAAAGGTATGAATTTTTCTTTTGAAATTCCAATTCCAATATCAGTAACTGAAGAATATGAAAGTATAGCTGAATACAATTAAATGTCTTCAACATAGAGATTAAAATAAACATAATTAGCTACAATAATTAAATTACATTCCTAGAAAGGTTCTGCTATAAACAAATCTTCAGCAATTAGATTGGATTAATTTTAGAAGAAACTTCCACTTGATTAAATAATTCAGTAACGCTTAGAAATGAAATTTGATATTCCATATACACGTCAAGATAAAGTAAGAAATAGAAAATTTGCTAACAATTTAGAATAAATTAGATTAACTCATGAAAAGAACAGTATTACTCAAAGTTTGGAACACTAAAAAAAAGGACTTATCAGATATGCTTAAAAATTACTAAATTAATAATAAATTACTTTCATATGATTTTTTATAATTAATATGTTCAGAAATCTTAGACAATAGTATCAAAAAGATCTTGATTACCATTTTATGAAACAATTTAATAAATCCTCTATCAATTTAAGATGCAAAAACAAGCAATCTCCTTTTGTGATCAAAAAATAATTGTCTAAGATTAATATTGGATTATAATCTCAATTAAATGAGTTATCTGAATGTAATGATAAAATAACCTAATACTAAAAGTATTCATATAGATATATTTAGAATCAAGTATTATAAAAGATCAAGAAGTTCCTAAACTACTTTGGAAGGATTCCTAAATTAAAGAGATTAACAAATTCTTCTATCATTACCTTTCCATTCTATTAAAATGCATTAAAGGTAAGGAATTACAAAACTATGGAGAAGATATATTTTCCTTGTTATATTTATATTGAGGTACTAAAAACAGCAATTAGAGCAATTCAAATTAAATCTTTAAATTAGAAATCTTTAATAAGGAACTCCTAAGATTCATATGGATGCAACAAAAAAAAGAAGAAGAAATGCTGATAGTTAGTTTAAATTATCTACATTTGCAGAATATATTGATGTGTAAGATAAACAAGAATCTAAAACTAAAAGAGCAGATGATGATAAATTTAAGAAAAGCCCAGTTTATTAATCATTCAAATATAATGAAGCAAGAATTTGCAGATTGTTGAGAATTCGTAATAATAGTGTTCGTACTTCAAATGCAGATTCTCCATTAAAAATTAATTAATAACATAGCAAAAACAATAAATTGCCACCTTTATTTCAAATAGACAGAAGGATGCAAAGAGTCTATTCGAATTTCTGTAAATGATTCAATCAAATTGTATATTGTTTCCAAATATCAATCAATTTAATTACTATTTTCTTACTATTTTATATCATTTTTATACATAAATAAGTATTTATAATCAATCATTAATTATTTATTGATATAATTTTTTAAGAACTTTTTTGAATCTTGATCATAATTTTAATTTAAAAACTATATCATTCTTATTATTTTAAATTCTTAATTATAATCAAAGTTTATAACATTTCAATAGCTAAATTTCCTTTGTCTATCTTAATTTACAGCTAATGAAAATTTAATTTTAATCATTTTTGGAATGGTTATTTTAGGTTTATTAATAATATTAAATTCAATTTTAGATACGTAATATTCTTTTGAATAATTTTGTCATTTCTATAAAGTTCATGCCAGTTTACAAATTCAGGATCATGACATTTTTATTTATGTTCTGACTAATTATTTATTAATTATTTTATCATCAAATTAATACTAACTTATTTAAACATATTCCATTTATTATTTATTTAGAATTAATCTTTGTTATCCTCTTATTAATCTTAGAATTGTGTATTTGGTTATGCATTTGAATTATTGATATTATAGTATTGAAATAAATGATTCTATTGTCATTTGAGGAGAAATAAGGATTATAATATATATATTAATATAGAAATTCTACAGTTGTGTATTTAAATTTTTGATATTGAAAAGTGAAATCTAAATAAATGAACTTTTGTAATTATTTTTGAAATAAATTTATTTATTATTTCAAGATGCTTTTTGATAACAATTTAAGAAAAACTCTTATTAATAAGGTTGTCGATTAACTTCATAACGCATAAATTGAGGCTGAAAAGGTATAAATAATGAGAGAACTATATAGTTAGCAGAGTTTAAGATCGATTTAAATTAATTAAATAAGAGATTAATAGAATTTTCACAAGAAGTAATTGAACTTTGGAGGAAAGGTTATTCTCTAAGAGATTATGGTTTATACAAGGAGAGATTATAATAATTAATAGGGATGCATAAAAATTCAATATTGAAAACAGCTGATTTATCAAGATCAAGAAATACGATAAAGAAATCAAGCAAACGTTCTAGTGAAAATGAATGTAGTAGTTAAACAAAATTGAAATATCATAATGGACAAGAATAAAATTCAACTCCTTAATAAATATAAATATTAAAAGAGGATGATTTTTCTGATATATCATTTGCATCTTTGACAAGTAGCAATTCAGAAACAATCCAAGAGATTATTGAACATTCAGAAAAAAATGCTTAAGGATTTTGTTAGGTTCATAATTGTAGAGAATTAAAGATCATTCGTGAAATATTTAGATAGAAAATAGATATAAATGAATTATAGTTAGCATTGGAAGAGATCACTTCATTAAAGTCATAAATAAGAATGAAATTACAAAAGGAAAATTAGAAAATTTAAGATATGCATGAACGACTTATTGAGGGGTAAAATAAATTAAAAAGAATGGAAGAATATGAAAAAGAATAATCATAGATGATAAATTTGAAAAAAATTGCATTAAATTTGGAATGATAATATTTTTTAATAATTTTTCTATTTTTATATTATTATTAATATTTAAAAATGGGAAAACATAAAAGTAGAAGTAGATCAAGATCACATGAAAAAAAGAAACATTAAAAAGAGAAATAAAAATCGAAAGATGCAGAAGCAGAATCAAAAGATTGGAGAAAAGATAAAATAGATTAAGGATAAAAGTCTGTATAAGCAGGATTAGATGTCTTAGAAATAATTAAAAAGGAAAGGAAAGAAGATGAAGAAAAATTAGAATAATGGAAGAAGAAAGTAGGTTACACAGGATTGAAAGTTAAAGCTCCTTTAAATATATATGAAGAAGTATGAAAAATATTTTAATATTGTTTAGATAATGAAAAAAAATATAGTAGCTCCTGTAAAACCAGTAAATCCATCTTTATTAAATAATCCTTAAGCACCTAGAATGATTGAAATTTTGGTTAATGATAGATTAGGTAAAAAGGAGAGAATCAAATGTTGTCCTCAAGATAAAATAGGAGATCTTAAAAAATTGATTGCTGCTAAGATTGGAGTAAGGCCTGAAAAGATCAGACTCTAAAAGTAGCATAGTATATTTAAAGATCATATAACTTTGGAGGATTATGAAATAAAACATGAGATGTGTTTGGAAATGTATTATAATTGAATTTTTTTTATTATTGTCATTCAATTCATATCTCTCTTAATAAGCAATTAAGTTCTTCTATTGACTAATCTTACTTATTCAATAATGGATGAGAGCTCGACCTTTACAAGATTCCTTTTTCATTTACAATTAAGTCTTCTATGGTCTTATTTCTAAAAATAATATTTTAAAAATATAAACACTCTTTCTGCATATTAAATTGAACCATTTATAGTAGAAATTTAAGGTAATCCTTAATTATTATGTTCTAATGAATCACTAAGAATTTGAATAGTTAATGGATTGCTATTTTTTTTCATCTTTTATTATTTTTATTATTTGTTTTTGTTTTTTTACTTTAATTTCATGTCTTCTTATTTAATCATCAAATAAAACGAGTAGCATATAATCAATATTAGAATCAGTCCAACCAATTCCTAATTTAATAGGATAACTTAACAATGATCATAAACTTCTTAAAGTTGGTTAACAAAAGCTTATTTTGCTAGTTCCCAATCAGTAATCTAATCTATTAATATGATTTCATTTTATTAAGATGTGATTTTATTTTAATAATCTTTCTAATTGATGATGTGATTTTAGTCTAGATTTGAAATGGATTCATCAATCTGCATTAATTTCTTTGGAATGGCTGTTACGATTCCAAATATGCTTATGAATAAAATGAGTTAATTCATATAAGAAATAAATGTAATTACATATTTTTAATAAGAAATTATATAAACATCATGTATTGAAATGTAAAAATGTTTTAAAATATCTCATACCAATTCTTGATATAAAAGTATTGTGGTATATTTATGTAATTTCAAGAAATTGAGAATCGTTCTTTTAATCATTGATGATTTAAAGTAATAGATATAGTGAAAGTTATTTAAAGATATCAATTTCATAATCTTAATAAGATTAATTTATATTGAGTTCCTATGAAATATGTATGAAGTTTAAATTTAGGTTTAAGGGGATATTTATTTTCTTCTATATCAATAAGAGATTTATCCATTATTTTTCCCATTCTTTTAAGGATAGTTAATACATCTAATCTGATATTTTAGCAAAGTTCTAGAGGAAATTAAAATTGTAAATAGTAGTGTTATTCAACTATTCTTTAGAAGAAAAAAAACTTTTTGGAAAATCTTCAATTTTGAATACCTATTTGTAAAGAAAAATAATAATTTCTATATTTAATAGAATAAATTTGATTATAATGTTTTAAATATTAGACAAAGATTGAAATAAAAGTAGAGCCATTTAATAAAAATGAATTGAGATTAGATTGTTTTTGTTTATATTGTTTATTGATAACATCTATATTATTTTAAATAAGTTTTTAGTTTTATTTTAATATGAAGTGATATATAATTTAGATACCTTAGATTAGATTAAATATAATAAAATAAATAGGAATAGAGAAATTTGAGTAGAAATAAAAATGAATAGAAAATATCGATTGTAAATAAAATTGAAAAGATTAAATGTACATGATTAAATAATATTATATCAATAGCCTAACTTCTCCAATTCTTGATTGATTGTAGTAAGTTCTTTAGCACCGATGGCTTTTCTTCTAAGATTTTGTCTGGCAATCTTTCTCTTATAATAGGTAGCACCTCTAAATGGAAGTGTTAAAATGGACGATACCTTTGCTTTCTCTTTTCTTCAAGTCTGTTAATAACAGATTATGAATTCCATCCAACAGATGCACATAAATCACCCAAAGTACAAAATGGTCTATGATTTTTAAGTCTAATCAATTTAAGTGCATCTGGAATGACTTATCTCTTTTTTGTATCATATGGAGATGGTACTCCTTCAAATACTTTTAATCTTTCTAATGCTGCTGCTCCTCTTTTTGATTTATATTGAAGCATGCCTCTAACAACTTTCCAAAAACATCTTGAAGGTGTTCTATAATGTTTATATCCTCTTCTTGGATTGAATGCCATTCTTTTATTAAGATATTCTTCAAAGATGACTCTATTTCTAAAGAGTGAACCTCTTTTAGTAAGAACTTTATACCAGATTACTAAATTAACTCAGTTCTCACTACAACGATTCTTTAGCCTCTTTACAATTCTTTAGCAATATACGAAGCTAAACGACCTAGCAAATGTCCTTTGCCATCGATTACGATTTCTTTTTCGAACATTAAAATTTTAAATAAATTTTCAAATCATTTCATCCATACATTACTTTATTAGCTAAGTACACCAATCATAATGTGGCTTGATCATCTTCTCTTAGTCATAATGTGGATTGTCCATCATTAAATATAGGATTCGAATATTATCTATCATACCATTCATCAGATCAATCAAATATAGTACATCTTAGCTACTGTTAACTATTACTATTGATTTCTAATTATCTACTACATAACAAATTTGTGAAAATTTATATAACAATTATTCTATTGGTAAACGTTTCTATTTATATGAATTATCTAATTATTCAAAACGTATTTCTTTTGCCAATTTCTAATTTATATTTATATTTAATACTTTTGTTTAAATCTATTAACAATATGGAATCAAAAATGCTAAATCTTATCCATTAAGTTAATTATTTATCTTTATTTTATACCACCATTCTTAAGCCATAAAGTTTTTGTGTGCTCTCTTTAAAGTTTCTAACAAACTTCCTTCAAAAATACGTAAAAACTATTCATTATTAGAACTATTGATTAATAAATTAGCTACTAATGATAATTACTTTGATCCTTATTATTATTCATCTAATTCTAATTCTATTATATTTTCATAATCTAATAATTCATTAGGTCCAAGTAAGTTTAAATACAAACAAACTTAATGTTATTCTGATTTCTATTAAACATACGAATTCTCATATGAATAAAATCCATGTATTTTATTCAAATAATATATTTTACTATTTTATAAAATAAACTTTACAAATCCCTCAATCTTTATCCAATCTAATACAAATCCTACTGAAATCCGATACAATATTCTCTCTATCTTTGGATATTATTTATTATATTTTTCATACACCTTTGAATAACCACTTATTAACATAAATAAATCTATTTATAATTCATTTCTCTTCCACTATTATTCAATTAATAAAGAATGAAATTACTCTAATTTTTAATATGTTACATTCTCAATTCCTTTCTCTTCTTATGGTAATTCTTCTCCTGGTAAACAATACATCTTTTCAAATACAAATGGACATTTAAATGAAATTAAAGCAACCATTTTTATTATTGATGGATTATCCTTTCTTCTCAAATAATTCACTCTCCTAATCATCTCAGAACTTTAAACATGAACATTCATATGTCTTTGCATACTTTCATTATTATATAAATGTAAATCAACTGATAACATAAGACTCTTAGCCTCCTCTTCATTCAATAATTAAATATTCTTCTTCATTTCATCATCCTATAAATGATCTTCATTCTCATCCTTCTTTATATCATCTCCCAAAAATATCTCATAATTCTCTTATCTTAACACCTTCTTATACCCCTTATTTATCAAATGCTAATATTCTTATTCCAAATCCAAACTCCCCTTTAATTCTGATTTCTCCTTCATTCTAAATATATATAAAGGAAACGATTATAATCGACACTTACTTTAATTCAATATCTTATCCAATATTGGTTTACACTATGTCACCTATTAATCTCCTGATACCTTCATCTTCTTTACATACTTTATCAATTGAGTCTATATATAATTCTTGTAAAAATCCTTTATCAATTCTAAAAACGCCTTCCCTTCCCTCTATAAAAAATCACCTTTACAATTATAATCAACATTCAACTTCTTCGGTTTTACTACACTAAAATTTATTTTCAAAAACTTCTCAAGATGCTTTACAAACTCAAATAATTAAATATCTTAAGGAGGATATTCATTCATCACTATTGTCTCTATTGCTTTTGTAACTGTTGCAAATTAATCTGGTTAATCCTCTTTTTTTGCTTTCTTATTTGCTTAATCCTAACTTCTTAATCTCAATAAATCATTTACTATTGAATGTTCATAAATATTATGCTTTCTCATAAATATCTCCTCATACAATGGCGATAATCTTATATTATAACATCCACAAAGATCATTTTTCATTTTCTATGCCACTAAATTTCTTATTATTGACCATCTTGACAATATTCCAAAATAATGATTTAAATTTGCAGCTATATCACAATTCAAATTATACAAAAACACTTCTAAAGTTTAATTCTATATATGCAAATATACTAATAAACTTCTTTGATATAAATCTATAGGATCATTTTTCTTTTATTTTTATGAAGCAAAATGTTTAGCACCATCCAAAAGTGTCTCTTATTCATTATCTTGACTATCATTTATTATATAAACCAAAGAACCATAATCTAATTACTCCTATGGTTGAATTGAAAATTACTATTCAAATGCTTAAAGAGTTTGAAAATTGATACCTTTCTTATCGAATTCAACAACAATTTTATTTTTTAGATAATTCATTACATTTACCCATAATATCTCATCAAAATGTAATGGATAAACAAAATGATGCATCTTAAAACTATAATGTTTCAATTTTTTAAAAGTTTGTTATATTTCTTAAAGTTAATCTTTAATTTTTCCTTTCTATTAAATAATTTCAATTTAATATTCTAATTCAACCTACCTTACTAAAGCTGAGAAATACTCCTTAAAAGCATTCCATTCTAATTATCCTCTTGAAATCACATCAACTATTAAGAACTTTTCATTATAACTTTTTGTAATATCATAACAAATTTCACCTTTGACTGGACGAGGCCCTTAAAAAAATTAAAGAAGAGGCAAAGAACCAGGAATAACCAACAGATCATCCTATTAAACAGATTTAGGTTATTTAGGAAATTAGTATGACGTAATAATTCCTCCATCTACTTAGTATAAAAAATTTAACAAACATAATCCTTAACCAAAAAAATTTGACATATTTACATTAGGAGAATAGACTACCTTATATTTTGAAAAGATGAAAGAGTTCTCATGTTGATCAACTATAAATTTAAGATCATCCTTTAGTAAATCATTTTTTTATTTCTCCTATTATTGTACTTCATATTTACAAAAGGTTTTTTCTAGATTGTGTCTCATAAAAGTAGAAAATGCAAGCATATCCTGAATATTATTATTCAATAAAATTTCAATATAATTATGTTCTCCCTTTTGGATCAGATTGAATTCCTAGTCTTTCAATCTTGGATTACGTATAACTCCTTAAGATAAAGCATTAATAGTATCTTCATCCATATTTCTCTTAATATGCTCATAATAATAATCAATATCTTATCTAATCTTTTTGAGATTCTTATTAGTGGAATAAACATTCATAATTATAGAAATTTGACCTTGAATAATATCAGAACATAACTCAGGATATTTTTCAGCATAATTATTTAAATTCTTCACAGTTTAGAAGCTGAATAAATAATATTATTTATCAAGTTGTCCATAATATTAATTAGAATCTATTTGATGATTCATCAATATAGTATTATTGATAAGACATTAAATAAATGGTTTTTTTGGTTAATATGGATGAAACACTTTCCAACCAACAAATGGTACATTTTATTCCTTACTTTCTGGCACTTTAGTTTCAACTACAGTTTTATTCTTCCACATTTATCTTCCCTTTTATTAAGGAGGAGGAACAGGAGTAGGATTCTAATTCTATTTAATCTATTCTTAAGCAGGAAGGTCTTCATCTATTTAAAAATAAGGAGTTAATATTAGTTTCACTTTATTTGTTGATTCAGTTGCTTTTCTTATCATCAAATACAATAATGTTGTATCAATAGTTTCTTAGATTAACTTTTTTAATTCCTGTGCTGTTTCTTTAATTGATTCAAAGTAATATTCTGAATAACATTAGATCTAAAGACTTTAATCACAAATTCTTAGTATAAACCAAAATGGAATTACTGATTATTCATCTGCTAAATATTCTTTCTCTACTTCAAACTCGTCAAATTAAGGCATATTACAATTTTCAACTGTTAAAACAAAGACATAATATTCACCAGATAGATTTAAGTATTTTAATAATTGATTTTATTCAGAAGTATTTCTAATTTCTTCAGAAAATTAAGCTGCAAAATGCTTATCATATTTTTTATCCATCTCCTTTTCTTCTATAATTTTACACTCCATTCCTTCAATCAAATTATATATGAATTTTATATTCTCTTCACTTATTGGCAACAACCTTTATATCTCCAATTAAAACTTCTTCAAATACAAATGATTATATTTTCTAAAAGGATCTGACCATTTCTAAATCTTTAATTTAACTGATGTCACCTCATCTCCATAACCTACTTATAGATAATCCAAACCTTCATTCAATATCTTTATTAGACTTCTTTATTCATAATAATAAATCAAATATGATATAGTTAATTTCATTCTCTTTTATTTTAATCTAAAATTTTCAATCAATTATTATATGCTTGAATATTCTGCTTCTCCATCTCTGAATTTCAAACTTAAAAATAATATATTTTCATTCTTTTCTTGTTTATTATCATAATAATAACATTACAAAGAATTCTCTATCTATTTCATATTAATCTTATGATCATTCATTAATTTCTATAATCTCTCGTCCCATTTTTAACATTATTTCTAAACAAAGTTTTATTTTATGTCATTCAATCTCTGCTAATTTGTTGATCTTCTAAACTATTTATTTGGACTTGGACTCTCTTCAACAATTTAAGATTTTTTCTAAATTTTTCTTGTTGATTAATCAAATAATGCTCTAAGATCTTATTAAGCTTAATTCAAATCAATATCCAATGTTTCTAATTAACATCCTTCAATAGCCTCTTAAATTGAACATGTAAAAATGTTATTCATAAATTATTAATGTATCTCTTTAGCAAACACAGAATGATATTCTTATTATACATAATTTATCAAAGCATCCACCTTTTTTTCTTGATTAGCATTCAAAAAAGGATGAGATGTATGATTTCTTTCTATCTGCTCCAAAGATATCAAATAAAATGATGTATTTTCAAAAGTAAATGCAATCATTATTAATCTCTATGGACCAACAACAATAAACATCAAATCATAATTTATTTGACTCTATTTTCTTAAAACAGCATAATTAGCTATAGACTTTAAAACCTAAAGATATCCTGTATTCAATCTATTCTTGCATTCTGCATCTATTTACTTTTATTTTATTTCATAATACAAATAACCCTTCTAAAATAAAGAATTGTAATCTAATTAACTAGTTGGAGGTGGATAATAAGTTGCTTATGCTTAAGCATAATCTCGGAATTAATTATTAACTTATTTTTTTGTTTAGAATAGCTTTCCTTGTCTTGTGAAAAATTATAATGTGAAAAAGTCTACTTGACTTTCGTTTTATTTCTTTATTAGTGTTTATCTATACATGCTATGAGCAGTATGAAGAGTTATGATTATTTACTTCTCAAATTCTTTTATTTTATCAAAATACTCAATCAGAACATTCCTTTCTTCTGAAATTATATTTTCAGTAAAAATATTGCATACAATTCGATCTTCCTGAAATATCAAATTTTGAACTATTACAACCTTTTATCCTAATTCCAGTTGAGCAACAAAAAATTTATTTGTTCTATCGTTCAAAGAAGGTATTCTCCAATAATTTGATTTAATCCTCACACTTGTCAATATTCGATACATTTATTACAAATCCCAAATCAATTCCTTTTTCCATTCCCAACATCTCTCCAAAACATATAAATCTGGATTCTTTTTTAATACATGAGTCTCACTTTTTATTAGTAGGTTTTTGAGAGAATGATCAAATTCAATGAGTGAGTTTCTTAAAATCTAATTACTTTTGAAAACCTCCTTTATTCTATTTTAAATGATTGGAAGCATTTTTGAATCATTATAAATACAAATCAATCTAATAATTGTATGAGAATGCCAAAGAATTCTAATCATCACAAAATCTTATTCTTATTAATACAATAAACAATTCTGTAATTATTTAGTTGAAACCTCCTGCAATTTTTAACGAATGTAAAGATAAAATTATGCTTTGTTAAATTCCTCTCCTTCTTCTTGAAATTATCGAAAATCTATAGGACGAATCAAATAAACTAAAGAAATTTGTTTAAAATTTCTATTTATAAATTTTTGACTCTCAAATGCTTTTAACTTCACCAATATACCCATCCCTTCTTCTATAGATATTTTCTATAATTGCATATCCAAAACTATCTCTTATAAATGATCTCTTTCTTTGTACATTTCAAATAGCGTTCTACAATTACTATTAATTTCATTATCCTATTCTGTTTATTTCTTTTATGGACTCTATGGTCTATCCATCAATTAATTTCTTTCTAATAATATAGCAACCTTTTCTTCCCCTATCAAATAAAGCAACCTCATTTAATCATTTACTCTAATACTTAAAGTCTGTGAATTTTCTTCTTTGAATCCTTCCTTCTTTCTCATTTCATACATTTCCTTTGGGTATTTATTAATATACTCTCCTATTTATTATCTAGTATTATAATTTTGTTTATTATTATTAATTGGTATTATAAATTAATCTACTTCAAAAGGAATTCCATTTTTATTTCTCAGATTGATATCATACAATTCTCCATTAAGGTTTTCCATATAATCTGAAATTACTTAAGGATCTATGACTAATTTGAATGACTCATAACCATTCAATTTCTATGATCCTATCAAAACCCCATTAAATGAAAAATTATATCCTTGTGTGTCCCATAAATCAAAAGATAGGAATCCTCCATAACTAAAATTAGTAAAATCACTAAATATTATATATTTCTTATTGTTATATGGTTACTGATAGCTTCTTAATTATGAAATAGTCATATCGATTGCTTATTAAATAGTTTTCTTAATTGTGATATTCTAATTGGAATAATGATTTCGAATATATTCAGCTAATAGCTAAATTAAAAGTGGCAAATTTGTTGCTGGATGATTTCTAAGAAATGTAATAACACTCTCCTCTTTAATTATGAATATGCTCAATAATTAATTAGACAACATTTTTATTAGAGATGTTAAAGCCTCGATTAAAAATTCGTATTTGAAGTCTAATGAAGTTAACATTTCAAATTTAGCTAATGAAGGTGACAAATCTAACAACAAAGTAATATGAGTGCAATTATTATTCATTTAGATTTGTTTTATATATTTATAATATAATTATCTAAATTAGAATGACCACGATGACATAAAATTCTAACTAAATAGTAGACTTAATCGATTTTGACGTAGATTAAATTATTTAATCTGGAAAACCAAGTGAAACTTAATAAACAGATATTTCAAATTTTGAGAAAAGCGAAGATGATGTTAAGAATGAGAGTTTCATTTTCAGAAACAAGCAATTGGACTAAGAAATAGATTAAATCAATTCCCAGATTGATTAGATGATAAAACATTTAAATTAAATGAAAATTATGAGTGAAAAGAAAATAGAAAATTTTGATGTGCCTGAAAATCCATTATAAAGAAATATGATGTAAGAATACAAATTTATTTTAGGTATATGAGAAAATTTACATTCACACGTATTTAAGCCTTGATAACTCAAATGAAAATTTTCAAAGAATAAAGATTTCCATCTGATCTATCAAAATGTAAATATTTTGTAATAGAATAGTATATGAAATTGTTGAACCTAAAATGGGAGAGTTTTATTAAAATTACAATAGCCTATATTTTGACATCAAGATGTTTATGGATAGATATAGATTTTATAAAAGTGAAGATAATGAAAGAGATACAAAGATAATAACGCAGATTATAATTAATTGATAAAAATAATATTATATTATAATGGACAAATCAGTCATTAATCGTTCTCCTTTAAACACTAGTAAGAGCAAGCAAATGTATACTTTTCCAAAAGCTAAACGTTGGTTAGAAGTGAAAGATAATCTGTAAGAAATAAATTAATTATAGTTGTCCACCCATATATTAATTACCAACCACTTTAAGTAAAAGAGGGGCAGGGATTGGATATGGAAAGAAAACCAATTTGACTCATGAAACCATTACACCTGCTCCTAATTTTTATACAATTCAAAAAATCCAATAACATGGATGGACAATGGGATTAGGAAGGGAAGTAGATTAGTCTTATCTATTTGAAAATAGCATGCAAACAAATATGAGAGTATCTTTTAAGGACTAGTATAAAACACACCAGGGCCAGGAACCTATAAATTCAAAGATTCCATATCTCCAGTTCGTTACAGTATGAGATAAAGATTTTCAACTCGTAAAGATGTAGAGAATAAACCTGGACCGTATGGGTACTCATATATTTTAGTGGTCATTACAATTTACCAACCAGCATTAATAGTAGAGGGATATATGCTCTTAGTTAATATAGAAAGTATAATCATAATTAAATATAACTCCAAGCTCTGGAGCTGTTGTATTATCTCCTCCAAAAACTAATTCAGAGAGAAAAATCAGAGATAATACACCTGGCCCTGGTTAATACAAAGAAATTGGTAGTATTGATCCAAAAGGGACATACTTCTGCTCAAAATTTACTGCAAGTAAATGCAACAAATTTCCAAGAGCACATCGGACTATGTCTGAATATCGTGATCGATCACCTGGACCTGGAACATATAAATTACCCACTGAATTTGGAATTTGATTTATTATTAAGGAAATTGATTTTACCCCTTTTTAACATTATTATTAAAATCAAATTTTTTATATTTAACATATCTCATTAATCTTTTATTCCCAATCGTTAATTTTATTTAGAAAACTTATATCTTAAATTAGAATCAAAATATTCAAATACAGATTACTTAAATCATCCAATCCTTTATTCCATTTAAATATCTCTTATGAATATACATAACCAAATTTTTCATCAAAAATTTTTGTAGATTAATTATGTTTGCTAAAAAAAAATATAAGTCTTCTATCTTATGAGATATTATCTTAAAAATCTACTAGTATTCAAACATTACAAACTTTGTGTACATTTTTGTTATTTCAATTTATTTAGAATGATTTTAATCAAGAAACTCAAAATAAAATACAGAAAAAATATGAAAAAGATATAAAATTATTGAAGTTAAATATTTTATGCTTAACAATATGTTCAGCTATTGTGTTAATTTATTAAATAAGCTCCCTCAAATTAAAGGAAAAAAAGAAAATTCGTTTTTTTATCCAAAAAAAGAATTCTTAATTAAATTATCTTCATGTATTTATTAATAAACACTGATCAGATTAGATAAAGAAATCTATTGAATTGGTACCTATATCGCCTATAAATCTATTGAATAAATAAATTGTTAAATAGTATATCTAATAATTAATAGAATCTAACAAAATAAATTATGCCAAAACGCAACAATAAAATTTGTTTCAATTATCAAAAATTGTATAAATGTTTTTTAAGGCATAATGATAGGATAAAATCGATTTTTTTTAAGAAATCTAAAGATTTTTAGAGTATCTAAATAAATGATTGAATTAACTAATAGATAGAAGGTAACATTGATTATGAAAAAGTTTTGATGACCCAAGTATTTCCAAATAAGATCACTAGCAAGTTTACTGATAATTAATAACTATGTAGAAAGCATCATTAAATTAAAAGATGAAAAAAATGTATTTGACATCATGAAAGAAAACTAGAAACTTTCATTAATAAATTTAGACTAAAAGAACCTCCAAATAGTGATGGCTTTAAATTGAATTATGCTTTTTAAATTTTTTATCACTTCAAAACTAATTTTTTAACATGTAATTAATAGAATAAAAAATAGAAAAAAATATTCTACTTAAATAAATAACCTTAAAATTTAAATAATCAAAAAAAAACCTCCCTTTTCAAATGAAGTTTACTTTTTATCATAATTTAATAAAACTTGATAAAGATTAGTCTACTTTTTTTTTGTGATATTAAGGATTTGTACAACATTATTATATCAAATATAAAATTACAAATTTTTATTAGCTTAAGAATATAAGTAGATTAACTCAGTATTTAGTATATTATTGATTGTTTTGATATTAAATCGTTGATTGATAAATTAATTCCAACAACATTTTCAATAAGAGATTAATTTAGATAGTCTTCTAATTTATAATTATGCTCATTAGTATAAGCTAAGAGATAAACTAGTATCAAGTTTGATATGATGAGAAAAATTAAAACTAAAAGTATATTTATTCATTTCAATAGATTAGTAAATCATGTAGCTAACTCAGCAGAACTTCATTATATCAATTATTATATAAATAAAATATTTTCTAGATTTAGAAAGCAACTATTGATTTATTTCTGTAATACTGCTTTATTAAATATTAAAATTGTAATTGGTTATGTAGTTGATATTTCAAAAGAGTGAAACTTCGAAATTTATTTGATTTCTTGGATGAATCTAAAATATTAATCATTAATACTTGAATTTATAAATGACTATTGATCGAATTATGTATTTAATTATAAATATATAAACATAAGTATATTAGGAATAAAAAAAAATTTGAATTTGAGTTGTTTAATAATTAATTTCAAAATGTAATTCTAGACGATAAAAAAAGAATCTTAAGGAGGCTCAAAACCATCTCCAAAGCATGAAAGCTATATAGCTAAAATATTCAATTACAATACATCTCAAAAATAAGGAATTCTGAAGAAAGAATTGCCATTATAAGACCATTAAATATGTAATTAGGTATTTATAAGTTAGTTATTTTATGATTACAAAATCCCTTTAGTCAGTGAAATTACAAGAATCTCCGATATAAAAAGGCAAGGATGATCAAACAAAAAAAAAGAAGATTAATCGAGTTGTTTTCAAAACTGAAATTGACGAAAACAAAAACCTACCATTAGGATTTCAAACACAGCGAAAGAGTTATGATTGTGTGGCAGTAGAGAATAAAATCAGTAGTTTCAATCTCATTTCTAGTATGTTTGAATTGGAATCTAAGAATTTAGATCTTTATATGGATCTTTAGAATAAAACTACTCTAATTTAATAAATGAAAACATAAATTGAATAACAATAAATTAGACATTAATAGTAAATTAGACAACATAGTTAAGAAAAAAAAGAACTTCTCCTAAAGTAAATATTATCGTTATTAAATAGAATTTAAAACCTAGAAAAATAATGTGAATAACAAAAGAAATATATTGAATAATAACCTTAATATGAATTTGAAGCTTAAGAATGGAAAAGTAGATTCCTCAAATTGAATAAATAATTCCACTTGTAGTAGGAAACCTTAGTTAGATTAGAAGCTGAGTAATAAAGTAGTCAACGAAGAAGAATAGATGGATATAATTTTCTTAATTAATAGAATTGAAAGAATTATTTCAGAATTCATTAGATGCTCACAATATATAAATTGTGAATATAATAAATTTTTTATTTATTATTAAAAAGACTAAATTTTAAAGCTTCACACTTATTTTATGAGATGTCTGAACCAAACATTTCTTAAGAAAATACAAATCCATAATTTTAAAAATACCCAGAAATTCACATGATGAAAAAAAATTCATTTGAAATTTTTTATGATGAAGAGGCTGACATGAAAGAAATTGAAGAAGATTAATAAGAATTTTAAAGAAATTTCGAAGAGCTTTAAGGAATTTTCATTGACAATTAATGTTTTAAGAAGAATTCACTAGTAAAATTAGATTCATGGTATTCTGAAGGTGGTAGAAAATCAAACACAGACTTATCTTCTGATATCGATTTCACTTAAATTTGCCAACAACATGGTTTTCATTTTTGCTCTATATGTCATCAACCAAAACCACAACCATAACCTATATCTAAATCAAAAATACTCTTTCCAGAAAAAAGTTTCTGTAGATATATCCTTTTATATGTGTTTCGCACTATAGAAAATCCACTATATGCTGAAATTATTAGAGATATTTGTTGTAGGCACTAAATAAAATACGACGATTTTAAAGATTACTATAAACAATAAAGAATCTTAATTATGGGCTACTAAGCTTTAAAAAAAGAATTGATTTATGATAAAGATGATATTCTTATTTAGAATCGTAAGAAAGCATTTAAGAATATACTTGTTTGGTATTTTGATAAACTTGCTACTAAACACATCTTGTTAAGCAAAAAGCAAGACTTTAAAGGATATCTAAAATTTAAAAATTTTGTTATGTCTTATTATATTCATGATCCAAAAAATTGGGCTGGAAACAAGCCTGAATGGAAATGAATATTAATTTATAATAATATAGTATATTTTCAAAATTATTAATATCATTAGCATTCAAGTAAAGTCTTTAATTTTAATTTATCTTAATCACTCAAAGCGCTCACATAATCTGATTATTCTCGAGACTATGTAAATGGTTAAGAATGATTTAATATGTTTATTTCTGTTTATTAAGCTAATATTTATAATTTTAATTTTTCATTCTACTTCAAAATACTTAGAAATCTTTTTTCTAAATATTCATATTTTATCTAAATTTTAATAAATAATATACGTAATCTTATTTTAGTTATTTTAATTCTTCCTACAATTTTCGAATTTCTTAATCTTTGTCAAACAAAATATTTTTATAGGCTATAACAGATTGGTTAAACTCCTTTTCATTCTCTTAGTTCTCTCTAATAAATGTCTTTAAATAAATTGATTAATCATTAACTCTTTCTTAGATAAAAGAAGAAAATTTAATTGTGTTCTACTATTAATCAGAAATTGGTTTAGAGGAAAACATTTTTAGAGCACTTAAATTTTAAATAGTTGATCCTTTCATAGATTGTGAATTAATTTCTGTTGAGAATCTTTTAATCTATTCAGTTGATTATATAATCCTAGGATGCTGATAGTGAGTTGTTAATGTAGTAGATAGAGAGCTTGATTTCTCTTTAATTTACTAATTTATTCTCGAATAACCTTTCTAAATTAAATGATTAATAGGAGAATGCTTTCTAGGATTTGGTTATCTAAGAAATATTTAGTTTGTTTAACGTTAATGGATATTCTGACTATTAGAAATCATTATTTACATATACAGAAATCATGTGTGAAGTAATAATTTAAATTAATTTAAAATAAGAAATATTATACCTGTTTAAATTTCTACTAAAAGACTAATTAATATAATTTGATTTTCATAAACCTATCATATTAAATTATATAATCTCAAATCATTGGATGAGGTCGGCACAAAGAATTTTTGAAATGAATCACAAAATGAAACCAATTTTGAATCATCATCCTTAAATATTTGAGGATGTGCTACTTATTTTATTTTTTCATTGAATTAATAGTAGAGTGATTTTTAAATTGATTTTAACTTCTTGAACTTTCTCCTCTTCTTTACTTATCAGTAGTTATATTTAAAGATTTTAATCATTTCAAAATATTTTTTAGAAATTTAAGAATAATTCTATTTTTTCCTCTTTATAATTCTTTAGCTCTATTTAATTAATTATTTAATTCTTATTAATTTCATTTTTTTAGGTAATTTTTGAAAAATATATCAATTATAAATCTGTTTATTTTGGCTAAACTTTTAAGAAATTCTCTAACTTTCTTTAGTTCTCTATTTTTAATTATAAGGATTATCACGTATTCTTTCAGAATAAAATCGCTCTCTTTTTAAAAAATTATCCTAAAATAGATTTCTCTACTATAAAATTTAATTTTTCTAATCCTGTAACTTTTTTAGGTTTATCTTATGCTTTTAGTCCTCATTCCAGAAATTCAGAATGATGAGAATTAACTTGAGATTTCTGATTGGTTTGATTAGCTTTTTACACATACTTATGAAAATAAAATAAAAAGAAATATATTATTGTTTAGTGATTGTATTTATTCTTTCTTGAACTTATAAATCATAAAGCCAAATAGAATATTACTGTAATCAATATTCCTAATTGATAACCATATTTTAATATTTGCTTATCCCCTTCGAATGCATCTGCTTTTTATTTTGCCAAATCAACTTCTGGAGCCAAGGCTAATTAATCAAAATCATTATCATCTTCATCACCCTTTTTTTCTTTTTCACCATCGGAAGGTTTCGAATCAGTTGGCTCGTCATCTTACTTATTAACAGTATCAACTTATGTTTAACTCTCTTAAGGTTCATTATTTTATTCTACTTCATTTTGCTAATCATCTTAAGAAGCAGTTTCATTTTCTTTTTCAGCTTCAGATACAGGGTCACTATTTATCTCAGGTTCAGAATCAGGTTCCCTTTATTAATTTTCTTAATTGTCATCTTTTAACTCATTTTCAGGCTTTGGTTGCTCTTCCTCTGGTTTTTAAGCTTCCTCTTCTTTTTTAATTTCTGATTCAACTTCAGGATCTTTCTCAGCTTTAGTTTCTTCTTCAGGTTCTGTTTATTGTTGGGCTTATGTTTCCTCTTCAATTTGTACTTCTTATTCAGCCTGTTGAGCTTGCGTTTACTCTTTGGCTTTTGTTTCTTCTTCAGCTTAAGATTCTTCTTCACCTACTTCTTAAGCTTAAGTTTCCTCTGGAGGTTTTTTTTCCTGTTGGGCTTATGTTTCCTCTTCTGCTTGAGCTTCTTCATCAGCTTAAAATTCTTCTTCACCTTCTTCTTCAGCTTAAGTTTCCTCTTAAGGTTTTTTTTCTTGTTGGACTTAAGTTTCCTCTTCTGTTTGAGCTTCTTCTTCTTCTTCAGGTTTTGTTTCTTGCTTGGCTTATGTTTCCTCTTCTGCTTGAGCTTCTTCTTCTTCTTCTTCAGGTTTTGTTTCTTGCTAGGCTTATGTTTCCTCTTTGACTTTTGTTTCTTCTTCAGCTTAAGATTCTTCTTCACCTACTTCTTAAGCTTAAGTTTCCTCTTGAGGTATTTTTTCCTGTTGGACTTAAGTTTCCTCTTCTGCTTGAGCTTCTTCATCAGCTTAAAATTCTTCTTCACCTTCTTCTTCAGCTTAAGTTTCATCTTGAGGTTTTTTTTCATGTTGGGCTTATGTTTCCTCTTCTGCTTGAGCTTCTTCATCAGCTTAAAATTCTTCTTCACCTTCTTCTTCAGCTTAAGTTTCCTCTTGAGGTTTTTTTTCATGTTGGGCTTATGTTTCCTCTTCTGCTTGAGCTTCTTCTTCTTCTTCAGGTTTTGTTTCTTGCTTGGCTTATGTTTCCTCTTTGACTATTGTTTTTTCTTCAGCTTAAGATTCTTCTTCACCTTCTTCTTCAGCTTAAGTTTCCTCTTGAGGTTTTTTTTCATGTTGGGCTTATGTTTCCTCTTCTGCTTGAGCTTCTTCTTCTTCTTCAGGTTTTGTTTCTTGCTTGGCTTATGTTTCCTCTTTGACTATTGTTTTTTCTTCAGCTTAAGATTCTTCTTCACCTTCTTCTTCAGCTTAAGTTTCCTCTTGAGGTTTTTTTTCATGTTGGGCTTATGTTTCCTCTTCTGCTTGAGCTTCTTCTTCTTCTTCAGGTTTTGTTTCTTGCTTGGCTTATGTTTCCTCTTTGACTATTGTTTTTTCTTCAGCTTAAGATTCTTCTTCACCTTCTTCTTCAGCTTAAGTTTCCTCTTGAGGTTTTTTTTCATGTTGGGCTTATGTTTCCTCTTCTGCTTGAGCTTCTTCTTCTTCTTCAGGTTTTGTTTCTTGCTTGGCTTATGTTTCCTCTTTGACTATTGTTTTTTCTTCAGCTTAAGATTCTTCTTCACCTTCTTCTTCAGCTTAAGTTTCCTCTTGAGGTTTTTTTTCATGTTGGGCTTATGTTTCCTCTTCTGCTTGAGCTTCTTCTTCTTCTTCAGGTTTTGTTTCTTGCTTGGCTTATGTTTCCTCTTTGACTATTGTTTTTTCTTCAGCTTAAGATTCTTCTTCACCTTCTTCTTCAGCTTAAGTTTCCTCTTGAGGTTTTTTTTCATGTTGGGCTTATGTTTCCTCTTCTGCTTGAGCTTCTTCTTCTTCTTCAGGTTTTGTTTCTTGCTTGGCTTATGTTTCCTCTTCTGCTTGAGCTTCTTCTTCTTCTTCTTCAGGTTTTGTTTCTTGCTAGGCTTATGTTTCCTCTTCTGCTTAGGTTTCTTCCTCTTCACCTTTTTATTCAGGTTTTGTATCTTGCTGGGCTTATGTTTCCTATTAAGCAGTTTCTTCTTCATTCTATTCTTCAGCTTCAGCTTCCTTTTAGGTTTATGTTTTTTTTTGGTCTTAAGCATCTTCTTCTAGTTTAGATTCTTCTGATATAACTTCTTCTGTTGTAATTTCTTCTTCTGGCATTATTTATTCTTCTACCTTTGGGTTTTGTTCAGCCTGTAGTTCATCATTTGAACTATCAGCAGATGGTTTTTCTTCCTTAGTTTCTTCAGCTGGTGGTTCTTCTTTAGTTTCTTCAGCTGGTGGTTCTTCTTTAGTTTCTTCAGCTGGTGGTTCTTCTTTAGTTTCTTCAGCTGGTGGTTCTTCTTTAGTTTCTTCAGCTGGTGGTTCTTCTTTAGTTTCTTCAGCTGGTGGTTCTTCTTTAGTTTCTTCAGCTGGTGGTTCTTCTTTAGTTTCTTCAGCTGGTGGTTCTTCTTTAGTTTCTTCAGCTGGTGGTTCTTCTTTAGTTTCTTCAGCTGGTGGTTCTTCTTTAGTTTCTTCAGCTGGTGGTTCTTCTTTAGTTTCTTCAGCTGGTGGTTCTTCTTTAGTTTCTTCAGCTGGTGGTTCTTCTTTAGTTTCTTCAGCTGGTGGTTCTTCTTTAGTTTCTTCAGCTGGTGGTTCTTCTTTAGTTTCTTCAGCTGGTGGTTCTTCTTTAGTTTCTTCAGCTGGTGGTTCTTCTTTAGTTTCTTCAGCTGGTGGTTCTTCTTTAGTTTCTTCAGCTGGTGGTTCTTCTTTAGTTTCTTCAGCTGGTGGTTCTTCTTTAGTTTCTTCAGCTGGTGGTTCTTCTTTAGTTTCTTCAGCTGGTGGTTCTTCTTTAGTTTCTTCAGCTGGTGGTTCTTCTTTAGTTTCTTCAGCTGGTGGTTCTTCTTTAGTTTCTTCAGCTGGTGGTTCTTCTTTAGTTTCTTCAGCTGGTGGTTCTTCTTTAGTTTCTTCAGCTGGTGGTTCTTCTTTAGTTTCTTCAGCTGGTGGTTCTTCTTTAGTTTCTTCAGCTGGTGGTTCTTCTTTAGTTTCTTCAGCTGGTGGTTCTTCTTTAGTTTCTTCAGCTGGTGGTTCTTCTTTAGTTTCTTCAGCTGGTGGTTCTTCTTTAGTTTCTTCAGCTGGTGGTTCTTCTTTAGTTTCTTCAGCTGGTGGTTCTTCTTTTGTTTCTTCAGCTGGTGGTTCTTCTTTTGTTTCTTCTGCAGGAGGATCTTCTTTTGTTTCTTCACCTGGTGGTTCTTCTTTTGTTTCTTCAGCTGGTGGTTCTTCTTTACTTTCTTCGGCTGGAGGATCCTCTTTAGTTTCTTCAGCTGGTGGCTTTTCTTTAGTTTCTTCAGCTGGAGGATCCTCTTAACTTTCTTCAGCTAGTGGTTCTTCTTTTGTTTCTTCTGCTGGTGGTTCTTCTTTTGTTTCTTCTGCAGGAGGATCTTCTTTTGTTTCTTCAGCTGGTGGCTTTTCTTTAGTTTCTTCAGCTGGAGGATCCTCTTTAGTTTCTTCAGCTAGTGGTTCTTCTTTTGTTTCTTCTGCTGGAGGATCTTCTTTTGTTTCTTCACCTGGTGGTTCTTCTTTTGTTTCTTCAGCTAGTGGTTCTTCTTTTGTTTCTTCTGCTGGAGGATCTTCTTTTGTTTCTTTAGCTGGTGGTTCTTCTTTACTTTCTTCGGCTGGAGGATCCTCTTTAGTTTCTTCAGCTGGTGGCTTTTCTTTAGTTTCTTCAGCTGGAGGATCCTCTTAACTTTCTTCAGCTAGTGGTTCTTCTTTTGTTTCTTCAGCTGGTGGTTCTTCTTTTGTTTCTTCAGCTAGTGGTTCTTCTTTTGTTTCTTCTGCTGGAGGATCTTCTTTTGTTTCTTCACCTGGTGGTTCTTCTTTTGTTTCTTCACCTGGTGGTTCTTCTTTAGTTTTTTCAGCTTGTGGTTCTTCTTTAGTTTCTTCGGCTGGAGGATTCTCTTAAGTTACTTCAACAATATGTTCATCCTAAATTTCTTAGTCATGTTCTTACTATTACCATTCTTCAATTATTAGATTAAATTCTCCCTGTAATTAATCTGACAGTAAATAATTTTTATTTATTTTCTTAAAACTGCTTAAATTATCCTATTTACTCATACCTTACTTTTTACTCTAAACATTTTATTTCTCTTAATTTTCATTGTCATCTTAAACAAATTTTTAATTAAATTTATTCACTAAATTATTTTCTATTTATTTTTAAAATTATTCATCCTAATTGTCCAAAACATTATCAATTAACTATTGTCCATTATCAATAATTTCACCTGTATTTTCTAATTACTTTCTAATCTCTTCATTAGCAAATAGTTTTTCTTTAGTAATCTATACTTTCTATTTATTATTGCTAAGAACATTCTCTGAAATTAAAAAGCTTCTTATCTATTAATCAATTTACAATAGACTCTCTCTATTCATATTTTATCGTAAATTGCTAAAATAATACAATTATCACAACTTTTTTCTTCTTTCCATATTTTATTGACTGTTATCAACAATATCTTTTGGTTGACAATGGTTTATCAACAATAATAAGCACAAAAATAAAGAGACTGTGTCTTTTGCCATTAGCTTTTGATGACTTGATAATATATAAAATATTCGTTTTTGATTCTTTAAAAAATTTAAAAAGACGATCAATAAAAAGGATATTTTTTGATTTCATAACCTATAAAATTTATACTTTAAATAGATTAATGAGTAGTCTATGCTTAATTACATAAATAAAAAATTTTTACAAGTTAAATATAACATTTACACAATAATTAAATGCAGGTATTTAATAATAAAGATTATATTCCCTAAAGAGTTGGATTACAATTAAATCCTCCAACTATTGTAATTGAATATTTGATTCCAAGCTAACAGAAAATTTATCGTCATAAGATAAAATTAATGCGTCTGAGTAGCAAATCCAACACAGCGGATTTTGTCTAATATATTAAAAAAAGGCATAATTTGTATGTTTCCAATTCAAAACTTTTAGATGAGCAGCTTGAAAGTAAAAATAAATCTAAAAATAATAGCACTGATAACGAGACTTAAGGATAA
>CAJJDN010000099.1:26039-150018 GCA_905182985.1 Paramecium sonneborni | reverse complement strand
CTGGTGGTTCTTCTTTTGTTTCTTCAGCTAGTGGTTCTTCTTTTGTTTCTTCTGCTGGAGGATCTTCTTTTGTTTCTTCACCTGGTGGTTCTTCTTTTGTTTCTTCACCTGGTGGTTCTTCTTTAGTTTTTTCAGCTTGTGGTTCTTCTTTAGTTTCTTCGGCTGGAGGATTCTCTTAAGTTACTTCAACAATATGTTCATCCTAAATTTCTTAGTCATGTTCTTACTATTACCATTCTTCAATTATTAGATTAAATTCTCCCTGTAATTAATCTGACAGTAAATAATTTTTATTTATTTTCTTAAAACTGCTTAAATTATCCTATTTACTCATACCTTACTTTTTACTCTAAACATTTTATTTCTCTTAATTTTCATTGTCATCTTAAACAAATTTTTAATTAAATTTATTCACTAAATTATTTTCTATTTATTTTTAAAATTATTCATCCTAATTGTCCAAAACATTATCAATTAACTATTGTCCATTATCAATAATTTCACCTGTATTTTCTAATTACTTTCTAATCTCTTCATTAGCAAATAGTTTTTCTTTAGTAATCTATACTTTCTATTTATTATTGCTAAGAACATTCTCTGAAATTAAAAAGCTTCTTATCTATTAATCAATTTACAATAGACTCTCTCTATTCATATTTTATCGTAAATTGCTAAAATAATACAATTATCACAACTTTTTTCTTCTTTCCATATTTTATTGACTGTTATCAACAATATCTTTTGGTTGACAATGGTTTATCAACAATAATAAGCACAAAAATAAAGAGACTGTGTCTTTTGCCATTAGCTTTTGATGACTTGATAATATATAAAATATTCGTTTTTGATTCTTTAAAAAATTTAAAAAGACGATCAATAAAAAGGATATTTTTTGATTTCATAACCTATAAAATTTATACTTTAAATAGATTAATGAGTAGTCTATGCTTAATTACATAAATAAAAAATTTTTACAAGTTAAATATAACATTTACACAATAATTAAATGCAGGTATTTAATAATAAAGATTATATTCCCTAAAGAGTTGGATTACAATTAAATCCTCCAACTATTGTAATTGAATATTTGATTCCAAGCTAACAGAAAATTTATCGTCATAAGATAAAATTAATGCGTCTGAGTAGCAAATCCAACACAGCGGATTTTGTCTAATATATTAAAAAAAGGCATAATTTGTATGTTTCCAATTCAAAACTTTTAGATGAGCAGCTTGAAAGTAAAAATAAATCTAAAAATAATAGCACTGATAACGAGACTTAAGGATAAACTAATTGATTAATCTTAAAGAAAAACAACTGAGAGCAAATAATTATCCGATAACGGAAGAAAAAATACAAACTCTAAAACACCAAATATAAATCCATTTACCAAAACATAATAGTAATAGCCTAATTAAAGCACTTCTATGAGTAAAATTAGAGAAAATTAATTCGAACCTGTTAAAGCACATGTATTTGAAGATATTAATATTAATTCTGATGAGGATGATAAAAATTAATATGAGGAAGAGTCTGCAAACTATTAAGACGACTTTGAATCTTAATCAGAATCTGACTTAGAAAATTTGAATTTAAATAAATTAAGTGTAGCGGAAGTATAAAAATATAAGGAGAAGATGGAAGTAAAATACTCTAAAAATCTTCTAAAACCAGGAGATGCAGGATTTGTATATGATAAATAAGTAGAATATAAGCCAAAGAAAAATAGTGATTGGGATGATGATTGAAAATAAGAATGATAATATTATTAATTTTTAGGTACTATTCTAGCAAAATAATTATAAAGCTTATGAAGAAATTAAATATATCTCTAGGTGTTGAAGATCCTCTAATCCTTATTTTAATTTACATTAATTTTTTAAGAAAAATTCTTTGTCAGCTTGCTCATTTTAGCCTATTTATTTTTCAGACATTCTCTTTATTTTTATCAATGCCATAATCTTCGTATTTATGTATATAACAATTAAACTTATTCTACAAGAATCAGGTCATATATAAATATTCTGATATTTATTTTGGATTAATATTTCTTATCGTCATATATTTATTCTTTCCTGATAATTTCTTGGCTATTCAAAAATGCTTTTTATCTTTATAGTATTTAATTTCTTATTGTTTCTTCATCATCCTAATATTTTATTATAAAGCTGCAATCTCAAGCTAAATATTCACCAGATTTATAAAAAAAGTTCTATATATTTCCTTTTGTATCAATAATCTTAACTTTAAAATTGAGTAGACACAAAATTCTTGTAATTTTAATTCAAATGTGCTTCTTAAATAGTAAATTTCAAAAGTCTATTTTGTGTCATAATTCTAATCTCTTTTGTCTTTCGAAACATTTTAACAATATTTTAATAAATGTTTTAGAAATTAATTTTTTCTTGTAAATAGACCGCCTTCATAATAATTGCATAAATTTATATAATTCAAACTTATTTCTTAATTATTCTTCTTATGATTCATTTTTTCTAATAATATATTTCAAAGCCATATTCATATTTTATTCTTGAATAATTTTTTAATTAATCTTTCCTTATTTCGTTCTTTCAGAACTGTTTTTGTTT
Organism: Paramecium sonneborni; assembly: GCA_905182985.1. Lineage (NCBI taxonomy): Eukaryota > Ciliophora > Oligohymenophorea > Peniculida > Parameciidae > Paramecium > Paramecium sonneborni. Next base: position 147,430 of record CAJJDN010000099.1, on the reverse strand, counting down.
TATAAAATAATTATTTTTCATACTCTTCACTTCAATTATTATACTTTAAATGATTTAATAACAGGTTATTTAATTTGATAGGTAATATATTTATTTAGCTTTTTTTTCAAACATCTTTTAAAATCTAATCAAACTTTTTATATAGAATATTTCAATTTCAAGTTCTGGTTTTATATAATAATTTCTTTATTTTTATTTTGTCAACTAACATTATTGTAATTTTATATAAGCCTGAATCTCCTATTTTTAAATTTAGTCATTTAACATTATTATTTGTTGGATCAATTATAACTCCAACAATCAGTTATTAAATCCTTTTTTCAAACTGATTTTTTTTAAATAATTAATTTTTTTATCAGCAAATTTAATCTCTTCATGTTCTTATTCTTAATGAGGTCTGAGAGTGGTATTTTGAATTATAGCTATAATAATAATTTGTTTTATTCATTTTTTACATAAAAATTTTTTTTTAATATTTAGAAGTATTAGACTTAATTTATTTGAAGCACTTATAATTTTTTTATTATTGCATCTAAAAAAAAAGTACCAATATTTTTTCTTAATACTGAGAAAGAATAATATAATTTATTTTATTTATTTAAATAATGAGAGTAAAATGGACAATCACTTATTAAATAATATTTTTTTATGTTACAAGTATTTCATAAGTGAAAAGAAGAAGAATTTTCAGAAAGTACTTAATAGAGATAAAAAATAACAATATAATCATAAATTAAAATGAACTAAGAGCTTCTTCTTAAATTTTTTAATGACGAACCATTCAAATCAGAACGTATGTGTGGATTAACTAACTTTGTATATAAGGTTTCAACAGCTTAAGAATCTGTAATTTATAGACGTTATACAACTACATTTCGATTATTCTAAAATCGAGAAAGGGAAGTAAGATTATAATCAGAACTTGCATAATTAGAATTAGCACCAAAAGTGTTATATTCTGATCAACTCTAAAGAATAGAGGAGTTTTGGCCATATTCTCCTGTAACACTATCAGAAATAAAAGAAGATTACATTGAGGTAGCTAGGATGCTTGGTTCATTTCATAAATTAAGGAATAGAAATTCATTTGTAGAAATCTTTGATACTCCTTCTATCTATTAATGGTTGCATAATAATAATTTAAGAGATGAGATTTTTGATGTTATTTTAGATTCCAATTGTTAATAACTATATTCAATATTTGAGTAAGTATTTTCAGATCAAAACTAAACATTTATTTTGGGATTATTTAAGGATCCATCTTTTAGTGAATTACCGTTAGTTATAGCACATAATGATCTCAATGCTACTAATTTCTTAAAAGATTAAAGATTAATGAAATATCATTTGATTGATTTTGAATTTGCAGGATTGAATTATCCAGGTTATGAATTAGCTAATTTTTTTAATGAGATGGAATGGGATTATACGTTTTCAGAGCCTCCTTATTTTAAAATCAAAGAAGGATGGCAAGAAGATCTGAAATTAAATTTTCTTAAGGAATATTGGAAAGAATATGCTAATTCAAATGAAATTCCACAGGCACTTTTAAGACAAATTCAAATAGGAGGAATATTGTAAAACTATTTTTGGATGTTAATTGGTGGACTTTCTATGCAGTAAGAATAGCAAGGAATAGATTTGGTTTATTATGTAAATAGAAGGATGATGAATTTTAATTAAGTCTTAAAATTAAAACAATGATTATTATCCTCTAAAATATTTTAGCAATATTTTTTAGAAAATAGTATTATTCAGAGATATGATTGTAGTAATTTCATAAAAATTAATAAAATTAATTATTCTTTGATAATAAACACTATTTTTATATTAACAACATAAACTTTTATCATAATTGATATATTGTTTATTAGATTGTTTAAAACTATAATAAATTTTTATAGATATTTTGATAATAGGTTTACTATTTGAGAATATATAATTTATGATTTTTTATGTTAGATATACTAAATAAATTTAAATTATTTATTAATGATAAGCGACGAATTGACTCTAGAAAAAATAGATTTTGATTGGGTAAATAGTCAAACAAAAGTTGCTCCTCTAAAAAAGGCACTTAAACTATTAGAATTAGATGGAAATTATTATACAGATTTAATTAAAGCTGTCGAAGAAAAATTAGTTTCCATAGATCCAAAATATGCAAAAGGTATTTTAATATTTAATTTTTAGCATCAGAAGTAGTTATTGATCCAATTGTAAAGAAATAAGCATAAATAGATGTTGAGAAATGGGCTGAGAATCCAACTTTGGAAAAAAATAAACGATTGGCTGAATAAGAGAAAATTAAGGGAAATGAAGCCTTGAAATCAAATGATCTTAAAGAAGCTATAAATTATTATACTTAATCTATTTAATTTGATAGATAAATGGCTGCTTCATATTGCAATAGAGCATTAGTATATTTGAAACTTAAAGAATATTAAAATGTTATCAATGATTGTGATTATGCTATTGCACTTCAAGCAGATTACACAAAAGCTTATCATAGAAGAGGAAAAGCTTATTTTGCTCTTAAATAATATGATAAAGCTTATTTAGATTTTAAGTACATTTTGTAAGTTGAACCAGACAATAATGAAGTAAATGGTGAATTAAGAGAATGCAGAAAGTTTTTGACAGAATAATAAATAAATTCAGCAGAAAGTAATATGAGATTTAAACTTTAGATAAATAATTTATTGAGAAATCAGGTGGTTTTAAGAAAGTTCAAATAGTAGAAGAAGATGAAGAGGAGGAAGAAATACCTATTTCTAAATAAAAATAACCTGATTACAGTAAAGAATATAATGATATTATGAATAAAAAGAATGAGATTACAAATAGAATACAAAAAGGAGCATATTCATAGTCAATAATTGAGTTAATAGAATTATTAAAAGAAAATTAGAAATATGTGGAATAATAAAAATTTATAGAATTGAGAGCAATTTTATTAAGTAATTTGGCTTATTGTCATCTGTAATTACAGGAATATTAGAAAGTGATTGAGTATTGTGGAAATATTTTAGAAGATAATATTGCATGGGATATAAAAACAAAAGCTTATTTAAGAAGAGGAATGGCATATGAAAGATTAGATAAGGTTGTTTTAAGCAAATTAGATTTCTTAAGGGTTAAAGATCTAGATCCAGGAAATTTATAAGCATCATAAGCACTTGATAGACTATCAAAGATAATGAGTTAAGAAGAAAATAATAAAGTTGTTAAAATTAGAGAAGAAGAATAAAATAAATAAGAAATTGGAGCACAATCTAAAAGAATTGAACAACCTATTAAGTAATAATAGGAAGAACCAAAAAATATATAAAAATAATAGCCAGAAATTACAAAGAAAGCAATATAAGAGGTAGATAATGGATAAAAATCTAAATTATCTGATGCAGAAATCTAAACTTAATTAGGTAAACTAAAAGAATAAGGAAATACACATTACAAAGCATAAGAATTAGAGAACGCTATTTAAATTTGGGGTGAAGGAATTTAGTTTTATGAAGCTAATCCAGCACCTTCTTAAATTTAACTTTATTTCTAACTCTTAACTAATTCTTGTCTTTGTTATAGTTAATTAAATTAAAATAATTAAGTAGTTGAATTAGCAAGTAAAGTTCTTGCTAAAGATTTAAATAATCAAAAAGCCTTATATAGAAGAGGTGTTGCTTATTCTAGTTTAGCTATGATATCAGATAAGTTAGAAGAATAAAATGAATTATTTGGAAAAGGAAGAGAAGATTTAGAAAGACTTGTTTGTTTAGATTCAGAAAATAAATAGGCAAAAGATAAATTATCAGAAGTATAAAAATTACATGCAAATTGTAGAGGTAAATTGAGAGAAAAATAAGATGCTCAACCAAAATAAGAAAAAAAAGATGAATAAAATAATATTTAATAAGAGAAATCAGAATAATAATAATAAGCGAAAAATTAGTAAACAAAATAAAAAAGTGTTAATTAATAATAAATAGATTAAATTGGATAAAACCTAACAGTCAATGTGATTTAAGATTTATTGAATAAGAAATAATAACCTGAAACTGCCACTATATTTGAAAAGAATATGAATACATTTAAAAAGGCAACTCCTCCTTAGATTATTGACTATGTATTTTAAGTAGATAATCTTTAATAATTGTATGCTACTAAAGATTTGCCAACAGATATATTATTTTTAGTAATAAATGCAGGTTTAGCTTTGAAATAAGATAATAGTTATAACAATAAAATACAAAGTATTTATTTTAAATTATATCTTAGCTATTTTGAGAGATCGTCTTCCAAAAACAAATAAATTCAATCTCTGTGTAAATATGATTTCAAAAAAAGAAAAAGGATAAATAAAAGAATTATTAGAGTATCATTCACTAAATGACTTGTTTAGTGTATATTAGATAAAGTGATAAATGATATAATGGTTTATTTGAAATAACATTTATTTAATTCAAACAGAATCTAAATATTAAATTACTTGTATGATACTAATTCTATCATTTTCAGTTTTGGCTAGCATTTTGATAATTAATTTTTTCAAGTTGTCTGATATTTAAACATCATTAGGAAACTGTACATTTTCATTTTAGATCATTTATTATAAATATTAAACATGTTCATGATAATAAGGAGTTCTTCCACAAAGCATTTCATAAAATATACATCCTAGTGACCAAACATCAGCCTTAATAGAATATAATTGTTGTCCTATTACCTAAATATAAAAGAACAATCTACTTAAGGACTCATATACAAGGGTGTTCCAATCAATGGGGTATTATCATTTGCTATTTCTTTTATTTATTATTCCAAAGCTTTTGATAAACCAAAATCAGCTATTTTAATGACATTATCTTATAGTAAAACATTAGATGGTTTTAAGTCTCTATGTATAACATTTTTCTCATAAAGATATCCACAACCTAATTAATAAAATATTTATATTACCTGATGCCAACTATTTAAAGTAAGGTAAAGCATCAGTTTAACTAAGTCTTTTTCTATCCTTAATCAATTTTTCTAAGGTTCCTCCTTAACAATATTCCATAAAAAAATAAATGTTGTTTGGACTTTCAACTAAATCTTCAAATTTTACAATGTGAGGATGTTCTTTATAATATAATAAATCTCAGATTACACATATTTCTTGTATTGTCAACTTCATTTTATAGCCTTTCTGATATTTTTTATTTCATTTTTTCTGCCAATTCCCTTATTTCAATTTTGTTTAGTTGAAGCACAATTTATTCTTTAGAAATTACCTATTTGTATAAACTTCATATAAACTTTGCAAGCAAGGTCTTGTTAAGTTTAACAACTTCTAGCCAAATAAGTTGTTGCATATTAACCATTTCCCAATACTTTAACTAAAATTTCATACCTCCTTCCAACTATTTTATGAACCTTATAATTCTTATTTTACATTAATTAAAATATAGAATTAATATTGAATAAATAATTTTTAAATATTATTTCTAAGGAGTTTGTTAAATTTGATCAATTATTTTGTCTTACATTTTTTTTCAATACAAAAATATGAAAAATGAGAGTTTTTCAAATTTCACATTTAATTGCAATTCATAAATTCTTTTTATTTCTTATCAACTTTAACTAAATCTTCATATGTCAATATTATTTAATGATTACTTTTTAATCTCTATTTTTATCAAAAACAAATAATAATAAAAGTATTTTTTTCTATTTTTATTATGATGTTAAAAATTACTATAGAAAAAATTTAATAATAAATTTTTTAAATCTATATTAAATAAAAATGAATCTTCATCATCTTGAAATATTTAAATCTTAAAGTAAAACAAAAAATATAATTGATTCTCTTCTGTAAATCATTTAATATTAATTCTATTGATTAAGTAGGCTGTAATTTAATTTTATAACAAACATAAGATTGTTGCAACATAACTGTAAAATTATTAAGATAATTGTTTCACCACAATACTTCCTATTCAGAACAATCAAAATCTAAATAATTTAAATTATTCCAATTGAAATTATCTGCTCTAAAGCTAATTATTTTGTATAAATTCTTCTTAGATGATAGTTATGGTTAAAGATATGATTTTAGGATATCCATCAAATTTCTTAAAGCAATAAAATTCTTTTAAATAAAATTCTTATTTGATAATAATTAATTTGAAAACCTAAATTTAGAATATATAATTTTTATAATGATAATACACAAGTTTCTAAATTCTGTGATGATATGAATTATGTAATATTAGAAGGTTTGGTCAGTTAACCATTTAAAAATAGTATTTGTTTATTTATTTGAATAGATAAAGTATTATTTATTATTTGAAAACAATAAAAAAATCTTGGTTAGTTCGCGAGAAATATTTTCTTGGTTAAATAAATATTCTAATTAAAATATGAGTGAAAATCCTTTTGAAGTTTTTATAGAAGACATGGAAAATGAAGAAGTATATTTAAGAGTGAATGCCATGCATAGAGTTAGGATAATTTGTACATTAATTGGAGTAGAAAATATTAGATCTTAATTGATACCTTATTTTGATAGTATAATAATAATTAATTAATGATAAGGCTTATTAGATAAAGAAGAGGATGAAGTATTATTTGCAATGGCTGAAGAACTAGGCAATATAGCGTAGAATTGACAATTAAAAATTAGAGAATTAATGCCTGATTAATCTAAATTATTGTTAAATTTATTGGAGAAACTAGTAAGCTTTGATGAAACTGTTGTACGAGAACAAGCAGTTAATTCTATAACTGTAGTGTGTGAATATTTGAGTGATCCTGAGATTGTAAATATAATTGTACCGATGGTATAAATAATTTCTTTTATAAAAAACATAGTGGTTAAGATTAGCATAAAATGAGGATAATTTTATATGTAAGATATCTGCAGTGAGTTTGATGTCATCTATATATGGTAGAGCAGGATGTTAAAAAGAAAATATGAGATAGTAAGGCTAGTTTTGAAATAACTAGGGAATTTGCAGAATTATGTAAGGAAGAGACTTTAATGGTTAGAAGAGCAGTGGCAAGTAAAATAGGAGAAATAGCATAAGAAATGGAAAAAACATATGTTATAGCATAGCTTTTGTAAGTTGTAAAAGAGCTTTGCTATAATGAATAAGACACAATTAGATAATTATGTTCTATGAGTTTAATGAATATAGCAAGAGTTTTAAATAGTTAAGAAATTAAAGCTAATATTCTTCCTTTGATTATATTATAAGCAGAGGATAAATCTTGGAAAGTTAGAATGAGTTTAGCATAAATATTAGCCGATGTATATTTAATATAATTATAATAGGTAGCATAAATTTTAGGATAAGAAATAGCTGATTTTTAATTGATTCCTATATTTACAAATCTATTAAAAGATTGTTAAAGTGATGTAAGAGTTGAAGCAGTTAAAAGTTTATTGAGATTCATTAAGTTAATATCTAGAGAGAGAGTATATTTAATAATTGGTAATATACAATAATTAACTGAAGATCCAATAGCATAGGTTAAATGTAATTTTATTATAATTAAAAATAGAAAATATATGTGAGGTTATAGGATAAGTAGCAAATTTATTACCAAAATAATAAAGTTAAAATTAATTAAGAAAATGTCTATTTTAGTTAATGAGTGATGAAAATTGGGAGGTGAGAAGAAATGCAATAAAGGCTATGGGAGTTTTTGCTATTGCAATAGAATTTGAAGAGTTAAATAAATTAATACCACATTTAAAAAGATGTATGAATGATCCAAAATGGAGAGTAAGAAAAGAAACAATTTAAACAATAATACAATTAGCTTTGTATTAATCTTATATTATAGTATAGATAATTAAAGCAATTAGATATTTTTATAGAACATTTAGAAGAAGTATTTGTATTATTTTTGAGAGATAGAGCAGCTGAAGTTAGATCTATTGGATTAAGTTCATTATGTGAATTGATATCTGTTTATAAATAAGAATGGGCATTGGGTAATCTCCTTAAAAAATGTATTGAAATTCTAGAAAAAGATGGAGGTAGTCTTTTTAGAATAAATGCACTTTATGCTATTTAATAAATATGCTTTGCTATTGAAGGTCCTTAAATAGAAACAAATTTATGGCCTATTGTCTAAAAATATTTGAAAGATCCAATTCCAAATATTAGATTTGTAAGTTTGAAGGTTGCTAAGTCTTTTTTAAAAAAGATTGGAAATTAAAATATATCAATACAAATTAGATAGTAATTGTGAATTAATTATAGATCTATTTATGGGATGTTTGAAGATCCAGATAGAGATGTCAAATTCTATGCTTAAGAAGCTTTATAGTATTGAAGTATTATTATTATATATATTGGTAATTTATTAATTCATAGATATAATGATTATATTTCTATAATAAATAATTATTGATATTTATTTTACTACACATTCTGTAAATTCAGATAGTTATCATTGTATAATCAATCCCTATTCTGATTGAATTTGAATTTCTATAGAATTTTCATCAATTTAAGTCTACTTGTACCCTTCCTATTAGAAGATTTGATTAATTTTGTAATTCAGTTAAATAGTTCTATCCTAGAAATGGACATTTAGATTATACTTAATTAGTGAGATTTATCAAAAATGTATATTTGGACCTCTTAACTTCAATAACAAAGTCAATTTAATTAACTTCAGCAAATTCATTTTCTAGCCAACCAAGTTAGGATTCAAGTAAAAGGAAATGGTTATCCTTCTTATCTGAAATCACTCCCTAAACTATTTAGGTAGATGATTACTTATCCGAATACTAATGCATTTAATTATTCGGCTCTTGTTGCATCTGCTCTAATTTCATATAATGTTTTTGACATATATTATTTAGATTATAATTATGATACTTTCAAATCAAAACCTAATCCACCTTCTTTAATATATCTGCATATAGCTGGATATTCAAAATTAGTTATTATAGTGATCCCATTCGGTAATATATCATGAATTAAATCATTAGCTAACATTAAATAAACAGCAACATCAATATCTTCAGTAATATCAATATTTGAAAACTTAAATCCATCTATCTAATATTCTTATATCCAAAATTATAAATTTGATAATAATAATCGTAGAACTTCCCATTTTCCATAATCTAATTAATCACTTCCTTCACGTACATATTAATAATCACTTCCATCCCAATTTTTTAAATGCTTTCCTAATAATTAATGATCTATTTCCATCAATACTTATAATCCTTATTAATGAAGTTCATCAATCTTCTTTTTTAACTCCTCAGGATTTATTTAATTTACATCCACAGCCATTAATACTTATTAAGTTATCAAAATTGCATTGTATCCTTATATATTCTCAAGTTCATTTATTCTTTATTTGATCATTTTCAATCCTTTACTTTATTGTTATTATTATAATTTTTATTATTATTATTGCAATTCATATTTATTATCAGGATTCCAAAATATTGCTTTATCTCCATTCTTTACTTAACTCCATACTGATGCTCTCTATAAATCATTTAAATTTGTTGTTAATGTGCTTCCATGAACTATTTAATGATTGTCATCATCATCCTTTGGTATGAACACTTCCCAATTACCTCCATTGTCAGTTGTACAACTATAATCATTCAATTTTAAATCTTATGCATTTGGAGCCCACTCTCTATATGTAATTCCATTATCTGAAACAATAAATCCATACTTTTAATATCTAAATAAAACCTATTTATTTACCCTTTTGCAAAGTCTTTTATTGATGATTCAACCTTTATAATTTATTCTAAAAGTTAAAAAAACTTCTCGTTTCTGATCTATATTACTTCTTTTAATTCAGGCTCTTCTATTACTGTCTATAATTGATCCACATTCTTCTCATATTTTTGTAGAAATTCTTCATTCTCCAATACTGATTACTAATTTTGGTAAATAGCAGACTCATACCTAATAAAATAAAGAATTCTTTTTAGTTAATTTTCTATTTGGCACTTTCCTAGACAGTGCTGAACCTTAATCAATATAATTCATAATTATATATTAAATTTTAATACTAAAATCTGAATTTACATATTAAAATAAAACAAAAATATTTATTCAATCATGTCTTCGGTTTCTTCTTTATTGATCAAAATTCTTTGTAAAATTAAATTTAGAAAGGGAATTCAATCATCATAAAACCATATAACAAACTTATAAATTAATAATTATAATTAGTAATCCGCACAAAAATTAAATAAATCAAATCTAAGCTTCAATCGAAGTATTCAGTTTATTTTTTTTATTCCTTTTTAAAAGATCTGTATTAACTCTTATTTGCCTTTTTAACTTTACAATTTTATTCCTCCTCCAAAATTTACTGTTATTCTTCCTGCTCATCGAATAAGCTCAAATAAGTATGTGAATTTGATTCCATATCATTTATTTGATTAGGATTATTAAACTTTATTATCTTTCTTTCGATCTTTTTTATGTTTCTTTAATTTTTAGTAATATTTATTTTTTTTTCATTATCTCCAATCATATCATCATCGAATGTATTTTGAATATAATAATCACTTTCATTATCACAAAGATTTTGATCCAAATCATCATTATCTACATTATCATTAATCTTATGTGGATTTTGTGGTTTTTCTTTTTTTCTTTCACCTATCATTATATAAATAAATAATGCCTCATGATTAACCTTAATATGCATCACAATGAAAAAAGAAAATCAATATCCCCAAAATATGTAATATATATTGTCTGTTTGTGCTAAAATAATGATTAGATAATTAATTAGAGGCATTTTTCATATAAATAATCTGATTTTGATTGCTTAATTCTATTCGAAATTATTATATAAAACTATTTTTCTAAAAAAAACAATAAACAAATGTGTTAGTAGATAATATAAAAATAATATCACATGAAATACGCTTGGCTTTAAATAAATTGCAAATCAACTGCTTTTCTACTTTTATTATACTTGCCAAAATATTCCAATATCAAAAAAGAGAATCGAATGATATTACCATGTTTGGCAGTTCTTAAAAAATCCTTAGTCATACCAGCCTTTGTAAGATCATCACAATGAACAAATAAATCACTACCATCTTAATCCATAATAATAAACCCATAAGATCTGGCTTCATCGTAAAACTTAAGAGTACCAAAATATCTAATCTAATATTTGGATCACAAAGACTTACATTTGATAGAATATTGGTCCCTTCTTGTAAGTTTAAATTCAACGATTGCAAAAGTTCATTCTAAGGTGTAGTGGAATTAATAAGGGAATTGCATTCTTTCATAAGTAAATCTCCATCTTGATTGATCTCATCTAAGAGTTGCATTTATAAGCTAGTTCTTGAAATATTTGAAGGAGATAGTGGTACATTTTTTACATTTACTTTATTTATACGATTATCTTTCTAATCAGAAAGATATTTAAAAGGATCAGAATATGATCGCTTATGTTTTCTTATAGGTAAACCTATAATATCATTAATTACATCTAAAAGTATTTCTTTAATCAATTTATGCTTTTCATCACTTCCCTTTTTACCAACCACATAAAAATAATTCAAATATCTGGCTAGATAAATACGTTTTTTATAACCAAAATTAATAACTTGACATCTAAGATCTTCATTCTCACATATATCATAAATCACTATTTTCCTCTGTAATTCTTAACTTATAGTATTTAGATCATCTTCTTTACATAAATCACTTAAGTTCTTCCAATAGAAAATTGTCCCATAAAGTGCATGTGATATGGCTTTCATTAAGTCCTATCATTTTTAATCTTGTTATTTACCAATGCTGGAGTCAATATTTCTTTATCATCCTCCATTAATAGTTTCCTGAATGATTCCATTAATTTGGCACTCTCTAAATCACAATTTAATTTGTTCAAAGAGGGAGTCAATTGTAAATCATACAATTTACTAGGAAACATTTATTATTTCGGAATTATATTTTTTTATTTAATTCTTTACCAAATATTAAAATTTTGAATCAATTTAATCTTTCCAGTATTAAACGAATTCAATTCGAATTAAGAAAGCACTTCAAATTATTTTTATTCAATTTCTCATATAATACTTCTTATTTTTTTTATTTAAAACATATTATTTATAACATATAACTTATTTTAATAAATATAATGTCTAAGTGGGCAGAAAGCAAATATGAAGGTGAATAACTAGAAGGTTGGTTTCATGGAAAAGGCAAATACTATTTTAGTAATGGAGTCATCTATGAGGGTGATTTTTTTAAAGGAGAATTTCATGGAGATGGGACTCTCATTTTTCCTAATGGGGTATTTCATTAAGTGTCCTAATATTGTCTAGGGATAATACAAAGCAAAATGGGAGAGAGGAAAGATGCTTGATGGAACTTATTTTTTTGAAGATCATTTGAAATATGAGCCTATTGATTGGAAATATTGTATTGGAGATGATAGACGATTTCATCAAGAAATCAAATAAAGTATCAAACCTGCAGGAATTACTCAAATGACTAAGGATGATATTCTTATTGAAATTCCTGAGGGTACTTATGGTATTACTTTTTTTATAATTTAATTTCAGATGTTGGAGAAGGTTATTATGAACCTGTGAAATCAATTATTTATAGATATGATGGATCTATCTTAAGAACACCTAGTGAACCAGAAGTCGAGAACATATTAAAGAAGTGTAGATACAATCCTAAGAAAGACTTTATTATTGATGGAAAGAATGATAAAGTGATTCAGAAGATGACTTAGAAGTCTTAGTGATTATATATATATTTTAATTATAATAAATTCAAAATGAAATGTGACTTTTGTGAAGAGAGCACTCCGATAATAGGTAGATTTAATAGATTATTAATAAGACATTATGCGTCATTCATTGTTCTTGAAATACTCACAGTCTTAAAATTACCATTATACGAAAGGAATAAGTGAGATATTATACAATTATCGCACACCTAATAATATCTTATATAAGGATGTATTATTGTATGACACACCAGAGGAACTGCTTTGTAAAGCATATCATTAAACAATTTTATTTGAAAAATTACAGATGTTGGGTGAGTATTACAAAGTATCAATAAAATCTAGTCATAGTTTCATAATGATATTCCGCGGTTATTTATGGTGCCAGCAATAATTCCACTAAATTATTACCATGATAAAAAGAGAAGATTAGAGTATTTTCGAATAGCAAAATTGATTGCAAATGAGAATAAGAACAATCCTGATAAACCTCCAAAGGGCATAGTAGGTGACTCACCTTTACCTTAGTCGAGCCAATAAATGACTGCATAAGAAGCAAGTTCCTCTGATGAAGTAAAACAGCTCCTCAATCTAGCCGATATCTAAATGTGAGAAGATCCTAGATGGCATAAGTTTCATTGAGACCAAGCCGTAATTTGTGAATTTCAAATAGTAACTCTAACAATACCAATTATTGCAATAAACAATCCCAAATTTCAAATATGAGAAATATAAACCCCAAATTAAACATTAAGCTATTTAACCGCAAAAACCTAACAATTCATAGCAACGCAAATCCAGTATAACAAATATACTCAATATGCTTAAGAACAAAGTTCCTAAAACGGTTATTAAAAAGAAAAATTAATCAATGAAATCAGATCAATTGCATATAGTATTTATTATGGTTTGATATCATCATTTAGACACCAAGAGATATTGAAATTAAATCTCCTACAAATCGTACACTATTACCAAATTAACAAAGAATCGCTACTCTTTTAAAATCACCTAAATGTGTTACACCTAGAGCACCATAATAGAGTCCCCATCTACCTAAGAAAGTCCAATAATTAGAAATTAAAGTTATGACTGATTTATAAACACTTCTTGCTAAAAAACATACTAGAGATTCTAAATAATTTAGTACTGTTCATTTTGATAACATGTCTTTATTTTAAGATCCTAGAAGTCTTACATAAAGATTTGAATCTACTAATCATTCCAAAGGATAATTTGCAAAAAAAAAACTTAATATTAAAGAACTTAATTAATTTAGAAGAGCTAAAATCTAAGAACCATTATCAAATCGTGATCCTCCACGTAAACTTAATTTTAAATCTAAATCCAACGATAAACCACTTAATATTAATATTAGTAATACTGATCATAAAATTAATTTCTATTAACCAGTTCAATCAGCTAGATAAGTTATTAATTCATAATAATAAATAACCACAACTTTTAAGTAATTTAATGCCTAATCTTTATCTTAATAAATTCATCATTAAAAATCAGCAACAGCTAAAACATTAGGAAAATCTATGAAATCAACTCAAACATTAGATTCTCAAATTTGTAAAGTAGCACTTAACTTAGCTGTCAAGAATATTAGAAGTAGAAAATCATGAATTATTTATAAATGTGTTACTTACATTTATTTAAATCTAATATATTTTATTTATGGAATCACCATCCTACAATTTCTCTACAGCCAAGAAAAGATCAACTTAAATGGAAAGTAACATCATCTTTTATCATGTTATATTAATATTTTCAAGTTTCCCAAAAGAAGATTATAATGCACCAAGCACTATAATCTTAAAAAAAGAATGTTCATGAAAATTATTTCCTTTCAAGGAAGCAAACATTCAACCTAAATATCATTTAGTGTGTTATCAGATCAATCAAAATGCACATAATTTAAAGATAGTATCACTTAATTATTAATTTTATAGCTTTATTTAAATGTGATAAACCTGCTTTCAGAAAGGCTAATAATGCTTCTGATTATCAATTCTGAAATTATTAAGGACATTTATATTATTTATTAGCATTATTATAGATTTAACAAATTTTATTTCATATCATATAAATATTATTAATCATTCAAAATTGAATTTACAAAATAAATTCACAGTATTTTTTCCATCTTTTATTTAGCTTTTTCTTTATTATTTTAAATTATAAACTAGTTGATAAAAAATAATCTAAAATACTTCAGATATTCATCTAAGTTTTATTTTTTTCAATCCTTTATGTTTACAGATTTATAAATATATTTTATTGATTATTTGCTATATTTTTTTAAATATTCAGATTAATGATCTAAACTAATTTTTTTCTTTTATTCATTTATTAAATTATCATTTTTTTTATTTTTTAATTTCAATAATTTTATAAGATTTTTTAGAATTCTAAAAAATATCTTAAAAACAGGTTTTTATTATTCCCTGTTTCTTTATCAGATATTTTAATAATCTTTTTAAAATCATTCTAAATTCTTCTTTCTGAATTGATTAAATTTATTTCAATGATATAAGTAATTTTATTTATCTATCACCACAGTTTATTTATATATCATGTCAAATGACTTCCTCCTCATGATTTTTGTATTAAATTTTCAACATAAAAAATTAATCAATTTTGACAATAGAGTAAGATAAATCTATTATATTGTTTTCATTCAGTTAGGATCCTTCGTTATTCCATCATTTTAAGTATTAATGATTCATTAGAAAATTTCTGCTAATTTTTTATAATACATTTAAATGAAAATATTAAATTATTTCATTAATATCAAATAATACTTTAATTTTTATATAACACGTGAACCAATCCATAAGCTAAATATATTATAATTAATGTTTGAAAATTATTAAAATAATATAATTCTAAGATATTACCTATTTGTTCCAAATAATATTAATTAAGAGTTATTAAAGTTTTTTGTTTAATTTTCTATATAAGAATATATTTTTAATGTCATATATTATATATTACTCGAAGTNGTTATCAGATCAATCAAAATGCACATAATTTAAAGATAGTATCACTTAATTATTAATTTTATAGCTTTATTTAAATGTGATAAACCTGCTTTCAGAAAGGCTAATAATGCTTCTGATTATCAATTCTGAAATTATTAAGGACATTTATATTATTTATTAGCATTATTATAGATTTAACAAATTTTATTTCATATCATATAAATATTATTAATCATTCAAAATTGAATTTACAAAATAAATTCACAGTATTTTTTCCATCTTTTATTTAGCTTTTTCTTTATTATTTTAAATTATAAACTAGTTGATAAAAAATAATCTAAAATACTTCAGATATTCATCTAAGTTTTATTTTTTTCAATCCTTTATGTTTACAGATTTATAAATATATTTTATTGATTATTTGCTATATTTTTTTAAATATTCAGATTAATGATCTAAACTAATTTTTTTCTTTTATTCATTTATTAAATTATCATTTTTTTTATTTTTTAATTTCAATAATTTTATAAGATTTTTTAGAATTCTAAAAAATATCTTAAAAACAGGTTTTTATTATTCCCTGTTTCTTTATCAGATATTTTAATAATCTTTTTAAAATCATTCTAAATTCTTCTTTCTGAATTGATTAAATTTATTTCAATGATATAAGTAATTTTATTTATCTATCACCACAGTTTATTTATATATCATGTCAAATGACTTCCTCCTCATGATTTTTGTATTAAATTTTCAACATAAAAAATTAATCAATTTTGACAATAGAGTAAGATAAATCTATTATATTGTTTTCATTCAGTTAGGATCCTTCGTTATTCCATCATTTTAAGTATTAATGATTCATTAGAAAATTTCTGCTAATTTTTTATAATACATTTAAATGAAAATATTAAATTATTTCATTAATATCAAATAATACTTTAATTTTTATATAACACGTGAACCAATCCATAAGCTAAATATATTATAATTAATGTTTGAAAATTATTAAAATAATATAATTCTAAGATATTACCTATTTGTTCCAAATAATATTAATTAAGAGTTATTAAAGTTTTTTGTTTAATTTTCTATATAAGAATATATTTTTAATGTCATATATTATATATTACTCGAAGTATTTATGGCCTGTAAGCTTCTCTGTAGCTCTCCATATTAAACTTTCAAAATTATAAGTAATCTTTTTTTATTTGAATTAGTTGTTTAGGAATATATCTAAATTATATTTATAAATTGCATTAGATTCATTAAATCTATAGAAAAAGCAAATAAACTTAAACATAAGAATGAAAAACTCGAATGATTATTATGATAGACAAAAAATTAACTCCTTGGGTCAATTTTTATTCAATCCAATTTGAAAAACTTGTAAATATTTAGAATTTTGAGAAATTTTATCTAAATCTAATTAGTATTTCTTAAATAGAATACATTTATAAAATTATACTCATTGAATCATTATAATTTATTTATTGTTACAATATAGAAAGTCCCTCAAAATTTTATACCTAATACTTAAGTTATGTATGTTTTATGATTATATTTGCAATTATATTAAGCGATAGATTGTAATTTTTTAATAATTATTAGATTTAATTTCTTCTTTAGACTTTTTCAAGTTATTAACTTTTGTTAATATAAAAATGAATAAGTGTATGATAACTAATTTTAAGCAGATAATACAATGATATACATCTTAGTTATCTTCCTTATGTCAAAATTGACTTAGCTTTTTTGTCTAATCCTCCATAATGAGAATTTAAATATTCTTATTAATTCTAACATGCTGCACATTTTTAAATCATGTGGGATTCATTTAACTAACTTAACTTATAATTAACTTTGAATTCTTTATAAATGAGGATATCATTTGGATTTCTGATTATTGAATTGCTAATTTGAAACTCCGAATGATGAAACATACATAAGTTTTAGTTTTAGATTCCATGCATCTGATAATAATTCTTATCATTCATCATAGAGAAAGCTGATATTTCTTTTTAAGGAAACTAGAAATTCTTAATGGTTAGTATATTATAATATAATATATATTGTATATTCATTTAGGAGTTGGTTTCTTATCAAGTATAGCTATGGATTAATCAGTATAATGAACTACTGGCATCTCAAAAAAATGTTTTGGAACTATTACTTTCACAAGTTATTATTATTCATTCTATGTAGATAAAGTATAAATTGATGCAGGATATGTTTATATGCAAGTTCCTCTAAAGGCAGCAGTTAATAATCTTGCAGACATTTTATTTTTGATTTAAAATTTATTTATTAAACAAACAACATCCTACTTTTTCTTTAAAATTCAACATCATAACGTCATAATTGAGTTCATTAAAATTTTAATTTTTATATTTTACGAACATAAATATTACAATTGTTAAATTTTTATAAAATTTTTAATAATACTTTTTTCTTTTATTAGAATTTACTAAATGGTATTTAGTTACTAAATTTAATAAAATGAAAAAATAAAAGTAATTAATGATAGATTCTTAACGGTTTGAAAGAGAGAGTTTGAAATTTATTGAATTTTGAATTAGTTTATAAGTATTATAATTTTTGTAATATATTTGATTAAATTCGTTTTAAAAATATATAAAATGAATAATGATTATAGAGAAGTGAATCAAAATGAACCTGAAGCGTAGCAAATTTATATTGAAACTCCAATTTATAAAGAGGCAGTGAGTCATTATAGAACAACATAGTATTATTTTATGTCATTCAACTCTTGTAAAATTGTATGTGGATTTGCATTATTGTACATGAATCACAAATAAATATATTTGAATTATTGGATATTGGCAGTGATGTTCCATGCATTTATAATGATCATTATTCATAAGAATCACTTAAAATATTTAGCAATGAATAAAAGAATATTGGCATATAAATTAGATCAAATTATGGTTGCTCCTAGTGTAGAGTAAGTAATTGAATAAAGAAAATTAAATATATTATCACGATAAATAAAATTAGAAATAGTAAAATTGACAATATTTGGGAAATGGTGTTGCAGAGTTATAGCAATAATTTACTAAATAATATTTGGTTATGGTGTATACTTATTTTGTATATATTACAGTATGAAATCAGAGGAGTTAATGTATTAATTCTACTTTTTATGTGCAATCCTTGTAATCTCTTTATATCAATTTATTGATCTTTATTTGATACTGGTTTTTGCAATTCTAGGATCTCCATTCTTAATTATTCTTAGTTGTTACTATTGTGCAAACTTGTAATTAAATTAAAGACATTAATAGATTTAGTAAAGAGTAACAAAGAAATGAGATTAAAACTAGATTGTAAGCCATTAAATATAAACCAAACTTAATAGAAGGAGAATAAGAATGTTGTATTTGTAGGTGTCCTTATGAGTTGAATGAAGAGGTTGTCATTCTCAAATGTTCAAAATTGCATCATTATCATGAAACTTGTATTATGGTATTTGAATTATTTTCAATTTTCAGTCTTGGATTAACATCAATAATACATGTCCATTCTGTAGGAAATCTATATGATTATATCAGTTTTATAAATAGAGAATTATTTTACTACATTTTATAATATTTATAAATTCTTTTATTTATATATTAATATATTTAATGGATTATAAAGAAATTAAATCCAATAAGTATTATAGAAGCAATAGATTTGATAAAGAAATTAGAGAAAAGGCAAAAAAATAATTAGAATAAAAAGAAGTTGAATAAACAAAAAATAATTTAAGAAAAAAAATCAAATCTCTTGAAGACGTTTGTAGAAGAAATAAATCTGGCAAAGGAGATAGATAAATATTTAACGGAAATGGACTCAAATTTGATTATATGGCAAATGATAGACCAGTCAATAAAGTATTAAAAAGAATGGATAAATAATAAATCAATGAATAAATTTGATATTTTCTATTTTTTTTATAAAATTACATCTTATAGAAATTTATTCTTTAATAATAAATTTTGTAAAAATTAACATTGAATCCATATAAAAGCAAAAAACAGTTTTTATATCAAATTTAATTGAAGAATCGCAGAGCACAATAATTGATTCAATCTAGAAAGAATAGGAAGTTAATGAAGAGATTTATTGGTCTTTTTATTAAAAATAGAGAGGGGAAGGTAGAATATGTAAATAAAGTGTAGATATGGTTAGGAAATATCAAATATCTAAATAAATGTGTATTTATTGAATATAAATAAATTATATGCGTAATTTAAGTAAATATAATTATTTAATTTAATCGATAGTCTTTGCTATTTGAATTAATTTAACTTAAAATTATAAATGCAGAATATTGATTGAATTTTAATTATAAGATAGAAATGAGTTTCTAAAATGAATTGTTTCATTTTTTCAAGTGTATCAAATAATCTATCTGAATCCATTTTCCTCCTCCTCCAACATTCCATTAAATTCCTTTACTGCCAAAATGTTTTTTGTTCATTGATTTTAAATAGCTTTATAATGGTCTAGACTTTCCATAATCTATAATTAATTCAACACCCAGACGTATTCCTTTATACCAACTTAAATACGGCACTAAATAACCATACATAGTCATTATGATTGGATCTGCTAAAACAACAATGAATAATCCAATCCAAAGGTAAATAAGTGATAGAAGAATCAAAAAACTTAGAAGATGTAATATTATTTTCAAAGTAATCTAAATATTAATATGAATTAGAACTTTTTTACAAGATTTTTTATAGGGGTTCAAACTCTTCTTTTGATTGAAATCTTTCTGCATTTGTTTCAGAATAGCTTTTCTTATTTAAATAGTGAATATAATCTTACTCTTAAAAATATTTCTATAGTATTTTGAGATCATTATCTGTTAAATCATATTTTTCCTATTTAAAATCATATGGAACTATAATTTAATTTTTTTTTGGAACAGGAATGAAATCAATATTTTTATCATCTTATTACATTGTAAATATTAATGAAAAAAAGCATAAATAAAAAATAAAAATAAATGATTAAATGTAAATGTTATGTATTTTAGATGTATTTCTTAAATAAGAAGTGTAAAATATAACAGATAAAGGAAAAGAAAAGAAATTAGTAATTATGATAATAAAATAATGTTAATTATTTATTTATCTTTTAAAGTATTAATTTAATAACTGCTTCTATGTATATTGATCCAGCTGACACTAAAGCATGGGCTGAAGAATTAAAAGAGTAAAATACTATATTAAAAAAACTAGATATTAAGGAAATAGAAAACAAAAAGTAGATTTTTAGAAACCAAAGATCTTTACATAAAAGGAAATGAAATTAAAGCAAACTGAATTTAACCCTGTTTTATAAACTTATTAAAATGCAGATCGTGATGTTAAAGAGAAAGAAAAGGATTTATAGAAGACTTCAACATTAGCATAAAAGAAAATGGTATAGCAATTTGAGATTTGATAGGAAATGGTGAAGAAATATATGCATGAATATGATTTAGTTAATTTAGAATAAGTATAAGGGATAGATCGACCAGATGAGAGAGAGAAAACTAAATAATGTTTAGTATATAATATTAATAAGATAATAGTTACCACCTAATTTCAATGATTATAATATAATAACAAATGAGAAAAAGAGTGAAGAATATTATAAAAACATGAAAGTGGTTGTTTAAAAGCGAGTTCATGAAAAACCTATGATTAATAGAAACAAAAGAGATTTCAATATTATAACAAATAAGTTGTATATTTAATTTATTAAGGTTTTTGGATAATCATGAATAAAAGGCTTAAAATTAAGAAGCAGCAGTAATGTCAGAAATTAATGATAAATGTAAAAGAGTTAGAAATTATGATATTGTGGCAGGAACATATTATAGTGAAGATAGAGAATATGAATATTAATAGTATTTTATCCGATAATATTGAGGAAATTGAAATAAGACTAATTAAATCATGGAAAACATTTCAATGATAGATTTCCACCATCTTGGAAATTCAGAGAATCAGTTTATTTAGATTAAACTAAAGAAATTCCTGAAGAAATTAAGATGATTGATGAAATTAATAGAAATCATAAAAAACGTTATGAAATAAGACATGTTTTAGAAAATGAGTATAAAGAAAGAGATTTATAAGATTAAATGAGAACTCAAGATAGATTGATTAAAAGACATAAATATGATGATTTGATTAAAAAGTATGATAAAGGTAAGTTAATCAATTTTAATATGTATAGAATTTGATATCATAACTTTAGAAAAACCAGAAATTGATCATATTGTTAAAGCATTACCACCTAAACCTCCTCTAAATTCTTGGGAAAAGGTTTAGATGACAAAGTCAGTCTCAGATACCCCTATTAATGAAGTGACTATTCCTGAAGGAATTGATTTTAAAGAAAATGGATTAAATCGAAATGATTCTTAAGGAAGAGTGAGATTTCCATAAGTAATTAGACAAGCCAGTGAAAAATCATCAAAGTCTCTCTCTAAATCTAATAAATCTGGACCAAAATCGATAGCTTAATCACAAAAATCGCATCCCTAGGGAACTGAAATTAAGTCCGGAGGGTTTTTTTGATAAATTTGATAAAATTAATTATCATGAAATTTATATTATTCCTAAATTTTAATATAACAGAAATTTTAAGAAATTTCTTTTAGGAGGTTAGATAAATAAATAATATTGCTACTATGATTTTGTGTAAATTATCATTTTCTGATTTTACTTAATTGTTAAAAAACGGAATTATAATTAGTCGCTGACATTTTGTATGGTTTTTAAATACTTCCCTGGGAGCTTTTTCTTGAGAGTTAATGTTGAGAGACCTATAAAGCACTTTGATTTTATAGATTGGATTATAATGTATTTTATAAAACTGTCGAGACACTATTTTAGATATTTTACATAGATTGTTTTCTAGGTATTTGTTTTAAGGGACTACCATTATCAACATTAGGGAAGATTGATTAAGATTATTTTTTTTACATCATCATACTGGGGCTTTGATAAATAAATTAGGCAGTAGGTTCATGATTGTAATTATGTTCTTAAGATGATGTATTTTTTCTTAGTTATTAAGTGTAGGAAGGAGTTTTATGATGAAGGGTACGATTAACATGTTAGGCTTCATGTTATTACTTATTATCACTAATATCTGTATTGGAAGGTTCTGAATCTTTGCTTTTTTTGAGAAAGGAATCTTTTTTAGTTGGGGAAGTAGATTTTTCAGCACTGATATTAACAGGAACATTATTTAGATTACGAATTAAGATTTTATGTTCCAATTTCTTCTTTTAGGTAATATGAGAGTAAAGGTTATCTCGATATTCTTTGACAGAATATTTACGATTATCATCCATGAATGTTTCAATGGCACTATCTAATAAAATATCTAAAAATGATTTATTTACCTCTGGAGATTTCATCTTCAGTACCTTTAAATTCTTTAACATAAGGATGATTAAGTGCTTATTCTACAGTCATTCTTTTGTATGGATTATAAATGAGAGTTTTTCTAATTATAAATAATATGATTACTTGATAAAATCGATGGCATCATCTTAGCCTGATGAAAATAATTGAGTAATGCTTTTCCTCTTTTAAGTAGTGATACTAGAAATAACTTATTCAGCAAGAGGTGCTTAAATAGCATCCAATTCATCTTGTTTAGGTCTTCCAATTAATTCAATAATCCTTTCAATCTAATTTAAAGTCGATGTTCCAGGGAAGATGGCTTTACCAACTATCATTTCTCCCAAGATACAACCTAAACTCCACATATCAACAGCCTTAGAATAATGTTAAGAACCCAATAATATTTCAGGAGCTCTATACCACCTAGTAGCAACGTATTCAGTGAGAATTGGATTACCTAATAATTTTATAACAACAATTACTATTATCATCTGGTTTAGCAACACTTCTAGCTAAGCCAAAATCAGCTACTTTAACTTTACATTCCGAATTGATTAATAAGTTAGATGGTTTTAAATCTCTATGAATTAGTTCACCAGTATGAAGATATTTAAGACCTTTAAGGATTTAGTATATTATATATTTTTTATGAATAGGTTCTAGGATATTTGCTCTTATCACCTTTAGATTTATTATAATATTAATACTTTATGAAGATCTGTTTCCATAAAATCAAACACCATGTATAAATCTTTGTTATTTTCAGCTTTTATAACACAGTTTAATTTAATGATGTTTTCATGGTTTACCAACTGCTCTAAGAAAACAACTTCACGAAATGTTCTTTGTGAATCAGTTGCATTATGAAATGCATCGAAAATCTATCATTCTAATACTTAAAGTACTTTCTTTAATGCAACAATCTATTTTGTTTTACGGTCAACTGCCTTCCAAACTACTCCATAAGCTCCTTTTCCTTTAAATTCAAGTAGTTCAAATTTCCTCGAGATATGATCTTCTACTTAACAGTGCTCATCTTCTTTCTAAGATTATTTAGATTATGGTTGCATATATAATAATATTAATAATCTTCCAATACAAAATCATTATTGTATCAAGTATCATTCAATTTCATTTATCAATCCTTATCACTTAATTATAATACTCTTAATCTCAAACCCCTTCTTTTCTATCTATTCTAACTGATTATTTATTCAACTTTACATTATATATCTCTTTTTATACAATACTTTGTTCTTATCCGTCACTTTAATTTATGCTAATAATAATTCTGATCTTCTCAAATTATGTTTCCAATTCTATTCATCAATACAAATCTAAAACTTTGTATCTTTTATTAAAATCAATCAAAAGCATTCTTTATTCATTGTATTAAACTATTCATAAGTCAAAATTTTAACTTAAATATTTTTATATTTCATATATTAATAACATAAATACAATCATTGTTAAATTTATATTTAGATATCCTAAACTATCTCAATCAATTACGAGAGATAATCCACTTTCATTTTGTCGAGATTTTAATTTTAACAATTTTTATACATTTATATTTCGATATTTAATTACTCTATCATCAAATCTCTTTTCCACAACTATATTTATAACTCTGATAATTCTTTTGAATACTTTGATTTCACTTCAGATAACTCTTACTCCATATTTTCTATGGTTTCATTAATTAAATCCTAAGTTTTCACTCTCTCTAATTCTATTAAGTTATCTTCTTGAATTGGATCCTCTTAAACAATAATTTAACTCCTTTTTATCTTTGATACTTCAAACGTTTTTTACTCCAGTTCTTTTGAGAGCATGTAAATTCTCGTATTTAAATATACTATCTCAAAATACTTAAAAACGGATTTACCTTTTATTCATAAACCTACTTCACCAATTCTAACTCTTAATTATTCATTTATTCCAACTTTTAGAGTTCTTGATGCATAAATACTGAAATTAAATTAATTTAATTTATTGTTTTCCTTAGAATATAATTTAATAAGATAACTAATTAAAATACAAAGTAGTTTTAATCATTCTTACTATCTTTTCTATTTGAGAACAAAAGAACTATCAATCATAGGTTAAAGGTTTTCTGACTATTAATTATCAAAATCTTTCATTTAACCAGGAGAATGAGGTGTCTCTTATTCTGGATATTTAAATGATTTTTTCTATTTTGATTTACTTCCAGGTGTATTACGTAAAGGTGTTCTTCCTTAAATAATTTCGAGTTTATTCTATTAAATCAGAAACGGATGTTTCAGTAATTTTGTACAATTCCAGCGTTTCCTTTCATCAACTCTAACAATATATTTTCTAATTTAATTACTCTAAACAATGTGAAACAAAATTTTTAGCTTCTTCAGAGAATCCTTCTGGAATTTAAGGAATTTCACCTTTCCCTATTCTTATCATAACTGCAAATTGATTTGTCAATTAATGCCATGGTGGCTTACCTGTTGCTAACTCTATCATTGTACATCCTAGACTCCATATATCAGCTTTTCTTCCAGATTTCTATTGTTGTACAACTTCAGGAGCCATAAAATTAGGAGTACCAAATATAGTGCTATCACTATTTAATGCAATCTTCTTACTGCTCCCAAAGTCAGCCAATT
Organism: Paramecium sonneborni; assembly: GCA_905182985.1. Lineage (NCBI taxonomy): Eukaryota > Ciliophora > Oligohymenophorea > Peniculida > Parameciidae > Paramecium > Paramecium sonneborni. The sequence goes on along the minus strand of CAJJDN010000099.1, from coordinate 121,633 downwards.
TGCACACACCTTAATTATCAACTAGTACATTAGCACCTTTAATATCTCTATGCATTATGCCATTTTAATGTAAGTACTCCAATCCCAACAAAATTTATCGCATATAAACTTTTATTAAAGATTCTTAAAATGGACCAAATTTCTATAACATTGAACTCAAATATCCACCTGCTACTCTTTCTAGAAAAATATTCAATGTCTTTTCTGTACGTTCCATTCCATAATAAGAAACGATATTCTTATGCTTCATTAAAGAAAGTAAATCAATTTCAATCTCAAGTGCTATTATACGATCTTCATTTCTAATATCTACTATCACTTATTTAACAGCCATCAATTATCCTGTATCTAAATTCATTGCTTCTATAACTCTTCCAAATGATCCTTATCCTATTACTTATCCTGGAGTCCAACGAATTCTTTTTGGCTCATTTTCAATTAAATTCAATAGTTTATTCCGATCTATTATACGTAACTCCTCATCATCATAATAATTATCTTCATTTCCATACATCGTTTTCTCAAATACTACAGACTTCATTTCATCCACCCTAGACCTCTAAGTCTCAAATTTCTTAATCTATCTATTACTTTGATTTATAGAACTCACTGCTACAAGAGCAGTTCCTTTCATGCAACAACCCATTAATAATATTTTAAATTAATATATATTACAATATCTAACATTTTTAATTATATCCTTTTTATTAATTTCATTACTTTTCCTCCACTATATTTAATTATCTCTAAAACTTTTTCATTATTTATTCTCATTAAAAAAATTATTAACCAATAAATAAACTCATTAATTATTTTAATTATCACCTAATTAAATCATTATATAAATATACATCTTAATTAAAAAAAATAATAAATCTTTACTTTTTAACCTATAACTAATCTATGATTAATGTTTCTCAATAAATTTAATTTAATAAAGCATTTTATTTAATCTTATTTATTTAATAGTATTCTCAATTTAAACTAAAACTGTACGTTTAGAAACTTATCTTTTATTGTTTTCGATAAAATTTTTTGTTCAATACTTATTATTTAAATTAAATCGGCATAATGTTAATTCAAAAACATTAAAATTGTCTTTTATAAGAAAATAATACCTAACAAATGAAAAGCATGATTTTTATAATATATATTCATATAATATATTAATAGTACCAAAAATAAATAATAAGAGGTTACTTTTTAATTAATCAATGTTTAAAAAAAACATTAAATTAATTTTTTTCAAAATAGAGTCTAAAGATCATTATTGAAAATTACTTGATTTATGATTTTTTATTAATTTTGAGATATCAAGACACTGTAAGGATTATTAATTTATACAAAATATTCTTGATTTATATTAATGGAATTTTATTTTTTATTATAATTCTTCAAATATATTTGAATTAAAATGTTTGTACAATAATACCTCATACAAGGAAAGATCTTTTAAAAATTTTATAAAGGCCTCTTATTTTTGTGCTCTAATTCAAATTACTCCTATTTTAAAAAAATATATAAATGCCAAAATTATTTAATTTAATTCATTTTTTGTATTTTCTCTTGAGATAAAAATTTTGAACCTAAAATAATTCTTTTTTAAAATTTCATGGGGATGGATAGCCATTTTATTTTTATAATTGATTTGATCACAATTATGTGATAAAAACTTTTCTAAAATATTGAAAATTTCATTAGTCTATTTTTTATATTATTTAATTTTTGCATATCTCTATTTAACTAGGAAAGTATGCTGAAATTGTTCATATTTTTATTTATTATTAATCTAAATTAACGATAGATAGAAAGTCAGAAGAAATTTATTATTAGTTATTTGATACTGTTTTAAACAAAATAGGATAATGGGGAATCATAAATTATAATAATTATTTATATTTTAAAACAACGGTTAAAATCTTATTCAAAACAATTGAAAAGTCACTTGGTGACTTATGATTGTTAACAGTTTGAATGAATTTCCAATTTATGAAATAAATTTTGTTTTTTAATAATAGCATATTCATGATATTATTATAAAAATTCGTTATTAATAATATCTTATTTTTTTGAACTTGAATAAATAGATTAAAATAATTAAAAAACATATATAAAAAAGGTTCCGTGACATTATACAATTAAGAAAATTTGATGTTTAATCAATATTATGAATTGATACTTAATATATTTAAAATAATAAATGATTTCGAATCCTATGATTGATTCTGATTAACAAAATCAATAAACAAGAAGTGGTCAATCTTAGGCTGCATATTAAACTGTAAAATCAAGCTAAGTTGAATTATCTATACGAAATAAATTGATTGAATAAGATGCTGATTGCCCAAAAGTTCCTTAATTAAGATAAAAAGAGAAGTTATTGTGTACTAAATGCAATTAAGTAATAGAAACTGACGTTTTTTTTGAGATGGGTAAGTGTAGTTATTTAGTGATGTTCATTTTAATAGCAGGTATAATCACAGCTGTTTTTGCGTTTTTGCCTTGTGTTTTAGATGGCTGTAAAGATGCTATACACAGATGTCCTAAATGTTTAAAACTTATAGGAACGAAACAATTTATGTGTGGATGAATTAAAATAATATACTGTGTATAACTACATATAAAATTAATTAAGTATTTTCCAATCCTTAGATTCCTAAATTAAATATAAAATAATAATACAGCAACATCTTCTAGGTACTTAAATTTTTAATTCAGAAATTAATCTAATCAAATTAAACTAACTAACTCAGATCTTTTATTATGATTTGATTAATTTTCACTTTAGATAACAAAAAATAAATGAAGTCTCAGGTCCACAATTTTTAACAGTCAAATATTTTTTTAATTAATAAAAGTACTAAAGTTAGAATTTATTGATTCATAAGAATACCGATATGAATTCTACATTTTAAATATAAATTTCAAGGGATAACAATATTAAACAATGTTTTAAATTCTTAAAATAAAAAAAACACCAATAGTACTTAATACTACTTTTAGTATTTTTTCTTAATAAATGTATATTAATAATATATTTCAAATATTGATATCTGATTAATCATAGCCTTAACTTTCTAATATAATAGCCACTAATCTCATGAAAGTTTCCAATTCAATTTCAAATTCATTATACTTATCTTATTGTAGATGTTTTAGATAGGTTTAAAGTAGTTTTTCTAAATAAATAGAGAGAGTGAAAATACCTTCAATTTCAAAGCCCATACTTTAGAATATGGCTTTACTATTAATTAAAGTAATTTTATGTTCTTAATTGGATGCAGATTCGAATTATAGAGCCAAATCTTCCATTTCTTATTTGGAATACATTTCATCTAAAGGAATATGAATGGCTCTATAAATAATTCTTTCTTTTCTAGCTAATTCCATGGATTCTTTAAGAACATTAGTAGGATCTTATAATTCAACCTTAGGAACATCTGGTAATACATATGGATCCATAAAATGTTTTTCTCTCTCTTCTTTAACAGTATAAGGATCTTCAACTTCAGAATATACACCTGTTTTAGGCATATCATCAACCCATTCACCAACAAAGACTTAATTTTTAGTTGCAAAGAAGTAAGATCCTTAACCTTCCTAAACAATAATATATAATAATAATAATTACTCTTTTATCATTGACCCAATATCCTTCAAAATGATCACCATTTCTTTTAGTTAATACACCATATCCACTTCTTAAACCTTTAAACCATGCTCCTTCATATACATCCCCATTTGCATATATCATACGTCCTTCTCCATGTGGTTTATCATCTTACCATAAACCATCATATCTATTTCCATTTTAATAAAACATTGTTCCTTTTCCTGTTTTTTTATCATTTACCCAATCACCTGTATACTCTCTTCTCATTCTATATTTATTTTATTTCAGTATTTATACTTATTCTTTCCTTCACTCACCCAATATGTACCTTGCCCATTTCTTTAATTATCAAACCATCCTCCTTCATATTTATCACCATTTCCATAATATTATACACCAAAACCACATTTTTTATTTTAATTCCAATCACCAACATATTTCTGATCAGCAATCCATCTCTCTTATTTCTAAGTTCCATCTTCATTCTTTGATTAACTTTTTACCCAATAAATTGCCTTATGTAATCCATTTTTTTCTGCTTTTTAATCATTTATCTACCATTATCGAGCAACTTTCATTGAATTATTCTTTACTGATTATTTCTACTACGATTATGAATAGTAACTTGCGTCTTAATACATTTATAATAATTAATTATTCTAATTAATATTATTCTCAATCTTACAATTATCTTATTCATACTCAATCTACTTCTGAACTCTATTTATATCTCTCATTCTTAACTTTAGTTCAGAAATCAATTCCATTTCTCCATTTCTATAAGACTCATCATAAATAACTTTTTTATATATTTCTTTAATAAAATTCTTTACCAAAAACTTCTTAATTATCTTTTTCAATTTATTTTAAACCCAATATTAAATGGACTTTTATTTAATGGTCTTTTTTCTAATATTTTATGATTAGAATTCAATAAATAAATTTCACAATTCCATAAACCAACTATTCAGATTATTTATGTGTCATTTCTATTATTTGTTGTTAAATAAATAATACAAGTTTTGATGCTTTCATATGATATCTGAAGGAACAGGTCTATACTAAAAGGTTTTGTGATAATTTGGAGATAAATAAAAAGATTTTTAAACAAAAATAAAATCTTGAGTATAAAATGAACACTCAAAAAGTGTTAAGTGATATGGTATTAGAGAAATTAGAATTAGATAAGGAAAACTCATTTACGTATGGTGAACCTCACTATATGGCAGAAAATGAATAAGTAAATAGTTATGAAGTATATTGTTGAATTAGGAGGAAGAGTTATAAGAGGAAATACAGTTACCTGTTTATTCACCTTAATAATTATCACATTTCAAAAGACCAAAGCCAATTTCTTTTGATGAATTCAATCTTGATGAAGATCCAAAAAAAAAAGTATGTACTTAATGGGAACATACTACAGTAGAATAATCAGAAATATTACCTATGGGAGATTTAGAAAGATTAGCTGATATACTCTAACGTGAAAATTAAAAGAAGTATTCATATCCAAAGAATTTACCTGTTCCTTCTAATGTTGATAATCATTTAGATGAATTGAAACTGCGTTTTACACCATCTCAAAAATAGGATGAATTTGTTTCAAACTATATTAAAGGAGATGATTTATTAAGAATCAAGGTTGGATTGTGTGATGATATCTTAAATGATGAAGAAACATTAAAATTTGAAGATTGGGTTGAATAATTATGCACATCAACTAATCATGAATCACTTAAAGAAATGGCAAGAAAATAAAAAGTTAAACGATATTTAGAAAAAAAACACAATCGAACTTATGAAAAGAAAGTCCATTATCATATTAGATAAAAAGTTGCTGAAGAAAGATTAAGAGTCAAGGGTAGATTTGTAACTTGGGGATAAGTAATTTAATTATCTTAATCTTATTTAGGCACTTAAGATGTTGGATGACAAGGATGCCAAGAAATCATGGAGCTACAATGACTATACTAAAATCAAAAGCTTACTTAATGAAAAGTTTGGAGCTGTAAAAAGTGAAAAGTCATTGAGATTCTGATTGTTTTCAACACTTGTGTAATTTAATATATTATATTTCCTAATTGTCTTATTTTAGAATCTATCTTTCCTATTCTTCGAATCATACACAAACTAATTAAATATCATGCTCATCAAACTTACATTTATTCTTTTAAAGAAAAAGTTATTCTAATTTAATTTATTTAAAATAGTATTCAAAATTTTCATATCTATCTCAATTAATAATTTATGATTCATAAGTTTGATAAAAAGCAATTATAGAATCTAGTGTTCTAAAATATTTTAGCTTCAAAAAAAAATGAATATTCTCTCTTTCTTACTAAAATTATAAACTCAAAATAGTTTAACTTTAATTTAATCAATAAATTTATTTATTTTTAAATGAAAGATTCAATTTAAAAATAAATTTTATGGATAAATATGATATTTTTAATTTTAATAAAATTATTCAATCAAGGAATTAATACATTAATTAAAAGATTTTATGATAAATTGAAAAACAGTTAAGATATATGGAAGAAAAGATATTTTTGGTGTTGAACATAAGCATAATATAATAAGCGAATGAAAATAAAAGGATTTGGTAAATCAAAAATATTCTATTTGATAAGAGTTGATTAAATAATAATAGGTTTTGGATAAATAAAAATAAATATTCTATTAGAATTAGAGTTAGTTAAAAAAAAATAGTTTAATAGGTTTGTATGGAAATAATACAAAAGAAATTATAAAAATTCTTAGAAGAAATAAAATATAAAAAGAGAAGAAGGGAGTAGATGAAAAAATAATAGTGGATTCAGACTTTTCAGTATGATATGTAGATGAGAATATAATAATTATTTAAAAACTTTTAATGAAGGAGAGCTTTGTCGTAAACTTAACTTCATATTAATCTGACATTTAGGACAACAGGGATGGTTCAGAAATTGAATTAAGTGAAATTAAGAGCAGTTAAAGGAAGAATAATAGAAGTGAGAAAAATTTTAGCTAAAAATTATGTGCAGAATAGGAAGGGAATCAATATTAAGAAGTGATAAAAAAGAAGATAAACAAGGAATAAGGTTAAAATGGAATAAAGAATTAAGGACATTGGAGTAATGGGGAACATTAGATATATGTTAAATTTCTGGAGCAGCATCACAGTACTTATATACAGAGCTAATAAAATGGAAAAAATAACAAGATTTTCAAATTGATGTCATAAATAATTGGAAGTAGATGTCCATCTTAGTGTAGGTAAAAAGAGGTAAATAGTAGATCGCATCATCAGAAATTGAATCCTTATACAGTAGCAGGATAGAAGAGAAATAAGAGAAACAAGAAAAGAATGAACATTTAGAATGATGGAGAAAATTATTTGTATTAAATTAGAAAGAGTGTAATAGAATTTAATAGTCCAATAGTGAAACAAATATTATGATGAGTGTAATGATTACATTTCAAATTATGAGGATTCACGTCCTTAATTACAAAATTGTTATCGTAAAATCTAATTAAGATAATGAACATAGAAATAGGTGGGATTATGATTAGTATCTCTATTGATATATATATATTTAATTTGTTTATACAATTATTATAAAATAAATAATATAATCATTCATCTGTAGTATCAGTTTAATCATTGTAACAACAGTACTCAGAAATTACATCTCCACATGCAGATTCTGCTTCTTATAATTCTAATTCATCAAGTCCTTCTTGCATAAATAAATGCAAATATGCACGTTTTTAAAAAAGTGTTTTGAATTGTTATTTCAATTAATTAAGTTTAATTCCTATTCCAGTATGATGATTAATTGAAAAAGCCATTAATTCGCATTATTTTTATTTGTTTGGACAGATTATATAAGTGATAGGATCAGCAACCCATTTAACAAATTGAATATCATCTGAACTTATTGCTTATTTAAATTCTTATTAAACTGAAAACACATCTGTATCTCCATATATCATTATTTATTATGCTAAAAATACACCTGAAGATAATGACATTGAAAATGTTTGATTTCTTTTTGAATATATTTCTTTACTCACTTATAAAAGACTTGGAGTATTAATATATGAAAACAAAGGTGCTAATGATATTGTATAACAATGTAATCTTGGAAATGGAGTTATATTAGTTTATATCTTATAAAAGTTTGTGTTAGAGTATGAATTATGACGAAAAGATTTATATATCCCATCCATTGCAAATCCTAATAATTAATTATATGTTTCATAGTTTTAATCATATATAAACATATTCTCTGTCATTTATTATAATGAATCATTATCAAAGTAAAATCCCATATTATAGTTGTAATTTAAATGCATTAAACCTAATAGAGAATTATATGGATAAATCACACTATTCTCATGTTTTGATGGATAAATAGAAATATTAATCTTTGAACAATCACAAAAATGATCACTTGTATAATATACTAATTTAGCTCCCATTCCAGACCCTGTACCACCATTTATAGAATGAATTAATTAAACTGCTTAAACTCCATCACATTATTCATGCTCTTTTCTTACTCTTTCTACAATCTCATCAAATAAATCATTCTAACCATAATAACCACTTGCAAATGTTAAACATTTTCCATTCTTTCCATAAATGAAATTATTTGGATCATAATATTATAAATTCTTATTTCCACTTATTTTATCTAATGTATTCTCTTCACTATCTACCAATACTGTACGAGGGATTCCTTCACGAAAAAATTTTTAATCCAATTTATCACCACAATCATCCATCATTTAGTTCCATATAGCATTTCCTATTTAATTTCCACTTTAACCCACTTAAATTGTTATTATTTATTTCATTAATTCATTTATTAATTATATTCATGCACTCATTATCATTATTCAAACAAAAATAAGATTTAGAAATCTAAAGGGCTCGTAAATATGAATAATCCATTCAAAACAAAGAATTATAAAAAAGTTAAATTCTCTTGAAATCTTGTGAAAGAATGTAAATGTTATCTGATAGATAAATGTAAAAAATTAGACTTAGCCAAATTAATGTTTTTAAACATCAATAGAATCATTAAAGATTCAAATCATAAGAACTCAATACTATTCATACTCGGTATTTCAATTTTATACCAAATTAAGTCCTAAAATTGAACTCAATTAAGATGATTATGATAAATGGATATTGATGTAAAAAAGCTTTCTATCACAATAAGAGGATTAAAAATTGAAAAAATATGAAGCTAAAATATAAAAAGCCCATGAAATATAAATTATGTAAGAACAAGAATTACTCAACAAATAAAAATTAAGAATTCAAACCAAATTGATTAAAGAATCCATTCATAATTAACAATAACTTAATTTACAAGTAAATATTTAATAATATAATATGAATAGAAAATTTTAAAACAATAATATGCCAAATTACAACTTTTATGATTATCATTATTATTTATTTTAATTGTTTGTAAATAATGTCAAAAACTGATCCACTATTAAAACTAAGATAAAAACAATAACGAGAGTTGTAGCATCTTATGGAATATGAAAAAAAATTAAGAGATAAAGAAATTAGAAATTCATAACTTCTATTGAAAAAAAAAGAAAAGTTCTAAGACATCTCTATGAAACAATTGAAATTTAAAGAAGATTTAAAATAGAAGGCTGAATAAAAAAGAATTGAATTTGAAAAAAATTTAAGTCAAGCTAAACTCATTGAATTAGAATAATTAAAAGTTAAGATTTATTTTTATATTTGTATAGCAATCACAACTTTAAGTTAATAAAACTATTGAATGTGTAATGAAATTTGAAAATGAATATTAAAAAGAATAATTAGATGTTTTACTTAAAAAAAAGTCAGAACATAATCACTAAATTGAATAAGTTTTGGAGAATAAAAGAAAAATTGAAACCAAAAAATTAAAAGAGTTAAGTCAATCTTTAGATGCAAAATTCAAATCCTCATTAGATGTATAAATTATATTAAGTATTCTATAGTTATAAGAGAATTTGAACAAGTAATTAAGTGATAGGTAAAAGTAGGAATAATAAAAATTATAAACTTATTTTAAGTAAGTTGAAGAATAATAATTAAATTTATAAAAAGAGAGAATGAAAAAAGGAGAAATTTTTGAAGAAAAAATAGATAAAGTAGAAAAATTGAAATAAGAAAAAGAAAAAGAATTGAAAGAAAGATAAAGACTTAGATTAGAAGCTGAAAAATAAAAAGAATTGTTAAATAAAGAATTTTAGGAAGAAATTGTGGTAACATTTTATAAATATCATTTAGAAAATGTAAAAGTCAAATTTTCGCAAATAGCTAATATCTTGAACAAAAATTTCATAAATTTATATACTCATAATAAATATATTATATTATTATGTAAATTAGAAGACCATTAATTTAGAAAAAAGACCTAAGAAAAGACTTTAAAAAATAAGAATAAAATCTACCAGACTTAACTGATAAATTTAAGAAAGTTTTTGAAATTTGTGGAGATGAAATTATTTCTTATCTCAATAAAAAAGAATAAATATAATTAAGATCAGGTTCAATTTCATTTTAATTTTCAGCTTGCAGAATTTCATTTTATATGGTATAAAGTTATTAAGTATGGAATATGATGATTTTTGATAGTGATTAAATAAGTCAAGCAACAACAAATGATTCAAATATGAAAGAAAGCTTTTTGAAAAACTCATTTTATTCAAAAATAGGGAAATCACGTCCTTCAACATAAGAAACAATTTAAAAAGAATAATGGTTGATTAAACCTATAAATTATAACCCACCTTAGAAAAAGTTAGTATTTTTGAAAAATAAAAATAAGATTGAAGACAATATTCTTGTATTTTGATAAATTTAAATTAGTCTGATGAAGATTTGAAATAAACTATAACAGTTTGGACACTTAATTTAAATAGTCTTGAAAAATAAATAAATATTGCAAAAATACAAACTGATAGTTTTATTCAAGAAATTACATTATGGATGGATCACGTAAATTTATTACAAGAATTTCAAAAAGAATATCAGCTTGAGCATGTTGGAAAGATCCTTTAATTATTGAAATAAAAATCTATATTAGATGTGAGTTTGGATAGGAAAAGGAAAATAATATAAGATATCTTTAATTCATTATTAAATGATCTTGAACTAAAAAAGCAATATTCGAATGAAATATAGATTCTTAAACCTGTTTGTCAAAGATTATTACAAGTTAAGTTAGCAGATTTTTAATAAGAGATTCCAAATCAATTATGGTCTAAAATAGATTAAATTTAAAATTAATTTGATAAATTTTTTAATATAAGGAAGGAGTTCTTTTTTATGAAACTATTTTAGATAACTTAAAAAATATTTTCTATTAATTTAAGTTGGATAGTTGATTTTTCAAAATATGAATTAACTCTTAGTTTATTAGAATAATTTTAATAGTTTCTAATATAGTTAGTAATTTTTAATTTTCTATCTTTAGATAAAAAGACATTCTTTAGGGGAAAAAAAATTTAATTAAAATTAAATTTAACATTCATAAAATGAACTTTATTTTTAGACTTATAAAAAATCGATAGATGATATAATGAAAATGTTGAAACTTAACAAAAAACTTTACGATAATTAAAGAGATAATCTCTAAGTATAAGCAATGTTATAGAATTACAAACAATAAACTTTTGATTAGTTTTAAGAGAAGTAATAATGGACTTAAATTTATGTAATACATTAAATATTAATTAGAATACATGGAAAGAGAAATATTAAAATATTAAAAAGTTATAATAAGATGAGCCAGAATCACAAGAAGGAATAAGCTTTGGATTTTTTTAGACTAAAATGAGTTGGAGTATATAATGATAAAATTTTTACATTAAATTTCACAATCACTATTTCCTCTAAACTGAACTAAGTGGTCTAACTTTAGATATAATTCTATTTTATGATTCTATAACAACTCTAGTTTAATTGTATTTTCTACTTTCCATATTATACTTTTATAAGGCATCGTCACGTTCTTTAAAAATCTAAAAATATACAATTTTACCTCTTTAAATTTAAGCTAACTGTTATTTAAATTTATCTGTGTTTACATTAATTTACTCTTAAAGTTCTTTGATCATTTCTCTAAGTTTATTAGCATAAGTCCTCACAGTACTAAAGTCCATGGACATAAAGTTAATTGAATCTAATTGATTATAATCAATTTCCAATATAATTTAGCTTTATGATTATCGTAATTATTTGGTAGCTGTTTTAATAGTTTTTTCAACAGTTGAAGCTTTTTTGGTCAAGGTAGCAGTTACACTTTGAGTATCTAAAAAATGAAACAAACTAAATTAATGGTAAAAAATAAATTGATACTTTTTGTGCTTAATTTTATTTGGCATATTAGGTTTATCCTATTTAGGAATACTAAATGATTTCAATCCTCCACTATATCCTCCAGTTTCAATTTTATCAATAACTTTACTTTGCTTAGTTATAATATCATATAAATCTAATAATTCATCAACAATCTCATTAATTTAAGATCTAAAATTATTCTAATTAAGATTACTTTTTTTTCTCTCTATATTTTTTGAATTAAGCAAGGAAATTTTCAATTTCATCTACCTTAGCACTTAACTTTTGCTCATATTAAAATTTATAGTGATCTAATGATTTATTATATTCAGTTTTAATAATATCTAAACTTTTACTGAATTCTTTTTCAATTTCTGTTTTGATTTACTTTTTTAATTCTTAAAGTTTTTAATTTTCAACATTTTTGGTTTATGCTGTTTATGGTAAATTAAGAATTGAAGCTACCTTATCTTCTAATAAATTTTTGGATTCATCTTATAATTTTTTAATAAATTGATCTCTTTCTGAAGATAATAATCTAAGTGCATCATCTCCACTCATTTTTGATAATTATAATTGATCTTTTAATTTTCTATTGATTTCTTTTTATTCTAATATTTATTATTAATATCTCTCTAATTTAGAATGAGTATCTTTTTTCATATCTTCTATTTCTTTTTTCAATTATGCATTTTCATAATGATATTCATCAATTTATTATGATAAACTTACATTTTTAAGTAAAGCTTCTTATTAATTTTTAAAAATGGTAATATCTTTAGCATTTTTGGCAGAGAGTCTTTCTAGATCAATATCTAATCCTAAAAGTCTTTATAATTCTTAAAATCTTTTTTTCCTGTCAGTATTTAATTATTCAACTTTAATTTTATATTCTTCAATTTCATCTTTTAATTTTTTAATTTCTTTTTCTTATTGTACATTAATTTAAGTATCAAATCCTAACATAGATTATTATTTTTTAAAAGAAACTTAAATATTTTTAGTTCTATCTAAATATTATAATGTTAATAAACACTCTTCATAATTTGATTAACTAGGATTAATAGTTCCAATTAAAATAACTTATGTATTATTATCAATTATTAATGCAGATGTTAATTTAGATTCTTTTTTTGGTAATATTTTATTAGAATTTTGATTAAATGAATTTAAACAACGATTAAGAACTTGATGACTAGCAGTTATCATAATTGCTTCTTAAAATTTCTCTCCTTCAGTTATATTTTTTGCTACTCTTTCTGATCCTGCTAAATCTACAAATTATAATCTAGTATTAGAATTGATCTCTAAAGTAAGTATTATATGAGTTCTCATTTATCTTTTGATATCTGTAGTTCTAAGAATTTTGATCATTTCCCAAAAATCATTAATTAACATTATTTATCGTTTTGTAAATTCTTCAGTTATTAGATTTGTATTTAAATCTCTTATTTAATCTACATAAATCTCTTAAAATGAAACTTAAACATTTTAACCCTTTTATAAAATTTGTTATATTAATAATGGAACGATTCCTGGATTTTGAATATTTCCAAATAATGAATAACTTTTACCACTGCCTGATTGTCCATAAGATAATATACAAGCATTCTTATTCTCATAATCAAAACTTAACACACTTTCAAACAGTTCTTATTATGTTGATGATGATGGGAATATCTTATCATAACGATATTATTGCCATTCAGCTTATTTATTAGTTGGATCCTAACAACATTTTCATTATATATTACCTTTATAGATATAACATTCTAATCTATACTTAACATAGATTAATCATATTCGATTGGTCTCACTCTTAAATAAACTTTATAATTATTCATATAAATCAGTATATTCCAAACTCCCCTGGTATTTAATATTAACCTGGTCCTGGCTTATAACTTTTTTTATTAGAAAATCTTTCTTCCTTTGAAAACTTAGATGTGTTACAATTTGACCAATTTGAATTCACATAATTAGCAGAAAAATCTGTTTTTGGTCTATAAAATTATGGACCAGGAATATTATCAGGTGTACGACTTTTTCTATCTGATACAGGATGATAAATTAATGATTATGAGTGCTCCTTGTATTAAATATCATATTTTCCTGGACCTGGAGAACATGTTTCAGCCTCTACAATTTTTATTTCATTTACTAAATGTTATTTTTTGTCCAAAATGAGGTACTCCTTCTTTTTTTATTAAACTAGATTAAATCTCATATTTTCCTACATCTGGTATGTCATTCTTTTATTTATAATATGTTCTACCAATACCCATTGTATGTTTCTATATATTAGTTTTTGGTTGCTCTATTTCTAATTTATATGATCCTGGTCCAGGAGTTTCATCACAAAGTTTTGAAAAATCTACTTTAGTACCATAACCAAAAGTAACACCTTTATTTGGAGATCCTATAGTGCCTTTAATCTCATAAAATGGTGCTGAATTTTTAACATAATCAGGCTTTTCTTTATAATTGAATCTAGGAGATTTAGAAAATGAATAAAGCTATTTGCTTGTTGATTTATTTAGAGGATTCATTTTTACTTATTTGAAATTTTCATCTCCTTTATTCTAAATCATTTTTATATTTAAATTACTTTATTTAATTAAGTCAACACCAAATGAATTATTTCAAAATATTCCTAATTATAAAGCTTTTTTAGTTCTTTTACTCATCAAATTTTTATTCCCTATTTGAACCATAACTTATTAATACCTAAAATATATGTTTTTAAGTCTATATCATTTTGATTTTCAAAAAAGCTTTTATTAGAGAATCAAATAAGAAGTTAAATAATTATTAGATTAAGAACAACAATAAAAATTCAAGGTTATAAAAATGTAAATATCAATACAAAGGTTTCTATAAAAAATTCTCTTTTTTTATAAAATATTTTAATAACCCTTTAAAAATATTTATAGCATTTATTGTTATTCAATAGTAAATAATCATATCCTAGTTAAATTAAGATGTAAATATGTTTATTCTAAAAATCTCATAAAATTTCTGTATTTTTTTATTCTAATAAATGATCAAATATGAGATTCTCCAAATTATCTTGACATTAACAATAAAAACTAATAGTTATTTATTTTAGTTAATAACGTTAAGATCTTATTAATTCTAATGATAAAAAGTTCAAGAAGATTTGATTAGAATTGTATAAAGTTTTTAAATTTGTAGAAATAAATTAAAAAACTAATTCTAGTTTGTAGGAATTATCTTGCCATATTAAGAAACAGCATTTTATTGAAGAAATGGTTACTAGTAATTTTATGAGTAGTGATTAAAATTTTATAAAATATTAGGAAATTAAATTAATCGAAAAAGTGCTGGATTTTTGAGAATAAGTTAAACAGATTTTTTGGAAGATAGAAGAATAAATTAATGTTTGAAAAAGTGTATAGTTAGTTAAGAATTAAATGAATGGAAGTAGAATGATTATATATAAATTGGATAAAGTTCATATACAAATTATAAAGTATTCGTTTTTAAAGAGAATTGATAAGCATTAATATTAATATATTATGAAGACGATTATACTTATATTATTGAGTGTGCAGATCTTGCTTGCTCAGGATCCTTGGGTAACCCATTACACAGCATTTACATCAGCAGAAATAAATGATTTGGATGGTAAAGAATAATTATAATTATAAGGTTGGGTTGTAAAGAAAGCATTTAAGGGAAATACATTTAGTAAATGTGATAAAATAAGTTTGGTTGGTGGTTATGGAGCTTTTGGAAAGGGTGCAACAGCATTAAAATAATTGAATCTTCCTCCACATTATAAATTAAAGATTAATGTACAGTTATGGAAGTAAAAATAAATTTATATAATAAAACTTTTAGAATTGATAGTTGGGATAATGAAATAATGTATGTATTAGTTGATGGTTTCATATGGCAAGCAAAATGGCATTATTCAGAAGGAGCAAATTTATGTGGAGCAGCAAATGATTGGAAAGAAGCTTTTTATAATATTGAATTTGAAGTTCCTCATAATTCTCCAACTGTAAGTATAGTATTGACTTCAAATTTGGATGAAGATGCTTTGAATGTAAAATTTATTCTAAAATATAGGAATCTTGGGCATTTAGAGATTTTAAATTATCATTCTAAAGATGTCATCCAGAATGTTCAGTTTGTAGTGATAATAAACCAGATAATTGTTTCTTTTGGACAAATGTAGCTACAAATTGGAATAAATAAATATCATTGGAAGGTTGGACATTAGATGGTGAAGGTAAAGCTGAAGGAAATGAATGTGCAGGAGTATAACTTTTTGGTGGTTATGGAAAATTAGGAAGAAAAGCTAATTTGTGGAAGAGATTTACAAATTTACCACCACATTATTAAGTTAAAGTGAAAGTATAAATGTGGAAGATTGATTCATGGGATAATGAATTATTTTTAATGGAAATTGATGATTAAGAGAAATTTAGATAAGCATTTGCATATAATGAAGGAGTAGATTTATGTGGTGTTGATACAGGTGCAAAATAAGGAGAAGGATGGGCTGAAAAAATAGTTAATATAGAAATTAATGTTCCTCATAAATTCCCAGAAGTAAAAGTGTTAATGAAATCAACATTGGATGAACCACCTGAAAATGAATCATGGGGTGTTAGAGATTTCTAATTATTTGCTGCCTAATGTTTTAAAGGTTGTACAGGTTGTACTGGACCTGCTAAATCTGATTGTACTTCATGTGGTTAAGGATTTGATTTAGTAAATGGAGAATGTAAAGAAGGAAGTAATTTAATATAAAATTATAATTAGTTAAATGGATGACATTAAATAGATTCTTCTTTAATGATGAATAAGATTTCTAAGGATTATTTGATTGGGTTCCATCTAATGTTTTCTAAAATTAAAATCCATTTTCAACATGTGGTTAAAAGAAATTGTTTGGTGGTTATTAAAGATTTGGTCTGAAAGCTAAAGCTGAAAGAAATTTCAATCTTCCTAAACATTCTAGACTCAGAATCTAATTCTAATTCTGGAAGATTGATTCATGGGATGATGAAAAATTCTAACTCTTCCTTGATGGTAAAGTTGTATTTGAAAGACCATTTGGATTTAGTACTCCAGGATAAGCTAAAATCTGTGGTGCTCCTTAAAGTACTTGGATGACTTATTTCTTTAATGTTGATGTCATTGTTGAACATACTAATCCTACTGCTAATATTGTTTTAACTTCTACATTAGATTAAGCTGCTGATGATGAATCTTGGGGATTCAGAGAATTCTAATTACTTTATGAATTAAAAGAAGATTGTGTGGAATTATATGCTGAATGTGGATTCAAAGGAACTAAATATGAAATCTGTAGAGATACTCCTTCACTTGCTAGAGTAATCATTTATTTCGATTTATAGGAAAAAGTTAATTAAGTTAAATCAATCAAAATTCCTCCTGGTGTTATTGTCTAAGGTTTTGATGAAGAAGTCTACAAAGGAAAAACTGTTAAATTCTCATCAAGTTAAGATTGCTTAGAAGAAATACAATTTTCTTTCATACAAAAAAAATTTGAAATCATTCAAGCTGATGATTCTATCCTTGCTGCTAACTTTAGACGTATCAGATTTGATTGATTTTATAATCATTATACAACATTATTTCTTAATCAAAACTCACTTTATATTTTATTATTTTTTATATGTAAATTGAATAAAGCATTTATATTGATGGATATATTTCTAAAGAGCTATTTGAAATCTCTAAATGCTTAGTAGCTATCCCTGATCTCATTAATATCAATGTAAAATAATATTCCATTATCTTCTAGTCAACCTTCCTAAATATCACCCTATTTACATATTCTGCTTAATTAAAAAATTAAATCCCCTCAAATTAAAAGTTGTATATTAATTTACACTTATATCAAGTGAAAACTCACTAAACTTGACACAATCACAAAAATATCATGATTTTGTTATCATGCAATAACTTAATGCAGAAGTTAATTTATAGAATAATATTTTACATTTTGGCCTAACTTCAAACAATATTAAATATGAATGTAATTTTACTATCTGAATTTAAGCTCAGCACTCAAATCAATCTAAATGGATAAGCCAAAAGAAACTATTATTTGTAGCAGAAATTCTTAAATTGGAATTTAATTTGTAATATACTTATTTATATTTAGAAAAAATCTGATGGGTTGTTATCCAACTAAATATTCAATACCAAAACATAATCACCACTTTTGACATCTCCACTTTCTGCTCGTAATTCCATTTATTTGGACTAAAGTGAAATCAAATAATTTAATGAATAATCTAATCAAGAATCTGATGAAAAAAATAATTATTAAGGAATTCATTAGGTTCCTTAAAATATCACTCATAAAAATTTTAATAAAACTTAAACTCAAAATAAACCAAAATATTTTACTTAAAATTATTCTTAATAAAATTATAATCCTTATACAGATCCCAGGTAGATTAAAAAGCAATTTTAAATCAATGATTAAAAAAATTCAAAAATTATTAAATAAAAAAACATTGACAATATAAATGATTAAAATCAAAAATTTCACTAAAGTCAAATAACAAATCAAAATTCTGGTTTTAAGTTATTTAGCAAAATGTAAAAAATATAAACTAATAACAATAATAAGTCTAAAGAGGGACATATTGTAATTACTTTACCTAAATCTAAAAGGAAATTTGATAGCTTCCCATCTACAAAATAAAGATAATAATCTAACAGTTTAGATTAAACAAACATTAATGATCATTTTTAGAGATTGCTTCAAAATTAAGAACCTAGAGAACTATATACTTAGCCATTCTTTTATTCGTAGTATTCACAAATATCTAAAATTACAGTTTCATCCTCCTCAGAAAAATTTAAATAAAATTTATATAAACCTATAAAAAAACAGAGAACAAATTTATCACATCAAAATAAGTCTTATGATCAACCTCAATAATAATATTATTCAGATGATAGTTTTGAGGGTAATTCTTAAAATGTTAAGAAAGTAGATTTATATAAATTGTCTTAAGAAAGAGTAGAATCTCTCCAAAATTCTAATGAAAAATCAAATTTTAATATTACCTCAAACGTCAGAAACTTGAACTCATCAGGTTATATAAAGAATTAATTATATGAGAGTCCAACTTAAAATTATTATAATTATTAACAAACATTAGAATCCAGATAAATTGATGAAAGAGCACATAATTTTCAAGAATAATTTAAAAATTCTAATCTCTAAGCAAACTTTAATTAATTTAATTAAGTTAGCCAGACAGAAAGTTACATACAATAAAATTCTATTACTTCCAAAAAGCCAATTTAAATTAAATTAAATTTAAAGTAATTTATTTAATCGGAATAATAAATAAATCACCCTACAAATTCTCCAAGGGCATGTAATTGTTTAATAATATAATAGTTACCTTGTTAGAATAATATAAAAATAAGACTGCTGCTAATTAATGAGGATTTTGCTTAATTTAATAGTTTAGTGTATGTTTATTAATTAATCTTATATTGTTTTTTCAAGATTTAGAATACAATAAAAGTTTATTAATTTATTATATATTAAAATACAAATTGATTGCCATACCAATAATCCTATATTACAATTAATTATAAGAGTAAAAGAATTAAGCATTTAAGTATGCAGCTATAAAATTCTGAAATAAATATGCTAAAAATAGAAAGATTTTAAAGAAGTACATTTTGAGTTATATAATTACCCAGAAAAAAGGAAAACCAGTAAAGAATATTCATTATAAAGAGAAGTAAAAAGTTTTGAATGAGCTCCTAACAATAGTTCATATTGTTTTATATTGAAATTATGATAATTTTATTGAATTAAAATTATAATTCAATCAGTAAAATATTTAAAGTTCATGTATGAAAATAAGTATTCTGTCAAAAATAATCATGAATTTAGTAGCAATTAATCATTAATTTACTTTTAATCTTCTTCTTGTTCGTTTTATTTAATTTTTTTCTCAAGAGGAAAGGTTTCTTCCTATTTTTTTTCTTTTTGTATCTGTGGCTACCTGTAGAGTTCCTTATGATAAGCATCAAGCTATTTCATGAAGCCCATATTAGGTTATGCTATTCTTCTTTTTGATTGGAGAAGTTTAAGGGCTTAAAGTGGAGTCATTTATAGAAATTTTATTAAATAAGCAATAACGAAGGAAGCAGATCTAGATTTACCAGCGAAACTTTAAATAAATATGTAAAAATACCAGTGGATAAGTACATTTTACTTTTTTTGGATAGCAGAATGAATGAAATCATTTGCAATCTCAAACTTTGATTTGATTTCCTAATCTACACTATCGTTAATATTAATGAGAAGAGATTTAAAATCTTCTACTTAATATGGAAATATTGGCATCTCGCACACACTTAGAATATGTGTTATTTAAGCTTTAATTTATACATTTTATATACTTTCAAGGAGTTTTTTTTTATTCAATACTGTTCCTAAACACCCTATATATAGATTTGGTATGACCAAATTTGGTGAACTATCTTCTTTTAGTTATTTTACAACTAAAAATACTTTAACTTTCTCTAGAATTGCTTTGACATTCAATTCTTCTGGAAAATCAGCCATTTCATCAAGAATATCTAAATGTTCCATTGAGCTTTTCATTAAATAATGTTTAAGATTTTTCTTAATTTATGAAATTTAATTTATTAGTGAGCAGAAATATATTTTTCATTTTTGAATCAATTTATATTTATTCTGTCTTTAGATGCTTATAAATCATATCTTTAAGAATATTTTGCTTATAGAATTATAAAATATCAAAAATTTTTATTCATTTGATTATGATTCAAAAAGAAAAATTCAGATATATCCTGTTTGATATCAAAAATGATATTAGTCATAAAAATAAATATTCTATATACTAAATCATCTTAAAGATTGAGAAGGATTTAATTCTCTCAACCTTTATAAAGTTATTTTAAGTAAATTCTTATATTCTGAAAAGATAATTTTATAAAAATTACTTGATCTAAAATTCCATAAACACTTGAATTGTTTATATTGCGTACTTATATTGTCTTTAAGTTGTAAATTCATGCTCTGTCTAAACAATAAAAATGTAACTTTTATGAATCTTAAATAAAGATTGATTATTACAAGTAGGGCAATATTTTGATGCTGCTTTTTACTTTGAGATTGTTAGATTGTATGCTTAAGTTAAATTTGAAGTAATATAATCTTTATAATTTTAATTATGATTTAATTAAAATTATCAAGCATATTTAAATTAAAAGCAAACAATATTATATAAAATGATTGAATTAATTTGTATAAAACATTCAAAGATACAATTATCATATTTATCAAAATATTATAAAAGTAATCCAAAAATAAATATTAATAATTAAATAAAATTCATCTTTTGGTATAGGAACTAGTAAGATAAGATATATTAGTTTACTTGTATCCAAGAGTTCCAATTCCAGCTTTTTGTATAATTTTATTATTTTTCTCGAATTTCTCAGATATCTGTTTGTTAAAAATTTATTTTTGTTGCATAGTTGTTGAATCAATAGTGTATTGTTTCTTCAAAAGAGGAATATAATTATTTTAAGTATATTAAGTATTCACTTCTGGTGAGTGCTGTTAAAATCTAAAAAGTCAATAAATGATACTCAAAGTATTATTTTTTATCTGGTACAAAACTATGAGTTAGAGCGTATCTATCTACACTCATTTATTAATGTAATTATCCCAACATAGTTTTAGGAATGGCAACTATCTCATACTCATCCATATCAATTTGATTAAAATCTGGTTATATTCTTAATGGTATATTTTTTAATTATTTATTTCTATCATCCAAATATAGTTTTTGGTCAGTTGCATTTGGCGTTGGTTTTATAACTTAATTTCCTGTATTAGAAAATTTCTAGGAATATTTAGTTGAATTTTTTTATTTTGGTGAAATCTAAATATTAGTAAAAACATGAGATTTAGTTTCCCTGATTCCTTCAGTATATAAACTAGACTGTTTTTTTGTGGGAGATGAATCTTCTTTTTCTTAAATATTTTGATTGTTCTTGACAATTGGCAAAGCTGGCTTATTTACCATTCCAATAACTCCATCTTTGTTCATCACTGTCATCTTTCCTTTAAATCGAGATTTAAAATCCATTAATCAATAATTTTATAAATAATTATAATCCTCTAAATGAATCAATTTTATGGCAATTCTTTTAACCTAGACACTTCCATTGTACAATAATTTCTCTATCTAGGGAATTAATCATAATATACCCTACTTTCAAAAAGCAAAAAACCTTATATTTAATAGTTAAAACGCTAAACAAGAAGTAAATGATTAAAATTTACAATGCAATATTTATCTGTTTTTGTCAATTGTTCATGGAATAAAACGATTAAATAAACTATTTATTCAAACATGTTCTAATAGAGATCAGTTTCTTTATTTATTCGACACTCAGCAATATTCTATCTTACTTTATAAAGTTCTCTAAATTGTGAATCAATATT
The DNA here is from genome assembly GCA_905182985.1 of Paramecium sonneborni. NCBI lineage: Eukaryota > Ciliophora > Oligohymenophorea > Peniculida > Parameciidae > Paramecium > Paramecium sonneborni. The sequence continues at coordinate 99,154 of CAJJDN010000099.1, read as the reverse complement.
TCAATGATGATGATTAAAAAATTTAATATGAGAAATAAGGAATCAATAAATCGTGGCACTCGTCTGAACAGAATTTATAATAAATATAATCTTTTTAAGCATCTGCCCAAAACGAAAAGTTTTAATAAAAGATTAAAAAAATTATTTCGAGTGATTTAGATCCGTTAAAATCATTGATTCATAAAGTTTAGAATTAAAATAGATCATATTAAAATTCATAAGCTAAAATAAATAATACACCCCAAGTGTCATTTCATTAAAATGATTAGTAAATGAAATAAAGTTTGTTAAAAGATTAATTAAAAGAAAAAATAGCAAAATTGACTATGTAAAATACATATCATTGTAAAGAAAAAATGATAAATTCCAGTTAGGATTTAATTTAATATACACAAAATTATATAGCAATGAATGAGTCTATAAATGAGAAATAGATAGAGAAAGAGAATGTGTAAAAACAAAATAAAATAAATTTTGGATAACAGATGTTATTTAATAATCTTGTTCAACAAGAAGATTAAATAGCAGTGTAACAAAATAAACAATTAAAAACAATTCAAGAATCTATTCCAATATTTGTTTAGAATCAAAAAAGTGATTTTGGTGTTTAAACATCAGAATATTAAAATGATGTATAAATAGTTCAACAAAAAAGAGAAGAGTAAAACATAGAGTAAAATCAAGACCATAATAATTAAAATAATTATCGCACTAATAGTAATGATTAAAGTGAGAAGAAACAGGAAATTTCAGTAAATAGGGTAAGATATTGCCAGGAATGCAAAAATAAAAATAAATATAATAATGCTGCTTCAAGTGTTTCTCCATAAAAAAGTGATAGACATAGTCGTGAAATATTTTCAATTGATTATGTATAACACAAAAGAAAATTAGGTAGTAATTGCACGAATAGAAATTTTAACATTTTAACGAATGCATAATTAGAATGAATGATAGCAAAATAAAATTTAATTATTTATTATGTCAATTCTAACTTTGTATTAGTCTAATTCAAAATCAGGTATGTCTAAAGATAGAATGGAAGGTCCATTTGGAACAACACCAATTAAATAAATTAAATCATAACAATAAGACAGAGAAAAACTTTACAATAGTAATATAATGTAGAAAGCTTTGATTGAATCTTGCAAGAAAAGTAAGGAGAATAGAATGAATTCGCCAACATTCAAAGTGACAGACACTATAATTTAAGTATGTTTTGATAAGAAAATAGGCAAATTAAGATGCACCAGCATAAAAATCCGGGAAAAAGAAAGGAATATTTAGTGGAATAGATTCCTAAATAGATCCTTTTAGAAACGTTCATACATCTACAAACAAGACAAATGTTAAATTGATGATGTTTAATGATGGTCATTTTATGAAGAAATATCAATAGAAATAAACAGATATTTAACAAGAGAAGAACCATAGATATTCAATAAAAGTGTTTCAGTAAGAGCCAAGATAAGATGTGGCTCAAAAAAAAGTAAGAAAGAGCGTTCCAGGATAACCAGTAGCAAAAGATCCTATCTTATCTCCAGATTCAAAAGTTGATAAAAAAGTAAAAGAGTAAATAAATTATAAGCTCAGAATTTCTTGTTCTTAAAGAAATGAACATAAAGAATAGATAGAAAGTATAAGAACATATAAACATGCTAATACATCTTTGGGATTTCGTGGAAGTGTTTAAGAAGGGTAAAAGAATGATGTTAGTCCAATAAAAATGAGAGAAAGTAATACATATAAAAGTGATATGAATAATATATTAACTTCAGATGAGAACTATTTAAAACTTGTAATTTTAGAATATATATATTGATAGTTTTCTCGAACTGATTATAAAGGAAGTGATAATATTAAGAAATCAAAGAAACTTTGCTTGAAAATGGATGTTCCTAGACCCATATCAGCATTTGCTTTATACGAAAAGTGATATAAATTTTAAATTAATTTACGTTATTAATTACTGTATAAAGGTGTTGTAATACAAAATTTGAAATGATAAGAGCATAAATAAGATGCTTGAGAGTGTTTTACCAATCTCTTTTAAGATTTTCTTATTTTCAAATAATATTAAGATCTATCATTTTATGTTACTTTCGACTATTCTAACAAAGACTCTATGCTTATTATCTTTTGAATAGAAGAACACTTTTCTATATGATCAAAATGAAATTAAAGAGTATAAAAAGAAAATATCATTCTGAATTCATTGATGAAGTTGTTTTGAGAGTTCCCTTTTTGAATTAGAAGATAAATAAGATTAGGAATGTTCTAAATAGGGTTATACTGAATGTTATAATTACATAGAATAGGAGAATAAGGGGATTGATATGAAATTAGTAATGATGATGGTTTGGAAAATTAAAAGATAAATAAATGCATATATGAATTAAAGTATGCAAATTATTGCTAGAAATGAGTAATGAACAAAGTAGATTTGAATAGATTGGTTATCTTTGAACTGATGAATATAAGGGCATAGTATTATTTATGAAACAAATTAATTATTTTCAATAAGCATTTTCTTCATTGAATAAATAGGTTCTGGATTTGATTATATTAAGTTAGTAGCTAAGAATGAAGGATAAATGTGATGAATAGTAGCAAAATTAAAATAAAAGCTCATAATTCGAAGACAATAATGGAATTGATTTTGGCATTCGCAAAGTGATTAAATTAGGAGAGAATGGAGATAACAATAGTGCAGACATTAACATTAATTTAGCCACTAATTTACAATACAAATCTTAAAGAGACAAGGAATAACAAAAATAAGTGATATAGTAAATTAAGCATCTTGCAAGACAAGGTTCACATATGTATGTAACTATCTTTATATGTCACTATGATCTCTCTTAATACTGTTTCATATATTCCTTATATTATTTTATTGCTTATTTATTATTATTTTAGCACCGGATATTTAGAGCTCCCAACAGAGGTAATAAACTAATATAAAAAGAAAAGCAATTCACATGCCTTAATAGATGAAGTGTTATTAGAGTAAGTACTTTTTCATCACTCTCCAAAATACTATTTCCCTATATTCATCATTTATTTTTTCATTTTATTTTTACTTAGTAAGTTTTTACCGCCAAACTCAATCACTCCACTTATATTCACTAAGAAATTACCATAAGGAGGATAGTATAGACAAAAAGGAACACAACCATTGTGGGTAAATGCCTTTGAAAGTCTTCTAAGTGTTGTGGTCTAATTGTATTACAAGAGTGATTAGAAATTAGCTGAATTTATGAAAGAAAAGGTCTTAATTGATAGTAAAAAAGACATTAAGCTAGTATATATAACAATTTATTTCAGGAAAAGAAACCAGGCAGAAAAAAGAAAATACTTGATAACGATTCACCCAATCAAGAACAAATCGAATAATAATAGCCTAATAATCAGAATGCTTACTCTCTATTATAACAAGATGTCTTAGATATACTCATTTCTCCCTTAAGGACCGATTTTTCATTTGGTATTATATCCATTTTATCTTATAGAAACTTGGACAACTAAAGAAATCGCAATATTCGAATGTGGATTATGTAGATATGGCAAATAATACGAATTCTTGTCACATCTAGTATTTTTATTCTTTATTGCTATAGATTAAAACCAAAAATGCATAAGATATTATTCAATTTTATTACAATTGGAAATTCACAAGCCATTATAAGCTATGGAAAATAAATAAAGCATATTATCATCGCAGCAACCTTAATAACTATGTTTGAAATGATTTTATTTGCCATCACCTGTTTTATTTTATTGATAATACACTTACAAATTTACAAATTACATACCTTAATTCACTCCCCCCCCTTTCACTTATTTTTTATACCACATTTTATAATTATTAAATTACAAAAAATATAAATAAAACCATTTTTGGATATTCTTATCATAGCAAATTACATCTAATAAGTATAAATTTAACGCTATCATTATTTGATATTCCTAATTTCTTCTATAATAAATTTCTCCCATCCTATCTTAGGTACTTTTAAACTGACAGCCTTCTCATAAGCATCCTAAAGTAATAAATTTTTGCCTGGATGATTATGAGGTAAGTTTAATTTTATCTGAACTGCTAACTAATAAAATGCTTTTTTTTAATCCTAAATAATATTTATTAATGATACTTCATTTTAAATGATTGTCGGGCTACTTCCCTCTTTACGAATTCCTATTCCATCAAAATCTCGTTAGTATTATATATCAGATACTATACTATTAGTTACTCTATTTGTTTTTGTTTCAGGATTTCTAACATCCCATTCAGAATTTATTTAGGATAGAACTTCATTATCCACATTTTATTCCAAGTATTAAGCTCTCAAATACTTCATATTTTCTAAATCTTCTTTTTATATTTTCTTAAATAACTCTTATTCAAATTTGGCTTATTATAAATTACTAAATTATATTATTTATTTTACGCTTTCTCCAACTCAACTTATTTATTTAATCTACTTAATTCATTTTACAAAAAACTCTCATCTTCCAATTAATTATTTTGACTTTCTTCAACAAATTATAATTTTAATTATTTCTCTTAAGAAACTGCAAGGACTCTTTACAATGTTAGAATCATAATAAATCGTTTTTGATCAAAATTTTATTAATATGTTTGATATTATTGTCCTAACAATTCATTATACTGTTTGAGTTTCTTATAATTATAAGAACATTAAATGATTTTAGTAATGCAATTAATTATCTAATCATTATTAATCAAATCATCTCCTAATTATTTAGATTAAATAATAATGTTTTATTTTAATTATTCCAATTTGTGATTCAAGTTTAGAATTAAAGTATGAGCATTTTAAGTTTTGGCTTGTTATTTAGATTTTGCCAAACATCTAATAGAATGTGAATCGACATCCTCAAAAGGAATAAGGTCTTCACATATTACACATAATACTTGAAGATCATCTTATTTATTTCTGTTATTTTTTTAAAATGTTTAGTTAGAATGTTATAACACTTACTTCTCATCTGTTTTATTTGGTTATTTTTACCATTCAGGTAAGATAGCTTTAGGTTGTGTTCTCTAAAATTTAATTGCTTTTTCTGCTTATAAAAATAATTCTTTTTAATCCAATCTTTCTTAGTTTTTTGTTATTAATGTTGGTGATTAAGTTTATTTAATAGGAGATTGAACTGTGTGTGTATATTTCTGAGGTTAAGGAATGATAATCTATTATTAAGAAGTGCGATTACTTTGTAATTCAAATTATTAATCTAAGGAAGTATTTTTTTTTTATGGTGATTGAATTTTTCGTGAGTATTATTGTAATTAAGCATCTAATTAATATTCATTATTATCTTAAGCTCTGTTAATGATAGCTCTTTATAATACCTTTTAATTTCCAACTGGCTAAACCATTTAAGAGTAATAAACTTCTTAATTTTTTTTATTGCTCATAGTTTCATGTTTATTGTTTACAAAACTTGAATGTCTTAATGGTAAAATTGGGACAGATGGAGAAGGTTAAGTTAATGATTAATTCTAGGAATTTTCAACATTGACAATTTCAGTTATTTTAATAGTTTCAAATTAATCAGGACTGTTAACCCTTAATTTTTCTGTTCTAGAAAAGTTGTTGGAGTTTAGATTAGCATCAGTAAATAGTGAAGGTTGTTATTATTATGGTAATTATGATGACTATTATTCTATTTATCTTTAGAGTGTAGGAGATATAAATCTACTTTTTGGAGGGGTATTTTGTATTATAGGATTAGTTTTGATAGGTTAAGAATAATTAGAAGGATTTTATTAAGTAGGTTCTTTAGTATGCGTAGTCTAAGAATTTGGTTTTGTTAAGATGGATGATGGCTGATAATTTTAATCAAAGGGTTTGTAAGAAGAATCTATAGTAAAATTTTTATTGTCATAAGTTTAAATGTTTGAATAATTATTATTATTAGTATTATTGGGATTGGTTATTAAATTAGAACTATCTTGTATTGGTTTATTAATTTACTAAAATTGAAAAGGCGTGATAAATTTATTGTTTCCATAAAGATCTTAAACTTAATCTTATAATTCAGCTCTTAATTCTTCATCGCAGAGTGTTTAGGCATTCTTAATATTTTTCTAAAGCTAAGATGGTTCGTCGAGTTTTCTATAAATAGAATCCATTTACTATAATGGTTTTTAGAATATCTCTTAATTAAGTACACCAAAAAATGAAGAATTAATTAAACTATCATCATCTGAGTATTTGATGATTTCTTAATTATATTTTTTTTAATCAACTACCTGTGTAATAGATAAAGTATTATTTTAATACTAACTCTCAGTTGTTCCTCTATAAGCAGGAGATTAATCAATGTAAAAATTTCTATTATCAAATGGTTATATCATGCTATCATTCAGCCGAGATGAAATGTCTGTTTCTGATGAAAATATTTTTTCAAATTCACAAGGTAATTCTTGCCCAATTGTTGCTTGAGGAATTTTTGGTATGTATTCAGTTCTACGATAAGACATAGACATAGAATGATCTATCGGCTGAAAAACTGGGTTAACAAATTATTTCATTTATATTAATATTTAAAACTATCTAAAGCAATCAAACCAAGTTCTTTAAGTTCTTAAGGGGACTCTAAGATCTACAGAATAATTATTAGAATTCCATTCTTAATTGCCAATCTAAATACTGATTCATAAGTGTTACATCCATTAAAAATTAGAAAATTACTACTCAAAGTTAAATATTTTGAGTTTTGCTAATTAAAGGAAGAATTATCAATGTATGTTTTAAAAACATCATTTTAATTCTAGTATTCCAAAAAAGTAGAAATTATCTCAGAATTTCAATCATTAATTCAACTGAATCTACTAAGTCATGTTTTTCATTATTAATAAAATAAATTCCTCATTATATATACAATTACTCTGAGTTCCTTATTCTCAATAAGCAAAAGCATCTCAACATATGATATCGACATCTCTCTTTTGATTTAATATTTTAGACAATATTCTCTTTTAAATTGAAATTAGATGTTTGAGAATTGAGACTTGAGATTAATTTTAATTCATTTTATTAAGAATGTAAATATAAACAACTTTATTTTGAAACTTATGTCCAATTCTATTTATTTATTTTCAAAACTTGTTTAGATTCAAATTATTTATAATTTATTAATGGGTTCTTGCTGCTCATCAAATAAAGTTGTAAAAGAAACTTATGATTATTCTGATGGTGGAGTATATTCTGGGGATTTAAATAATGGCTTACCAGTATAAAATGGCTTAATTATATTATAGCAAGGGAAGGGTTAAATTCGTTGGGAATCAGGTTGTTTTTTTGAAGGACTATTAGAACAGGGAAGAAAAAATGGAAAAGGATTATTTAGATGGGCTGACGGTTCTTATTATGATGGAGACTTTACGGATGAAAAGTTTAATGGTTATGGTGAATATTATTGGGCAGATGGTAAAGTTTACAAAGGTAATTGGGTTGATGGGGATCTTAATGGGGAAGGGACATTATAATACAAAGATGGAAGAATATATAAAGGTATATTGATAATCCATTTTAATAGGCAATTTTACAAACGATAAACGAGATGGATAAGGTGAAATGACATGGCCCAGTGGAAGTAAATATATAGGAGCATGGAAAAAAGGAAGATAACATGGTAAAGGAGTCTTAATCGATACAAATGGTAAGAAAACAGAAGGCAATTGGAATAAAGGTAAAAAATAATGATGATCATCATCAGATTTTATTTGTCATAAATTTAACTTTTTATTTAATCTCAAATTATTTTAATAATAATGTTTGTATTTTGGAAATAATTAAATTATTTTTAAAGTGAAAACAACTTAATCAAATAGCATTTCATATATTTTTATTAATTATGATGAATTTTGTTAATAGTATTTACATTCTTTATTAAAAAATATATTTTGAGCTATATTATTAAATTAATCATGTTTTAATAGGAAGATGTATAACATTATTATTAATTTAGAATCGCGTGAAGTCTAAAAGAGAAAATTATGCTGTTGAAATCAGAAATTAAAGTAGATTAGCAATATTTCATTAAAAAAGAAATTAATTTGCTTCACAAGCAACATTATATAAGTATGTGCCTGAAAATTTCTTGGAATTAGTTCCAGAAGCTGATATTTAAGTATTTATATCAGAAAAGCTATTGAACCCAAATAATTCATTACCTTATGTATTGGAAGGCTTAAAAATTTTAAATGAGAAAAAGAAGCAAATAAAAATTTACAAATTAATATAACCAAAATTATTAGAATTAATAACCCCATTTCTTGGTGTCTTGTAAACTAAAGAAGAGTATCTATCCTATCTAGTGTTTTATCATTTATTGAATATCATTTATTATTTAGATAAAGCATAATTGCAATTATTTTATAATATGACAGGTTTTTAGGAATTATATTGCTATATTAAAGATTCAACATTTGATTTTATGAGATAAGAGAAATTTGAAGTTGCTGCTTTTGGATTATTTACTATAGCAAACATTTTGAGTGAAAAAACATTAGTTCTCAAACATCAATTCCTAATACAATCATATCAATAATTTTTGATTGATCTTTCAATTCTGCAATAAAATTTTAAAACTATTCCAACAATAAATTTTGTTCATGGTCTCATGTGGGTATTGAGGAATTTAACTCAATTATCAAATAATATTTATTTGTAATTCTTTGATATCTTATAAATGAACACCAACCTTATTGAAAAGTTTAAAAACATTAATAATGATATTTATTTTCAATTATGCTAGGATTTTTTATAAGGATTGTCAACTATAACTAGACGTATGACAGAAGATGAAATTAGTGAACTGTTTGTAACTCATATTTAATTACTTATATTTTTGATTTCAAATCCATGGGATCCAAAAGTACATTTAGAATTAGCTGAAGTTCTTCGAAATCTTTTATATGGTTAAGATGATGTTATTGAACAATTACTTTCTCTTGGTTTAAGTGAAGTTATTGCAAAATTGATGTCTAGTACAAATTAAGAAGTTATTGAGGAGACTATTGGTTGTATTAGAAATATTTTTGGAGCAGAAGATGAAGAATTAATCACATAATTTTTAGGTTAACAACTAATTCCAATCATCAAAGATTTATTATATAGATGCACAGCTGCTAATAAATTAGAAGTTAGAAATGAAGCAATTGGAGCTATTTAAGTGTTATTAACAAACTTTTAAGAATCTGGTGAAGCTGTAATTAAATTTGGAGGTGTTGAAATATTGATTAATTCATTAACTGATACTGTTGGTTAAAATGAAATAATCAATAATGTATTAAGTTCAATATATCAACTACTTTCATTTGATTTATCTATAAATTTAGATTAGGTAAGATAATTAATCTAAAATTGTTCAGGAGAGTAAATTATTAGTCAATTTCTTGATAGTAATGATGAATTAACAAGAACTTTAGCTTTCAAATTAATTGGATTTATTAATTTAGAGTGATGTTTACATTTTCATTTTATATGAATATTTTAAATAAATTATCACCACAATTTAAGCAATTTCTTTAAGAAGAAGGCATTAATGAGGAAATCTTTATGTTTGAATAAACACTTCGTTACATTCGGATTAAACCAGATTACTTGATTACTTTTGAGGAACTTTAAAAACAAGTTTCTGATTTAATTGAGCCAATCATATAAATTCCAACATTGTATTCAATTCCAGCTGATTAAAAAATTAATAATCTTCAATTATATAAGGATGGTATTTTATATGGTATAGATAAATCCAGTGCTGCTGTTGTTTATTCATTAGACATAAATTAAAATGATATTAATTTATTAGAAATTTGCTGTGCACCTGGAGCTAAATTAACTTTTATTGCAGATTTATTGAGAATTTAAACAAATAAAGATGGAATATAAAGAAAAGTTTTTGGAATTGACATTTCCTAAAATAGATTAAATATTACTCAATCTATAGTGAATAAATATAAATTAGAAAAATATGTTGAATTAATATAAGAAGATGGAACAAAATATTAAAGTCCAATATAATTTGATAAAGTTTTAATTGATGCTGAATGTACACATGAAGGTAGTATAAAACATTTAAAAAAATATATTGATAAACCAATACCTGAAAAAAATTCTAAAAAATAATTCAAGAATAATAAGGTATCCAAAAAGTAGTTATAGAAAAATCACACTAATATTTACACAACCCAATAGACAAAAGCACATGAATGGACAGAAGAAGATTTCAACAATAGATTCTTGGATTAAAAGAAATTGTAACAAATATACGACTTATAGTTTTCATTATTAGAAAATGGATATAAACATTTAAAATAAAATGGAATATTAATTTATAGTACATGCTCTTTTTCATAAAAATAAAATGAAGATCAAATTATTAAATTTTTAGAATAAAATAATGACGCTATTCTAATGCATCCATTTTGGGATATGTAAGAATAATAATGCAAACCTGGCTAAATATTTAATACTGTTAGATTTGATCCAAAAGTTTCAAATACAGGTGGAATGTTCATTGCAAAAATTAAAAAATTGTGATATAAGAAAAAAATTATTATTTAAATCATTTTTTTTTCCCCAACAACACTGCTTTATTGGGTGATTTTTATAATGTTTATCCTTTTGCATTTAAGTTGGCAGAAAAAAGTCTATTTATAGCTAAGCTTGTTTTATTTGATTGCTATTTATTATCTTTTTTATGGGGAGGTAATTATGAAATTGAATTAGAATTTTGCGCATTAGAGTTTTCATTAATATTTTTCTAATATAGAATCGTCTACCCAAAAGTTGGAGGTTTCTAATTAAACTTTTTTTACAAAGCATCTTATTACTTTTTTTTAGCTTATTCAACAATTTTCAAAAGATCTGGCTAAAAGAATTATTATTCTTGCAATCTATTTTTTTTAGTTTATTAATTCATTTCTTTTTAGGCCTATAAAATCTTTTATAATCTTTTTTCTTTTAAAAATTCTTTTTTTTAATCTTTACTCATTTTCAAATAGTTTTCAAAATCAGAATCATAATTTTCTTCTTCACTTTCTTCGAATTTATGCATTAATCTAGCTTATTTTTCTTCTTCAGTTTACTCCATATTAATTAAATCTATATTAGAAATTTTACCATTCCTTCTTTTGAATTCTCCTTTAAGAATTTTCTTAATGTCTTCTTTTTCTTATGCATGTACTCTATCCATAAAGATATGAAATGCTCTTATTTCATTTTCTTCATCTAAATCTTCTATTTTATCATCAATCATTTCTAACAATTCTTTTTCTATAACATCATTTTCTTCTTCATCATCATCATCATCTTTTATTTCTTTGACAACATCATCATGAGATTCATTATCAGATCCTTATTCTGCTTAATCTTCAACCAAATTAGATTCAATAAATTTTCTCATTTTTTCTCTTTCTTTTTATCTCTCTAATCTTTATTTTTTTTTCTCTTCTAATTCTTTTTCTTTTTTCTTTCTTTCTTTAAACATTGTAGATACTTTTTTTAAACGTCTAAACATATTTAAATCTTCTTCATTGATTTCTTAAACTTATTGATCATCATCATCATCATCATCACTAGAAATTATTTTGGCAAGTTTTTTTTGTTCATTATTATCATATATTTTATGATCTTCCTTCTTTTTTTCTTCCTCATCATCATATTCCTTATTTTAATCATCTTCATCATCTTCATTTTGATCAGAATCAGAATCTTTTTATAAACCTGTTTTAATTTATTATAATTATTTTTTTTCTTCATCATCAATCTAACTCATTATATCAGATTTCTCTTCTATTATAACAGCAAAATCTTTATCTTTTTCAATTTCATTCTTTTCTTACTCTTCAATTTCTTTTTCTGTTAATTTAGATACTTTGACTTTATTATCTATAAATTTATTATTATCATTGCTTTCACTACTTCCATCATCAATATCTTCACTCTCTTAATTTAATTCACCTTATTTTGGAATAAAATCCTCATCAGGAGATGAATCATCCCCATCTTAACCACCATCATCTGCTATTTAATTTTTTTACCTTTATTATTCAATTTATTCAAAAGTAGTACTTTAAAATCTATTCATTAACTCATTTAATGATAAATTAATTTTATTTGCTTTATGTTCAACTTATTTTTATTGTAATAATTATTAAAATTCACTTCTTGAATAAGCTTTATTACTATTATTTAAACTAGTTGATGTTTAAACAACTCTATCAAAACCTTTCTATTTTATTTTATTTAGAAAAAGAGTATTTTCAAATATTTTATCTTTAGCTCCATTTATTTTTGGTATGAATAATTATAACTCTGGATCTTCAATATCTTCTTATGATAACCCTTTCTTCAATCCCATTGAATATGTCTTTCTTAATAATATATTTTTAGATTCTCCTTCTTATTTCTATATTTACTCATCTTAAATAAATGAAGTTGTTTTCATCAATGATGGAAATTTTGGTTAACTATTTGCATTTAATTCTAAATCTTAAGATGGTAACATATTGCTAGAGAATAGAGATCTTTATGATTTTTATTAATCACCAAAAACCAAAACATTCTATTTATATTATTATACTTTGTTTAACATGTCTCGTTTTGCTTTTTATTTTATTGCACTTTCTTCTATTTATTATTTTTCAAATTTTAATTCAAATTAATCATCATCATCTATTTCTTAATAATTTTAATGTTCATTTTAAAATTCTAAAGGAGTATCCTCAAATTCAGTAAAGAATTTATGTCTATTTTTAATTAGTTAATTGATATTTTTAGCATTTTATGCTTTTCTTTTGTTTGGTTTATTATCAATTCCAAAAGTATCTCTATCATTTCTATTATTTTCATATTCTATTTCCATTTCTCTTCTTGGTGGTTCATCCTCTTCTTCTGCTTAAATAAATTTTTTATTTAGTAAATTTTCTAGAGTTTTTTCATTAGTTTCAACTCCTTTCTTTTTTGGCTTTGATTATTTTTATTATTTTTCTTTTTTTTATATTTCTTAATTTTCCTCATTTTAATTGGCGGCATTTTCATTCTTTTTTTTTTATCTAGGTTTACGAGGTTTCTAAGGATTTTAATTTAATTTTTTTTATTTCTTTTGTTTTTCTATCTGTTGAATGTCACTTTAATCACTAATTTCAATAGAATCAGGTTAATCAACCGAAAATATATCCTTTTTTTATTCTTCTATTTCTTCATCTGAACTTGTAGGCCTTTTAAGTCTACCTTTAATTGGAGCAGATACTTCAAGAACTGAATTTGAATCATTCTCTGACATTGATGCAAATATCTTTATTTAATTATTGCGCTAAATTGTATTAAAAATAGTCATTTTTTATAGTGCAAACTAGTTAATTTTCTAATTGACTAATATGGGTCTTCTACTTATTTTGAGTAATACAGTCTTTTTGTAATTGATTGTGTTTTTGAAAAAGATTATAACATAGGAGAACTATCTCGTGTATTACATCTTTATTTTGTATCATAGCCTCTTAAATTTGATATGAAATTTCTCTTCCTTCCTATTGAAACTGTAAATCCTCCCTCATCATAGCTTCATATATTTATCCTCTTACCTTATATAACCATCTCTTCCACTTCCATCATTTCTATATCTATTTACTTTTGAATCTATACAAGGAGAAGGTGATGCTTAATATCTTCGATTAGGATAGGAACCACTCTCAGGACGAATAGGCTATTTCTAATTTTATTTCCAAAATCCACCATTAAAATTACTTACGTAAGTGTCCCTCCCTGTTCCATCTGCTAGATAATTACTTAACTTTGTATTGGTCATAACTGATTTATTATACATTAATATTTAACTCTAGTTGTATTAAAATATTATTCAATAACATAAAATACTATCAAATCAAACTAGACTTATTTAATTATTATATATTATTTTATTTAATTATGGGTCTTGCATGTGGTGCTCTCTGCTCTAGAGAGAGAGACAAGACAACTAAAAGTGAAGCAGATTTAGCAGAGTTTGCTTTTTATCAACATTTAGAAGAAACTAGAAGCTAAGGCTCTTATCGAAGAACTGCTTGTATGATGGTATCAATTTGTTAAAACTTTCCTTTAAGCCTATTTCAGAGTTTGGAGGATTAATGAATAGTGCATCTAATTATTGGATTAATAAATAATAATATCAAGTTTGTGGAAACAATAGGCCTATGTTTACATATAATTTATAAAATCGAAATCTCTTATTAAAAATAGATAATTCCGTTTTTACTCTTCAGGAGAAATAATGTGCTATTAGAATTCAAAGATGGTGGAGAAAAAAACAAGATAAAGCAAGAAAAACTAAAAAGCATTCAAAATCCTATGTGAATCTTTTTTATCGTTGATCTTTATAACAAATTCACTTTCTAATTATTTTCTATTTCATTCGTTATTTAAAATATTTATATAATTCTTATTTATTTTGTAAAAAGAATATAAGCAACTGTTTTATTTTAATTTAATCAAAATTTTTCTTCATTTAATTATTTTATGAATGCAACTGTTAAACTTATTTGATTTAATTTAATCAATAGTTTTATCTAAAAATAGTGAATGGGAGAATTTCTAATTAAATATAATGTTATTAAATATCTTGATTTATATTTTAAATTGACTTTTAAATTAAAGTATTATGGATTGTTTTCATCTTTGCAATAGCATATTTGAATGATTATATAAAATTAGTTCTGCTCTTTGAATTTTTATTTTTTAGTCGTTAACCTCTGATGTGATTCCTTGATTTAATAATAAAAAATAATTCTACATTTAATGATATATAATATATTAAGTCGAATTAAATTTTATTGCAGAGTTGCCTGACCTTTATACAATAATAAAGAATATTAATTTTGTGTTATTCTTCATTTAATGAGATGATGAAAGAATTATAATAAAAAAAATTAGAAAAAAATTTCGACTTAAGGCTATGGTTAATGAAAAATAGAATAGTTGCATATAATAAAAGAATTAATTTTATTTCTAGAAATAGATAATAAATATGGTCTACAATTAAAAGGGCATATTAAGTCCCAGAGATTTATTATTTTCTTTAACTTAATTTTTTAAAAGATTTTTTAAACATGATTTTTACTTTATTAACAACCCTTTTATGTTTGGCCCTAGGTGCTGAAACAAGTTAATTAGAACCTTTTAAAATAAAAACTGAAAATATTTTACTTGACTGGAGTTCCAGAACAATTTCAATTGACTAAAATAATTTAATACTTACCTAACACTTCAGAACTTATGAATCGCTATATTAGACAGAATTAATACTCCTAGATATTTAGAACAATAAATAAATCAAAAGAGTATTAGTAGGAAATCAAGATAAGTAAAATTATCACCCTTAAATTATTCTTATCAACAAGTTTATATATATAGTCTATGTCAATTAAGACTTGAGTATTGTGAAACTAAAGATTAAAAAATACGATTTGGCTTTAGTAGAATAATAAGTTGAACACACCTTAGGAGATTCATTGGAAAATGCAAAGTTTGATAAAAAAATGATATATATAAAACTAACAACATTAAGTAACACAACCTTCTCAATATTTTGGAAATCAAGAGGTCAATCCCTAAATGAATATCAATGGAATTATATAAAATATGATACAACATCAGATAGCACATCAAATACCCTAACATTTCCAGATAGTCTTGATATTTCTATAGCTTAAAATCAATTAGGAATAATTGGAATAGTTTAATTAAGTAAATACAATATGAATTTAACAAAAATTGTGAATGACTAGATTACTGATTAAATTTAAACAAAATGTCCAGCAGTAGTTTATGATACAACTGGAATATCCATTATATCATTACCAAACAACGAATTTGTAATATGGCAAAACAATTTCTTCTATATTTTTATAAGATTTGATCAAAATTTATAATAAAAGAGCTACCCATATAGCTTTAATAATTAAGATGGAGATTGTATAAACCAGAACTTAAAAAGTTTTTTTTATCTAGATGAATACAATCTGTATTTCGTAAATTAAGGTTATTATTAATTATGTTTGTTTCATTTAGATCTTTCTAACTAGAATTTTGATTTAATACAGAATAGAAAAATTTTAAAAAAAAATTTCTACAATGAAATTCTTTCTCAATCTATTGATAAGTTAGATTTCAATAAACTATCAATAAAATGGCTGACATACTTCAATTACGAATATGAGTTGAACAGTATAAATTTAGATATGAATATAAAGCAAAACTAATGCAAACAAAATTGTAAATTATGTGATCCATAATTTAAATGTTTAACTTGTTTGGAAGGATACACATTAATCAATGTTAAAAATGAGTGTGTTCCAAAATGTCCTGAAAATTGTGATTTCTGTATTAATCCTTCATATTGTACAAAATGTAAAGTTGGATTTTAATACTCATCAGATAATCTTTGTATCACACCTTAAGATAATTTCAATGATTTAATTATAAGTGATGAATAGGTACCAAAAGGAAAAGTAAAATTATAAGTCATAGATAACGAATTTCTTATATTATATAGTTTACTTGATAATTTAAAACAAACATAGATTATTTTAAAGAAATTTAATAGTTAAGGTGTTTAAATCAAATAAATCATGATTGAATAATAACCAAGTTTAATACTAGATTTCGATGTATCAACAGGATATGATCTATCAAGTTTTCACATTTTAATCAAATGGCTAACTGTTGATTCTATCGTTTAAATTATTGATTACACATATGATATGGAAACATTTTAACTCTTAAATTAAATAACTCTTAATGTGTAATCCTAAATCTTAGATGGTAATAATCAAATTAAAATTGTTTAATTAAAGGATTATGGAGTGGGCTATTTTTATTTAACTTTTGATGAACAAAACTAATATTACTAATTTAATTATTTAAGAATGGAGAATGATTAAATAGCTTATGAATATAAATTATTTTCAAACAGTAGAGAACTCATATCTTTAGAAACTTCAGTAGATTAAAATATTATTTACTTCAATTTCACCACTACAGAAATATTTTATTCATTTAAAGTAGAAATAAATTAAATAAATCCTATAGATTCTTTTTATTTACAATAAAATAGTGAATAAGCTTATCAAAACTTTTATAAATAAAATTCAATATCAATTTTTACAAGTTATGATGAATATCTTAATAAATAAATATTCATGAATTTTACTGAAACATTTCCACCAAAATTATTATAAGTATCTTAATCAAGAAGAAATTTAAAAGATTTTACTTTCAAAAAATTTGGAGATGAAAGTCTAATCTTTGTTTGGCAAGCTTATTCCAATGTAGAATAATAAAATCCTACATATTAAATATATATTTAAAGTGTCAATCTTAAAAAATAAGAACTAGCAAATATGAAGGAGATGATTTGTTCAAAAAATTGTGTTTCTTGCGCAGATTAATTATGCCTTCAATGTCAAAGTACTAAATATTAATTAGAAAATGGCAAATGTTTATTAACTTGCGAAAGTAATTGCTAATTATGTGAAATTGAAAACTAATGTTTACAATGTGTTGATGGTTATTATTTGAATGAATATTTAATATGTGATCAAACATAATCATAACAAATATATTGGTAAGATAATTACATTTACTCTTATATTGCTTCTTATAATGAATCAGTATACTAAGTATCAATAAAGAAAAATAATTCAAAATATGATGTTATTTTTGAAGAATTTAATAGATAAGGATAATCACAATCTGGGGAAATTTTGGTTTCATCTGATTTAGATTACTTGATTATCCCAGTTCGTCCTAAATTAATTAAAGTTAACAATTTGATTGTAATCTAATATTTAACAAAAGATACATCGAATTAAAATTGTCTAAAATTTGTAATCTTGGATGACTCATATCTATTATACAATAGTTTTCAAACACAAGCACCTTTATATAGTCTTGAGAATTTAATAGATATTATAATTACAGATGATCTCATTATGCATGTTGTTTACCTTAGTTACTATTATGATTATTGGTAAGGAGAGTATGTTAATATATAATATCAATAATTTTTGGTTGGTAAGGCTAGAGCAGAAGTTGCATTAAATTAAAAGTCTTTATAGAATATAAAAATTGATAAATAATAAAAGTTTAGAAATTTATAAATCATGAAAAATTCATTTTTATCCAAAATAACATTCTCATTTATATAAATAGAAGACAATATAGAAACATTGAAAATAATGAGTTTTAATCCTAATAGGTTATATCATGAGGAGGTCTAGTAGTTAAATTTATAAGAAAAATTTGAATATTATTTGAATGCAAATAGAATCTGGATTGTTTCATATGAAAAGGTGAATTCACATTTAGTAAAAGTTAAATTTTACAATGAAAATTAAGAGATAAAATAAGAACACATAATTGAAACTTAGAATTAATTAAGTTCCTTCTAAATTTAATTGTAGAATCAATAGATTTATTTTATTTACACAGAATAAATGATAACATCCAATTATATGAATATATAAATAATGAAGTTTTCATTAAATGGAGATAATTTAGCTTCAAGATAGATTTACAATAGTGAACTTATAATATAAGATTTGACAAGCTCATCATCAGAAGACATGATTTATTTAACATGGTCATCCTTCAACAATAATAGAATATTTAAAGTAAGATTAAATACTTAATTAAATACCATTCCATTCGTTGAACAAATATGTAAGATGAATTGCGAAATTTGTGATAAGAACTAAGTTTGTTAATAATGTTCAATTGGGTATAATTATTCTGAATTAGAGAATAAGTGTGTACCAATATGTGCTGAAAATTGTCAATAATGTTCAAAACCATATACTTGCGATTTCTGTAACGGAAACTTTAAATATATTAATCAAAATTGCACAGATATAACAAATTTAGATTTAGAAACTTCAATTTGTGAAAAATCTTGTTATGGTTTACCTTCGATGATTGTATTTACTGATTCAACAAAAATTATTTCATTCTAAAAATTTGAAGACTCACAATACAAGATAAATATTAATAAATATAATACAAATTTACAAACTGTTGAATTAGATTAAAATTTAATAAGTTAAACTTAAGAAATAGCTTATCATTTGCTTTATTAGTAATAAAACAATATAATTGCTTTAGTTTGGTTGACTGGAGCTTGTAAAATTTAATGCAGATTAATGATACAATTATTCTAATAAGATTTATCAGTAATGACTAATCCATATGAATTGAGAATAATGAAGGTAGAAGTAAACTAATTTAATTTGAAAATAAGCCAATTTAATAATGATTTGCTATTATTATGGACAGAAATAGATACACTTGGTAACTCTTAAACATTGTTAGGATAATATAATATATAAAATGGATTTTCGTTGAAAATGAACATTAATGAAAATTCTGGTGATGTGGCATAATTTCCAAATTTAATTGTTTAAAGTGGTTATTATTAGATAGTTTACCTTAAAAATAATTATATAATCAATGCATTAATAGTTGACGGATCAGTAAACAGTTATAGAGAACTTTACAAATCAACTAAATAGATTACATCTTTGGCTGTTGGAGGATCTCCATATTATGGTATTTGTGCAATTTGGGTAGAATTGGAAGATTATGGTTTTACACTTTCAAATAATGGTGTATTTGTAAAGTGGTTTGATCAGAATTTAAATGTAGCAAGATAGGAATACCTTATTTTAAGTAGTTCTTATAGAATTTCTTAACTAACTATAAACTAATATGAATCATAGATGCAATTCTTTATAACTATAGTTATTTAAGAATTTGATGGTTAATAAAGACTTCGATATAAATACCTACCCTATTTTTATCACGAAATTAGGTAATACGGACTTGAATAATTTTTACCGATAAATGTATTATCTCAATTTACAGCTGACTATGGTTATCGTATTTTAATGAACTCAGATTTAGTAAATATCTTGTTTTAAGGTGTTCTAAGTTAAACTTAGTAATTATTCTACTATGATGTGAATTATTATTATTTGAATGAGCCTTAAGATAATTGTTTTTAAAAAAATAGTAAAAATGAATGCCAATTATGTAAACAAGGATTTTATCTATTTGAAAATGAATGTGAAATATAATTACCAAATCATTGTGCTGATGGCGATGATGGAATTTGTGAAGTATGTAATGCAGGTTACATGTTGACTATTGATAATATATGTGTATTAGAGAATTTGAAATACAAAGAAATGAAAATGAATACTTATCAATTGTAAAGTAAATAAAGAATAACTACATTTAAAAATGGGGATTATGTAATCTCTTGGTATCGAAAATACTATGAAAATTAAGGAACTGGAGTATTCATGTCAATGTTTAATGCCCAAGGAAAGAAAATTCTAGATGAAACAAGAATTAGTTTATCATCTGCTGGAATTTAAATATATCCTGATGTTTAGTCTTTTGATAACGATTAATTCTGTGCAGTTTGGATTGAAGGAGATTTGTAAGTGTAGGGAAAAATTAAAATGTAAAGATTTACTAAAGACTTTGTTAGAATAGGAGAAGAAATTGTTGTATCAGAAAATATATAATTAAAATATGCTTAACGTTTTGATACTCCTATTCTGATTTAATCTATTGTTAATGGATATGTTATTGTATGGACATAAAATCATTTCGAATCAAATATCCTTGTTTAGAAATTACATGTTAATTTTTATGATTTATAAGATAATTAAAAAGCCACTTTTGTTTTAAATAATTAAGAATCAATTAAAAATTCAGAGCCTGTTATTACTTCAAATAATGAAATCATTGTTATTGTATGGTAATCAGATCTTGGAATCATTGCAAGCAAGTTTAGTCTAAACTATGTTTATATCAGCTAAGAGATTTTATCATCCAATGGTCAAGCACCTTCTATCAGCACTTTAAGTGATAATAAATTTATAATTGCTTGGAGAGAGACTGCTATCAATAGCTTAGGTATCATGAATCAAAATATCATATTTAGAAAATATACTTCAGATTTGAGTACCTATTTATTTAGTAATTAAATTGCTATTCCAAATCATAATATGAATAATCCTGATGTTATTGCAATACATAATGGATTTGCAATCATTTTTGAAAATAGGCATTCTATGATGAGTGATCTAAGGAATATCAAAATGTAATTGTTTAACTTAGATGGATTATACATTTCATAGATAATTGATGTTTTCAATGAATGGAATATATATCCACATCATCCTTAATTAACTGCACTCCCATAAGGTGAATTCTTAGCTTCATGGACTTAAAGTTAATTATCATTGGCTAGTCTTAATGATGATATATACATGAAGAGATATAATAGCTATGGTATTTAATTACCTTTAGATACTGTTGTTTGTCCAGAAAATTGTAAACAATGTAACGAAAATGCTATTTGTCTCATTTGCATGAATGATTATGTTCTGTTTAATTCAGTCTGTTATAGCTCTATTCCTCATTGTACATCATATGCAACAGATTCTATTGAATTAAAATGTTAAACTTGTGATACAGATTACAAACTTGTTTCAAATATTTGCTTCTAAATTAGTAAATATTAATAATTGAATGTTGAGTTTGTTAATGATATTAGTTCAAAGTTTTCTATCATCTAATTTTAAAATAATGATATTTTATTTATTTGGATACAAGATGGATAAATAAAGTCCTAAAAATTTGATCAATATGGTAATTAATATTCTGCCCCTAAAAATATCACTGGATATGATGCATTTAGATAAAATTAAGTATTTGATGCATGTGCACTTGAAAATAATAAATATTTAATAGCCTTTATTTCTGATTTTTCACAGCATATTATTTTTGAAGTTTACGATTTTTCAGAAACATTATTATAACGAAGTGAGCATCATACAGGTGTTTATTTAGCCTTTAGATAAAATCTCTTACAACTTAAATATTTGGGAAACAATTAGGTAGCTATTTTCTATTAAGGAGCTTATTCATTATAATATGATTAGTAATATACTATATTTATGGAAGTTTTCAAGTGTTACGCCCAATATAACGGTTTTTCAATTGAGTTTAACTAATAAATTAAGGTTTTATAACCTTAAACATAGTTTTATACCTAAAGTATAGATGTTGAAATTATTAATAATTAAATAGATGTAGGGTTAGAAAATGATTTAAAATCTGAAATAAGATATCTTTATAAGACTTATGATTTTTATGGCAATCTTGTAAAAATATTAACAAAGAATAATGATGATTATTAAGTAGAATTTAAAATTCTAGAATTAGAAAATGGAGCATTGCTTGAAGTTTGGACAGAGATTGTTTATTCAAAATATGAAGTATATTATGTAATAAAGCTAAATAATAAAAATTTATTTGAACCAAAGAAATTGTCAATAAGTTCTGAACTATATAAACTTGATTTGAAGACTCACTTATTAAGTGATTCAATTATAGTAATTTGGAGAGAAGGTTCATTCAAATATGATATGACAGTTAATACAAAATACAATGCAGTTTTTATATCAAAATAAAATTATTAACAAGTTACAAATCCTATTTAGCTCAATAGTGTTGATGTTGTAAAATAAGGATAGAAAA
Organism: Paramecium sonneborni; assembly: GCA_905182985.1. Lineage (NCBI taxonomy): Eukaryota > Ciliophora > Oligohymenophorea > Peniculida > Parameciidae > Paramecium > Paramecium sonneborni. The sequence continues at coordinate 76,517 of CAJJDN010000099.1, read as the reverse complement.
ACTTTTTGAGATTAATTTAATTAAGAAATTTAGATATCGTGATTGGTTGGATATCTTATAATTATTAAGCTGATTTAAATGTCATATCTGCAGCTAAATTAAGTTCAGAAGGGAAAGTCTTAGAATTTAGTAAATTTAGATGCTCGATTGGATGTTAAGAATGTACAAATTAAGGTATATGCTTATAATGCTACAATAATGATAAATATATTTTAACGGCAGATGGAAATTGCATGATTAAGAATGGAAAATGTTAAAATTATCAAAGTGATTGTTAAATCTGTCTAAATGGATACTATTAGAACAGATATCTTGAGTGTAATGAAGTGCAGTAAAATATGGAATCTGATATTCTTTTTACCAATGGTTGGGTAGAATAGAATTATTAGAGAATTGCAAGTTATAAAAATGGCACTTTTATTATAGCTCAATATAATTCAGAGACATCACTTGGAATTAGAGTTTTCAATAAAGAAGCCATTTTAACAAGAGATTATTAGATGATTCTTGAAATGACTTAAGATACCTTGATATCATACTATCAAAGAATTATGGACTTTGAAGTTATTATTGATGATAATGATGTTTTGACCTTTAGTTATATTACTGGATTTTCAAGTTATTGGATTTAATATACAAAAATAGTAATTGAATAGTATGATAATTAATTAATAAGAATAGGAAGTCAAAAAGAGATGAATTTTGAAAAAACTGTTAATTATGTATACAAACCCATTATTACTCTCAAAATCCTTTAAAATAATATAATTGGAATGGCAATTAATATGGAATAAAATATAATTTTAAGTTTACATAATTCTGATTTTAGTGAATTAATTGGGAATACTATGATCAATATGATTAGAGCTAGTTAAACATTTGATTTTTCATTAAATGGAGATTATGCCATATTTGGTTATGTAATGGATTATTGTGATTTTCTATATTAGCAATGTTCTGTGATAAAGGTTTATAATAAATATTTAAGTTTTATTAAGGATATAATTATTAATGATGGCTTAAACTTAAAAATAACTAAAAATCTTCTAAATTAATTCATAGTACTGACAAAATCTTAAATAAATGTAATTGATAAAACAGCAATAATTAAATCACAGACGATAAATTATCAATCAGCATTGCCATTATAATTGTTTACTAATGAAAATGATGAAATAGTTATCTTAGCATTAGTTGATACACAAACTTATATTCAAAACAAAATATTGCTTCTTTTATATTTTAACAATAATGGGTAATTAAGAACAGAAGTTTAAGTAAATATGAAGAATGGTGCATTTTTGATTTAAAAGCTGTTTATACTTTAAAATTCTGATGTTTCTATTGTGTTTACAGGTTAATCCTAACATAATGAAAATTAATTTAGACTGGCAAGATTTGATTAATTTGGTAAATCATTAAGTACTTCTTTAATAATATGTCCTCAAAATTGTGAAGCATGCTTCCAAAGTACATCATGTAACATATGTAAACCTGGATATAATAGAAATGCACAAACTTTACTATGTGAGAAAATATGTACTATTGATGGTTGTTAATCATGTGAATAAACAGATTGTGATATCTGTAAAGATGGCATGTTCTTTAATTTCGATGGAAAATGTGTAGCTCTCATTTAGGATCCATCTATAGATGCCAATCTTAGATATTCAATTGATTAATAATTTAATTCTGAAATAAAGAAAAAAGTACTCAAATTTTCTAATAATGAATTTGCTTTGGTTTATGCAAGTGAAGTAGCCATCTTTATTAGAAAATTTAATGCCTAAGGATAAGAATTAATGTATGCTGATCTAAATGTAAGCCCAATGATTTAATCCTTTGATGCTACAATCGTCAACAATTATATATATATTGCAATTGTATCCATTCAAAATCCACAATCTTATTAAATATATGGCTTTGGTGAGACAAGTTCATCATTAATATATTTGTTCGAAAATTATGTTCAAAATTCCATCTAATCAATCAGTATTAAAGGATTTAAATATAATTACGTGATCCTTGTTTCGTTCTTATAAGACTATTATGATTTTGGATACATGCAATGCTTAACCCAATCTCTTTACTTTTATAATGAATAAAACTAATTATTCGATTCTTTACTAAATTATAATAATCCTTCATTACTAACAAGTGAAGAATGCAATTAAAATAAAATAAAGAGTTTATATATTTATGAAGAAATGTTGTACATAGTAATAACTAAATTTACATCTGTTAGAGTAATTACTTTAAATAGTGTGGCATACTTTTTAGGAGAGTACATATTTGATTTACCAAATCTAGAAAATATTGAATTAGCTATTGATTCGGAATAAATCGTTATTCTATATTAATTTACTGGATCTTAGAGTTGGAACTTAAGAATATACAATACTTAATTTGAGATCTTACTCACTTAAGAAAATTATTTAAGAGGTGATTTGAATGTAAACATGGTGAGTACGTCATCAGGAATTGTGTTAGCTTGGAGTTAGAAGAAGCAACAATCTGTTGTTGAATTTGCTGTTTTGAATAAATAAGGATCAAAGATTAAATCTGATTATATTAAAGGATAATATAGTTTAATACCTCTATTAACTTTATTAGACAATTAAATAGTCTGTTTAGTTTGGAATGTTTGGACAAATCAATAATTATGGAGCTTATCATATTCCTTAATAGATTCGAATGGATTATTAATTCAAATGACCCAAGTCATTTGTCCTCAGAATTGTATTCAATGTTCTGATTCATCTAACTGTTAATAATGCGAAGTCGGATCCGAATTAATATAATACTTTAAAGAGCCAAATATTCCTTATTCCTATTGTGTTAGAAAATGTGATACTTTCTGTTCTATTTGTTATAATGGTAAATGTGAAAGGTGCTAAAGAAATTATTATGTAGATTAAAGTGGAGTTTGTGTATTAAATGAATTTGAAAATAAAGCTATTTAAATAAATGAATTTACAGAATTCAGTTAAATAACCCCAGATGCTGCCAAATTTAAAGATGGTTCAATTTTAATAGCATGGACAAGCAACAATGAAGATGAAGATAGCTGGGGCATTTTTGCTTAATTACTAAATAATTAAGGATAGAAAGTTGGAAACAATTTTAGAGTTAGTCAAAGTGTTTTTGGTGCATAACATAGTCCATAAGTAGTAGTCTTAGAAGATGATACTGCTATTATAAGTTTTATTGAAGGCAATCCAGAAAAAGAAGCCATGATTAAGGGATTAAGATTCAATAATAAACTTGAAATTGTTGGCAATGAGCAATTATTCACTACTTTTAGTGTAGATTACTTTGTTTTGAATCAATACTTTATTAATAAGATAGTAAGTTTGAAGAATGGAGGATTTGCAATAATATGGTAATCTAAGAATTAAATTAATACATAATTTTATGATTCAGCTAGTAATTTGGTCCTGCAGACAACTATTGTAGATGTTCGATATTCTGGCTAATTAGAAATAGCTATTACAACAACTGAATTGGCTATATTATATAAGAACATTCAAGATAGATTTTCAGTATGTGTATATACATAAGATGGAGTAATTATATCAAACTAAGAGATTCTAGATTGGAATGAAATTAAAGCCTATTAATTAAATTTAATTAGTATTTAAAATTACTTTGCTTTGGCTGCTATAGTTGCAATGCCTGACTAACAGTAAGTAAAACTTTAATTATACAATAATCAATTCTCTCCAGCAGGCAATCCAATTGTCATTACTGAGAATTCAAATTAACTCTACTATTATGATTACTATTAGGAAATTGAGTTATTTAGTCTAAATGATGGTGCATTATTAATTTTATCAGTGAATAGAAATATTGTAAAAAATTATCGTCAATTCTATATTGATATAAACTGGCAAGTGACTGAATTGCTTCCGTTCGGATTCAATACTTAAGAATATTATTTTTCATAATTTAGAAGAATCCATGCAATATCAAATATTAATACTGATCAATATTTCATAATTTGGAGTGGTTTTTCATAAGATATTGAGTATTACTACTTTGATAGGTTGAGGACACTTGAAGCAACTAACATTTATATTTAAAGAGTATCCAAACAATCACAATTAGTTCCTATTGATTAGATTGTTTGTTCTAAGAATTGTGTAAATTGTGATACTCAAAAAACTTGTTCTTAATGTTTGAATTCCTTTTAGCTCTAAAATTAATAGTGCATACCACAATGTGAAAGCAATTGCTTGTTTTGTATTACTCCAAAGATTTGTGAAGTTTGTTCAGAAGGCTACTACTAAAAAGTGCAAGGAAAATGCTCTCCAATTCCTTTCAATTATCATGAAGCAGAGTTACTTATGAATTATCCATTATAAAGTTTTATTATCGAAATGGATCTATTATCTAATGGATAAACTATCATCTACACTCAATAAACATTATATGATTAATAGAAAGAAATCTTTAGTTTGTATATCTTTTAAAATAATGAAATGGTAAAGCAAGTAACTGTTTTGACAAACACTATAACAAATAGTTACTATAGAATTTCTCCCTTTTATATAGAAGACAATTATTATTTGATTTTCCATATGGTAGATGGTATTAAAATAATAAAGTTTAATGCTTAATAAGAGGAAGTTTTGAATAAATTTTTACCTTTTGGTTCTCAGTTTGACTATATTGCCACATATAGTACTGTTTTCAATCTAGTAGAAAACAATTAATATTCTCTGTTGTTTTATTAAGAGAATAGAGGAGTCTATAGAATTTTATATGATGAGGAATTTAATGTGATTCAGCAAGAGTTAATATTTGAAAATACTTATATGTGGTATGGTAGTGGGAGAACTAAAAATTAGCTCTATATATAACAAAATTCTGAAAAATATACATTTACAAATTCCTTAGTTATCGAATAAAGCAAATAAAATTGTCTTTATTCAGAGATAGAAAAATATTCTTCATGTTAAATTTTTTAACTTTCTAATGGTAATAAGATTTAAATTGTTCATGGAACCCAAAGTCTTCAGTATTATGGTATTTATGGCTAAGAAATGAAAAGTTAAGCATTTTATAGAATACTGGATAACTAGGATGTACCAATAACAAGTGAAGCCATAATTTTAGATAACACATTTTCAAGACAAAGCTTAGCCAGTGTATTTGTATTCTAAGATTCATTTACAATATTAATAGAATAGCCAAATTATTACACTTATGAAAACGTTGAGGTATATGCATAAAGATTTGATAATTCCGGTATGAAGATTGGTGAACCATAACTCATAACATTCAATAAAGGATGGTAGAGTAAATTCTATAAGCAAACATCAAATGGTTTCATAGTTTTTTAGGAATTTAGAATATATGATTCGAATTTGCCTGACTCCTCTTAAATAGCAACTATATATTATAAACAATATGATACTTAAGGTAATGTTGTAGTTTGGAGCACAAAGAAAAATTGCATAGATAATTGTGACAAATGCATAAATTCATATTACTGTGAGGAATGCAGTGTAAATTATGAATTGGATTAAAGTTATAAATGTAAATTAACATGCTAGAGTAATTGTAATTAATGTTCTAGCTTTACTATTTGTGAAGTATGTGATGCTGGATATAAATTAGAAAATGGATTATGTACTAAGATTGTATGTACTAATAACTGTGCTTAATGTATGGAAAACACTACATCTCCTACAGGAACCATCTGCACAATGTGTGATACTAATTACTACCTTAGTAGTGATAGTTAATAATGTCTTCCTTAATGTCCTTCTAATTGTAGTTAATGTAATATTCCACTTGAATGTGAAACTTGTGCTTTTGGTTATATTATAACAACTGACAAAAAATGCTAACAAGAAAATTCATCTATTCTTGATTAAATCAAAAATACAACTGTTGGAACTCCTCTTGTTGCTACATTTCCTGATGGCAGTTACATTCTTTTATGGTATTAGAATGGAGAAAATGCAGGTGTTTATTTCTAGTTATATTCTCCTGATAATGTCAAGGTTGGAGACCCAATGAAAGTTACTCAAAACACTAGAAGATTATTGAGTTAACAATCTATTATTTAAGACTATTATGCAGATTTAATAGCAATTGATTATGAATTCTTTGTAACTTGGATGGATGCTTCAGCTGAATAAACAGATGTTAACTTGAAAAAGTTTTCTTCTGATGGAACATCTCAAAGCGAAAATATTTTATTAGGATCACATAAAAAAACAGATTTACAAGAAATTAAATTACCTTGCTAAATTAAAAAGACCAATAATAATTCATTATTAATTGCATATATGGCTAAAAGTGAAAATGAAGATTACTCAATGTTTATTTCATCATATGATTCTGCTTTAAATAGTAAAACAAATGTTCAAGAGATTAAAAAAGTTAATAAATTAGCTGCTCCATCTATTGTCTAAGATGAGAATGGAATTATCTCATTAACTTATCAAAGTGATGGGTATGTTTTTGTTTAGTAAATAACTTAAGATGGTAATTTGATTGATTCACCAAAAGCTATTGCAGATTCAGATTCAATCATTTTAAGAGTTACAAATTTAAATAATGGAATCATGGTATTCTTATGGGAAAATAAAAACTTATAACTTTCTTAACCTCAATTCAATTTGAATTATTAACTAATTTCTAAAGATTTAAAAACAAGAAGTGAGGTTAAAAGTGTTGGTGATATCTAGATTGCATCATTAACTCCAGATATTCAATCATTCAATGAAGGATTTATAATTGCTTGGAAAATTACTGATAATAATTATAAATCTATTGGACTCCAATTTTAAATCTTTGATTCTCTAGGAATATCCAGTACATAAATAACAGAAGTAGAAATTGAAGGAATTTATCCTTAAACTCCAAGAATTTAAATAATCAATGAAAATTAATTTGCTGTGACTTGGACTGCCAAAAATATTGATTCTGATGGAACTATTCTTGGAGATGGTATTTTTATGTAAAAGTACAATAAATATGGTACATTAATAACAGACTCATCTTCTTCCACTGATCTTTGCAGTTATCAATGTCAAAGTTGTTAATCCCCACTTGTCTGTCTAAAATGTCAATATGGCTTTTATTTAGATATTAATAATTAATGTATTATGGATTGTGGAGCATTCTGTGATTCATGTGAAATTCCTTGGACTTGTTAGGTTTGCAAAAATGGCTATCAATTAAATAGTAATGATGCATGCATCGAAACTGAATGTCCTTAAGGTTACTTTAGAAATATCAATAATAAACTCTGTGAACCTGAATGTCCTGATGAATGTAATGAATGCACTGTACCTAATATTTGTGCCACTTGCAAGAGTGGATATTCCTTATCTGATTCCTCATGTATTTCTAGCACTGTCATGGAACTTGATGATTAATCAACTATTATGGCCATTGTTATTATTATCTTAGCAGCTGCATTCGTAAGTGTTTCAGCTTGCTCTATCACCTTATATTGCAAATACAAAAAATTACTTAAAGAACCAAGTCATTGTCAAGTACATCCAATCTAAGATATTAATAAGAGTGTTACTGCAAGTTGCAATGCCAGTGTTATCAGATTGAGATAAAATGAATGACTAATATTTCACATATTAACATCAAAAATAATAATAATTTATATCCATATTATTTTAAATTTACTAATTAGAAAAAATTTACATATTTTAAGTAATCAATTTTCTTATGATGAATTATTTTAGTAATTCAATTATAAACTAAAGCCTATATTAGTAATCTTATCTTATCAACTTTCTAAACTCTATTCAAGTAAATAATTCTTTGTAACTATGAAATAACTTTCAATACCTTTTAATAATTTATGATCACTTTAAAATATAATTAAACTTTTTTTTTCATCAATTTCATAAATTTTTTAGATATCTCAATGTTTGGCTGTACTGAAATTATAAAAAGTATAACATTTTCATTTAACCAGAATAATTTTTCATCTTTTAATTAAAATAATCTATTATTAATAATTCGCGAGTCAATTTCTTCAATCTTTATATTCTTATTATAATTAATTAATTCTAATTTTACTTTCTTCAGAAACCCAAAATTATTTATTAGAATTATTTCATTACATTCAATAGTAATTATTAATCAATTTCTACCAAATCTTTAGTTTTCCAACGAAACTATAGCTAAAATAAATATACATATTTACAATTAAGATTTATTGTTCAAATAATTTTATTTCATTATTTTTCAATTAATAGACAATTACTCATAAGCAATATCTGATTAAATGTTATTTACATAGAAAATAGTTATTTTAAGACTCATCCTCTTTCTAATCATCATGATATGAAATCTTTAAGTTTTATTATTAACTCTCTATACAATTTAAATTTATTGAGATAATATCGAGTCTGCAAATTTAATTATAGCACTAGGTTATTCATAAATTTTTTATTAATTGTTATTTAGATGATTTTGCCTTATACTTCGAATATTTCAATAGAATTTCATCATTTACATCCTATAATAAATTAATGACTTACTTATGAAAACCCACATATTGGGAAGGAAGTAATACTAATTTAGAAAAAATAAAATAATATATGATAATATTTATTCTTTTCAAATTACCATTCTTTTTATTTTAAAAAATTTAATTTTAAAATAGTAAATTTTTATTCTACTTCATTATAAATCTCCTTATTCTATTTTAGTTTTTATATTCTAATCTTTATGATTAATTAAATTATTGTTATAGTTCAATATATATTGAATAAAGTGTTGCTGCTAATATTCTTATTCAAAATTATAGAGTTTTAAATTTATTCTACTAAAAGTTTTTACTCTTTTTTTACTTATTATTAGGAGATTATCATTTGTGTATTTATTTAAATTTATAATATAACAATGATAGAAATGGAAGATTAGAAATAATCAGATATGAGTCTTTATAATCAAATTTTTTGTGAGATTTTATTTATATAAATTAAATAAAATGATTAACAATTAATTTTATACACCTAAAAGTTATTTTAACTTTTAGAAATAGACCAGCAGATAAATAGATAATTAAATAATAAGTCCATTTTCACTTTTTGTTAGTTTTGTATAGAAAAATAATATTATAATACCATTGCAAAATATTAATTATCATTTAAGAATACTTAAGAGATTGTAAATACTTGAATTAGAATAAATATATTCTATTGAAAGTTTCAATGAACTTTTAGACCTTGAATATATATTTTCAATCAATGAAAATGCAGCAGTTACAAAGATGAAAGTTGAATTAGGGGAATAAATACTTTATGGGATAGTAAAGTATATGTATATATATAAAAGTAATAATAGTAATAATATTAATAAATTATATATATAAATATTCAGAATAATATTAAATTTATAAAAATATCAAATTTCTAATTTTAATAATTTTGATGTTTTTTGTAAAATTTTTATTAATTTGTTATTCGCATCAGTAATTATCTCTCTCTTTACAATAAATCAAAGTAATATACCTAAGATACATTATAAAATGCTATGCGGTATATAGAAATTATGACTGCAAATTTTGGAGGAACTAATATTTACAAACCTTTAAAAGAAATGATTTATAATAGTAATTATAAAATTCAAATATGTAGATCCAATAATTAAATTAGTTAAGGATAACAATCAAGCAGAAATTAGAATCTATAAATTAGGAATTGGATAAGATTGCAATTATTACTTAATAAAAAGAGTTGCTAAGTAGGTAATGGGAAATTCTATATAGTTAGAGAAGATGAAGATATTAATGAAAAAGTAATTGATTTATTGGAAGATTCATTAACTTCATATTTAGAAGATTTCAAATTAGAAATTAATGTATAAACCATCTTTTTAATAATTCCAAATCCAGAATCAATAATTAGTTTGAAGAAAAATCAAGAACTTTTTTTAAATTCTATTTTCAAATGAAGAAGATTAAAAAGATATTGAATTTAGTATCCATTGCTTTAACCCATAAGATTAAAAATCAATATAATATTCTATAAATTTAAGCTTAAATTAATCATAAGAAAATGAATATTTTCATAAACTATTTGCACATAATTTGATTACTTATTATGAAAATGCTTGAATGTATGGATAAAGACAAGCCAATTTTATTAAATTAAATAAATAATTTCTTGAAGACAAGGATATTGTGAATTTATCAATAGAAAATTAAATATTGTGCAATAAAATAGAATTTGTTTGTGAAGTATGTGAATTATAAGATTAATTAAAAAAGCAAATTAGATCTAAAATTAAAATTGAACACACTAAAGTAGAATAAATTCAATAATAATTCTTAAATTATTAGTTTAAAGCTACCAATTTTAATTTTGTAAAATCAAGGACTGTAAATATGTTTTCCCCACCTTCAATAGCAAATTTCAGTCGATGAACTCAGGAAATGGCAAGTATCAATATTAATTAATCCTAAAAAATTATAAATACAAATAAAAATATAAAAATGTCTAAGCCTACTTATGAAAAATTAATTAAATTTGCTTAGGCAGATGGAAGATTTAAAATTTTTATAACATAATTTTGGGTGTCAGTTTTTTAAATTTAAACAATACACAAAGTCTTAATGATGATTAATGGAATACTTTTTTAATATTACTCTATTTAGAAAAGTTGTAGCTAATTCAAAAAATCTTGGTAATTAGTATTTTCCAAAGCAGTTTTCTATTTAAAATAGTATGGTATAGATTATAAATAAAAAAACAGGAATTAGATTTTCCATAGGAATGAATTAATAAAATATCATGAAATAATCATTAAATATATATAATATTTTAATTGTTTAACTTATTTTCATTCAATCAATGTTATTATTATAATTGTTTAAGTTAATAATTTATCAAAAACTCTTGAAATTTAATGATTAACAGATCACTTCTTCTGTTAAATTTTCGTTTTTTTTCCTAATTTCAAATATCTTTTGTTTTACTCTATTTTCTATTTATGAGGTTTACCTATAAAAAGAAGTTTTTTCAGCTCGTAATATTTGATACTTAACCATTATAAGTGTTTTTATCTTGTTATTGTTGTATAAAATTAAAAAAAAAATTTTCCCTACCTTCTTAGATAGATAGTCTGCATGTATCCAAAATAGCGAACGAAAACAGGCTTAGTTTTTGTTATTTATTGAATTTTGAATAAAAATTTACTTATCAACTAAACATACCTAGTGAGGAAGTTTTGGATATTTTAAGTTATTTTAAAATTTTTTCCATAATTTTCAAAATATTATATTTTTGATGATTATTTTATAATTTGAATAAAAAAGTATTATTTTAGAAGTTATCTAGAAGTATTTTTATCTTTGAAAGCATTCATTCATATAACATTTGTAAGATTAAAATTCTTTTTTTAATAGATTTGATAATTTTATGGATAGAATTAATAACATCTCTTTCAATACTAATTCTTGATTATTTTAGTTTACAAAAATAAAAGAAACTCTTGAAATTCAAAGCCCAATTGCTAAGTATTAAAAAATGAAAAATAGGGCATTTAATAAAATTAAGTAAAGAAGTATAATAAAATTTATAGTTGTATAAATTTAAATGACCAAACTTAATAATAAAGATGAGTATTAAAAATTTACTTACATTACTGAAATTCTTAAAATGATTTGAATAATTCTAGTTTTGAATTAACTTTTGTGTTCCAAGCTTCATTAATTATTGTTATTTAATTATTAAATTTATTTGATCATTCTAAGTTGATTATTATTTTACTATTAATATTTATCTAATGAATATTATAAACATGTTGATTATAGATTTAATATCCAATTACTTGTGTATTTTTAATCAAATAATCTAATTATTAAATAAAATAAGTTTTCAAATAAAAGACTTGAGTTTAGAATAACCTAAAAGACTAAATATTAGATTTTATAAGATTTCTATAGATTTTTTTTAATTTATTTTCAATCATCTAAATAACTTTTTTAAATCCTACAGATTTTGAATCTAAGACAAACCATGGAAATTTTTGTTTATATTTTATACATTATTTAATTAATTAATACTTATTAAATTATTTAAGGATTATATTGATTATAAATTTATTAGATTTTGATAGTTTATATTTCAGAATAAATTATACCTAATTCTAATTACTAAAAACTTTAATAAAAAGTGAATAAATTAATATTATTAAGAAAAAGTGATATAGATTTAAATTTTTAAGGAGTAGCATTAAACATTAGAAAAAATAAGCTAAATTGATAAAAGTATTTATATTTTATCTCAACATCTCAAAGGAAATTAAGAGAGAAAAAAGTTAAAAAAATTTTGTAAGCTAATAAATTTATAAAATTATTATAAAGGCATCTCTTAAGTATAATTATCTAAATTTAAATTGATATTGAAAAATATCTATTTAGATTAGATTTAATAATTTAATGTTAAATACTTAGATAGAACTAAATTAAATAATTAAAGGCTAGTTTTCTATAAGAATCATAGATACTTTCAGATTAGACTTATTTTATTATCTTTCTTTCATTATATTTATTCGCCAAACAAAAGCAATACTACTTTCAAAGCTGCTCAAACTTTTAATATTATATAATATTCTTAATTCTTTTCTCCTTGCTTCTTTTTTTACTATAATATCTGTAGGTAAATTGATAAGACTATTAAAATATAAAAATATAATTAACTTTGAATCTCCTGATACATATGAAATAAACTTTATTTTAAAGTGTGGATTAAAATAATTGGCATTTGGTAAATTTGATTTTCTATAAAAAGGAAGTTGAAAATTTATTTTTAGATTAAAAATATGCCGTGGATCTCAATTTTTTTCAAACTCCATAATAAATAGACGCTCTTATAGCGAACATGATCAACAATATTTAGGGATAAATGAAAGAATCAATAAAATAATTACATTTTTAATAAAAAATATTTTTTGCTAAAGTAGGCCACTCAATATACTATTCATATAGCGATAAGTACAAAAAAAGTACAGAAAGAAATTCTTTATATTAAATCTTATTTTTTAATAATAGTTTTGAAGTTTCCATTAGAATATTAGCATGTATAAATAAGCTAAATTAGACATTAATTTTGAACCAGATATTAGAACATTATTCATTGATTTATGTATTATATTTTAAATTAATTATTTCATAAGGAAACAAGTTCACAAAAAGATAAAGACAGAAACTGATTGTAAGAATAGTAATATAAAAAGAGAGATTTGCCTTCGTAACTCTAAGAATAATTGATAATCATTTAACTACTCATTTTATTAGAGCAGTGATTTCTTGTTTTCCTAATATGTTTTATTTTTATAAATAAATGAAATTAAGAAAAACATTTGTGAAGTATTTATTCATTAAAATTACAGATAGTATATTTTTAATAAAGATTATTGTTGTGAAGTCTGGAACATATGAAACACATATTTATTCTTTAAAAGGCATCTAAATAAGGAAGGATTTCGTAGGTCCTTTTTTAAGAACTTTTGAGCATTCCTAATTATTTAATTTTCTTCAGCATATTATGATAAAATATCTAACCTTTGTTTTAACCAATCCTAAACAATTAAATAATGCAGAGAAGCTTCTGATCATCTGAAAAAAATTTCCTAAATATGACTCAGTAAAAAAAAGAGCCATACCATAATACATTTAGCCAAAGACATGATCAACAATATTGATTTGAATTATATAAAATTCTAATTTTTGGAAAACAAAATTAAAAAAAAAATGAAATTGTAGGTTGGAAAATCTAATCGAAAATAAAAAATTTGGAATTTTTATCCATACTTTTATTGATAAAAAAGATGACACTCTTTGCCTTCTGCTGTAAAAATGTAGCAGGAAACACTCAAAGCCTCAAAAGGATTTATCCTCCTTTCGTCTAATCCAATTATTTCTGAAATGGGATAGGAAGAATTAATGACATCTCTGACTTTACTGCATGCACCAATCGTCTAGTTTGTAATTATGGTTTCTTCATAGCCACATTGCTTTTAGGAAGTTAAAACGATAATTTTAAAATATAAAGAATCAAAATATTACAAGCAGTATAAATAAGAATTACAATAATTACCTTAATTAAGATACTATTTTGCATTAATCATAAAAAATATAAAAAATGATTCTTTATTTTTTATTATGTATATTTTATTCATCTAGCTGTACTAGCAAGCAATTCAATTGGCATTTGGAAGAAGGGCTCTGGAGGTGTATTCTGCTTTTGAAGTTTGCACTTCTTCTCATGTCTTTGTTAAGGCTAGAGGAATACTTCAATATCTTACTGCATTCTTAGTACTTAAATTCTTTTTTGGCTTNCTAATATGTTTTATTTTTATAAATAAATGAAATTAAGAAAAACATTTGTGAAGTATTTATTCATTAAAATTACAGATAGTATATTTTTAATAAAGATTATTGTTGTGAAGTCTGGAACATATGAAACACATATTTATTCTTTAAAAGGCATCTAAATAAGGAAGGATTTCGTAGGTCCTTTTTTAAGAACTTTTGAGCATTCCTAATTATTTAATTTTCTTCAGCATATTATGATAAAATATCTAACCTTTGTTTTAACCAATCCTAAACAATTAAATAATGCAGAGAAGCTTCTGATCATCTGAAAAAAATTTCCTAAATATGACTCAGTAAAAAAAAGAGCCATACCATAATACATTTAGCCAAAGACATGATCAACAATATTGATTTGAATTAATTATGCAATAAATTAATAATACAGCCCACACACAAACAAATAATATCATATTTATTTATTTAAAAATTAATTTTTCATTTTTATAAATTATAATTGAATCTAATGAACAAAATCTAAGATCGATTAAAAAAATAATTTCTGATCTATATTAAAATGGAATATCCCTATATCTTTTTGGATAAAATATGTATAATTACTCAACAGGCATAAATGAATATTTTAATCATAACTTTACCTTGAATGAAACATGTCATTTGAATTGAATTTCATAAAAACATAAATTTTTCTATATTTCGTAAAAACGAATTTTAAAATGGAACTTATAATATTCGATTTGCCCCTCTTAAATTTGATAAATATAGTAAAAGGGGGATATATGCTTTGATTACAATAATTGGCTTGGTTTTATTTTATTTTTACATTAAAGTGAAAACCGAAACAATAAATTTAGAATATTTTAAAACTGAAATTGAATTATGATTTATTAAATAAAATTCAATCTGAATAAATATTCAATAATGTCCTACCATTTTTTCATAATAAATATCAAATTATGCTACTTGGATTTTACAATTAATAAGTTTATCCTTATTAATTTCTATTTTATATTAACTAATATTTTTTATTTATATTATAAGAAGATAGTTAATTATTAATTAAATATTTAAAATATTAATTATAAATTCCTAAAAATAAAGTCCTTTATTTAATTTATTTTATAAATTAATAATTTATTCGTTTATTTGCGATGAAGGTTAGAAAGCTAATTCAAATACTTATTATTATGAAGCGCAATATTGAAATTACTAGGAAAGCGTTTAGAACTAGATAGACATTGAGAATAACTGGAATAATTCTAAATTGAAAGCTTTCAATTGAGAGTATAAATATCTAATTTTAAGTAATGGTCAACTTCAACTCACCTGAGTTAAATATCTTATTTTACTATTTATTTGTCTAGTTGGGTAATAATTAAATTTAAGAACTGATAGGAATTGGAAAAATTAGTCTTACTATATTTGCATTGTTTAAATTGTGAATGTGTCTGGGGTTTCTTGATTGAATCGATATAAAGATCATTATTATTTAAAGCAAAGAATTAAAATATTATATTTTGGGCTTAAACTATATTTACATATTAAATCTTAGTATAAATATATTAATTGTATGAATAACATAAATATTATGTTATATAAGCAAATTACTAATAAAAAAATTCACAATTTTTAAGTGTTAAATGTCTTTAATTTTTTTAGAGAGCTTATAATTTTCCTAATTTTCTTTTCAAAGATATATAACTGGAACTATCTATGATAATTTACAGTTTTTGATTTTATGTCTCTTTATTTTCACAAAAGAATTTTTAAGTTAGTTTAGAATTGTAAACAACTCAAACAGCAGAAATATTAGTACACTATATCTTCTTAGTTAAGTTGAGTTAACCAAAGATTTGTATTATTAATTTTTTCATTAATTCTCAGTATGAATAATTTGCATTAGAAATTTCTTTACCCATCAATCATACATCATACAATCATAATTAAAATATCAATTGTGGTTTCATGCAGAAATTTGGTTGCAACCTCAAAACTACACTTTATAATGTTTTGAATTAACTATATTAATTATTAATTGTAAAATTCCTTATTCTTAAATTTACTTAAATCATTAAGAGACTTAATATTTCTTATTTCCAGAATAAGTGCTCACAGAATATAAAAATTAATATAGAAGGATATATTGTACAGTATCCTTGTGAAACTTGACTGATTGCATGCAATAAGAGGCTAAATTTATACTGAAAACTAACATATCCTAAGTATTAATAGCCTCATCCTTGTTGTTGTTGAATTAGCATTGTAATCGCCTTGATGTGAGTATATTCTAATATCAAGGTAATCTGATTGTATAATGGTTTTATTTAAACATCTGCACTCAAAACGAAGTACTGGTAAAATGAGAGTTTTATTAAAATAAAAAGAAATCTGAATCATAATTAATGAAATTTCTAGAAGATGATTATATAAAATAACGAGCCAACTTTTTCGAGCTTGTGTCCAAGAAACTTTTCATACTTTCTCATGTCGATAAAATTTTACACTCTATAAATAATTTATTAAAAATTAAAATTAATTTAGGGTGGGTTTACTTTGTAAATCTTGGCTTATTTTCAAAGCAATTTTTGGAAGAAGCTAATTAATATTTCAAAATCGATTTAATAATTTAGCAGATCTTCATTAAAATTCATTACCTGCATAAATAATAAAATTGCAATCTAATAGGAGTGATTTCTGGCTTATAGCTAATATTTGTAAATGAGCGTTAAATAAAAAAGAGAAATTAAAGAAATACTAAAGTATTAAGTCGAAACTTATGGAGTATAAAATTAATCATATTTATACGTTAAGTATTAAAGGTTATTAGAGAACTATTCCATTTACTTATTATTAATAAATATTGGCTAGTAAAGTTACAGTATTTAATACTGTTGAGGATTTTATAATTAAAGTGATTGATTTTCCTTGATATAAGACTTCAAAAAGATTAATACATTAATGAGAATTTGATTTGTTATTGATTCATTTTTTATTATTTATCAAACTTGAAGAGTTGATATTGATCAAAAGGAGGCTGAAATTATAGCTATAGGATATTATTAGATGCAAAGTTTTAAGCTCTGTTTTTGTTTTCTTCATGAATTTTGATTATTGCATCCTAAATATTTTAGAAAACTAATTTCTTAAGAAAATATTAGATTTTAGGTTCAATATTTTTTATTCTCAAATAAAATTTAATTAAATTTAAATAGTGCAATATTTAATATTGGACTTGTAGTTTTAATTTAGACTTTCAGATAAAAATCAATCAACTTAATCTATTGTTAATCAACCTTTATCTCGTAATTAATTGTAATTTTATTTGATTTCTCAGTAGCCTTTTCTTCACCATGAATGTTCATTACATTTTTGTCAAGATTAGAAGAGACTTCAAATTAGGAACTACTCTTGGAGATGGAGTAATACTATCTAAATTGAATTAACCTAATTTATTGCAATCTTTTATCATTAATCTTTCAATTTATAACCTTAAATTAAGACACCTGGTTGATTATCAGCATTATTTGTGAAAGTTTATGATTTCTTAGTTGGAATAGTTGTATTTCTTTGAATCAAAACAATTATGACACCATCAGCAGTTTCATACATTGTTATAATTTTGGATTTTTAAAATTCTATCCGGCTAAAAGGTAGTAGACATTATTAGTATGACCATCCATTTGTTAAATTAGTCGATTTTAATGTTCTTTCAAAGACAATTTTTTAGTAGCGAACTCCTATTAGGTTCACTCCACTTAAATTTACATTTACTAATTCAGATCCATGCAAGTTGCATCTTAGACAATTTCCATCTATCAAACTCGTATTCTTAAGGGTGTTCATCTATTATATATATTTAATTGATTAAATACGCAAATTTAAAGTTATGTAAAATCATTAATAAAAAAAATAAAAGCCACAACAAATGAATAAAGAATACGATTTTAAATGTACCTAAGTGGGTCATGAAACTGAACGAATCTTGGGATTTTGCTTAAAAGCAAATTGTAAGCATTCTCTATTCTGTTTAAAGTGCTTAAACACTCATCATAAGGATCATTCAGAGGATTGCATTGAAAATAATGAAATAGAGAAATGTGTTTTAGATATATTAAATAAACAAAATGAAAATAAAGCTTAGCTTTAAGAGATTAATAGAAGAATTGAGCAATTATATTAGAGAAATATTTAAAAAATTAGAAGCAAAATTGTAGAAAATATATTTACAGAAAAAAATAAGAGCTTAAATACATTATAAAAAATTATAAAAACAGAAATGGATAAACATGAAAAAATCATATTGGAACTTTAAGTTAATGTTTAACAAAATAATTATTATAATTGTATGTAAAATGTAATACTGATGAGAATGTATAAAAATGATACTTATAACATTAATTAAAGTAAAAATTGTAAATATTAATATAATAGATAACATATTAAAAATGATCAATAATGTTATTTATGCTATGGAATATAAGACATAATTACATGAAGATCTATTGAGATAATAATAAGAACAAAACGATCATGAAGTATTTAAATAAAGTTATTTGATAATTTAAATTTTAGGAAAACATATAATTAATTAACGGCGATTTGAAAAAAGTTTATATTTGATTGATTAAGTTAAAGTAATCAATGATAAAATGGACCAAATTTATTTTAGAAAAGGTAGAAAACATAATAATGATAAGGAAATCAATTAAATTAGATGAAACAATATGAAGAAGCTATAGGATGTTATGATAAATCTATTGAGATTAATCCTATTATGGAAGAAGCTCATTACAACAAAGGTAACATATTTCTCTATTCATCTTTTTAGGCAATACATTAGATTTTATAGAACGATATGACTAAGCAGTTGAATGTTATGATAAATTAATTGAAATAAATCCAAGAATGGTAGTAGCCTATTTAAGTAAAGGTATTTTAAATCCATCTTTCTAGGCAATGCAT
This sequence comes from Paramecium sonneborni, assembly GCA_905182985.1. Classification (NCBI taxonomy): domain Eukaryota; phylum Ciliophora; class Oligohymenophorea; order Peniculida; family Parameciidae; genus Paramecium; species Paramecium sonneborni. Next base: position 57,232 of record CAJJDN010000099.1, on the reverse strand, counting down.
TATACACGATGTAAAGATTTGAAGAAGCTATAGGATGTTATGATAAATCGATTGAAATTAATCCTTAAATGGAATTAGCTTATTACAACAAAGGTCACATGGTTTTCCTATTTATCTTTTTAGGCAATACATTAGATTTTATAGAACGATATGACTAAGCAGTTGAATGTTATGATAAATTAATTGAAATAAATCCAAGAATGGCAGAAGCTTATTTGAGTAAAGGTATTTTAAATCCATCTTTCAAGGGAATGCATTATACAAGATGAAAAGATATGAAGAATCCCTTGAATGTTATGATAAATCGATTAAAATTAATCCTTAAATGGAATTAGCTTATTACAACAAAGGTCACATGGTTTTCCTATTTATCTTTTTAGGCAATACATTAGATTTTATAGAACGATATGACTAAGCAATTGAATGTTATGATAAATTAATTGAAATAAATCCAAGAATGGCAGAAGCTTATTTGAGTAAAGGTATTTTAAATCCATCTTTCAAGGGAATGCATTATACAAGATGAAAAGATATGAAGAATCCCTAGAATGTTATGATAAATCGATTGAAATTAATCCTTAAATGGAATTAGCTTATTACAACAAAGGTCACATGGTTTTCCTATTTATCTTTTTAGGCAATACATTAAGAATCATAGAACGATATGAAGAAGCAATCGAATGTTATTATTAATTAATTAAACTTAATCCTAGTTATGAATTAGCATATTACTAAATAGGTAACATATTTTTATATTCTTCTTTTCAAGCTATTTCACTACACAACATAGAACGATTTGTTGAAGCTATTCAATATTATGAAAAATCAATTGAAAATAATTCTTAAATAGAATTAGCTTATTACAACAAAGGTAATATAGTTTATTAATCATCTTTTCAAGGCAACGCATTAAGTATTCTAAAACGATATGACGAAGCAATCCAATGTTATGATAAATTAATTGAAATAAATCCTTTAATAGAAGAAGCCTATTAAAACAAAGGTAACATAGTTTTTCTATTCATCTTTTCAAGGCAACGCATTACATGTTTTAGAACGATATGAAGAAGCAATCTAATGTTATGATAAATTAATTGAAATAAATCCTTAAATAGAAGAGGCCTATTACAACAAAGGTAACATAATTTTTCTATTCATCATTTCAAGGCAACGCATTAAGAAATATAGAACGATATGAAGAAGCAATTGAATGTTATAATAAATTAATTGAACTTCATCCTAGTTATGAATTAGCATATTACTAAATAGGTAACATATTTTTATATTCTTCTTTTCAAGCTATTTCACTACACAACATTGAACGATATGTCGAAGCTATTTAATATTATGAAAAATCAATTGAAAATAATTCTTAAATAGAATTAGCTTATTACAACAAAGGTAATTAAGTTTATTAATCATCTTTTCAAGGCAACGCATTAAGTATAATAAAACGATATGACGATGCAATTGAATGTTATGATAAATTAATTGAAATAAAACCATTATAATAAGAAGCCTATTACAAAAAAGGTAACATAATTTATCTATTCATCTTTTTAAGGCAACGCATTAAGAAATATAGAACGATATGAAGAAGCAATTGAATGTTATAATAAATTAATTGAACTTAATCCTAGTAATGAATTAACATATTACTACTTAGGTAACATATTTTTATATTCTTCTTTTCAAGCTATTTCACTACACAACATAGAACGATATGTCGAAGCAATTGAATGGTATGATAAATCAATTTAAATAAATCCAAGAATGGTAGAAGCCCATATGAATAAAGGTATTTTCAATCCATCTTTCTAGGCAATACATTATACACGTTGTAAAAATATGAAGAAGCCATAGGATGTTATGATAAATCTATTGAAATTAATCCTTAAATGGAATTAGCTTATTACAACAAAGGTAATATAATTAATTAATCATCTTTTCAAGGCAACGCATTAAATATTCTAAAACGATATGAAAATGCAATTGAATGTTATGACAAATTAATTGCAATAAATCCTTTAATAGAAGCGGCCTATTACAACAAAGGTAACATAATTTTTTTATTCATATTTTCAAGGCAACGCATTAAGAATTATAGAACGATATGAAGAAGCAATTGAATGTTATATTAAATTCATTGAACTTAATCCTAGTTATGAATTAGCATATTACTACTTAGGTAACATATTTTTATATTCTTCTTTTCAAGCTATTTCACTACACAACATAGAACGATATGTCGAAGCTATTTAATATTATGATAAATCTATTGAAATTAATCCTTAAATGGAATTAGCTTATTACAACAAAGGTAACATAATTTTTCTATTCATCTTTTCAAGGCAACGCATTAAGTATTATAAAACAATATGACAATGCAATTGAATGTTATGATAAATTAATTGAAATAAAACCATTATAAGAAGAAGCCTATTACAAAAAAGGTAACATAATTTCTATTCATATTTTTAAGGCAACGCATTAAGAATTATAGAACGATATGAAGAAGCAATTGAATGTTATATTAAATTCATTGAACTTAATCCTAGTTATGAATTAGCATATTACTACTTAGGTAACATATTTTTATATTCTTCTTTTCAAGCTATTTCACTACACAACATAGAACGATATGTCGAAGCTATTTAATATTATGATAAATCTATTGAAATTAATCCTTAAATGGAATTAGCTTATTACAACAAAGGTAACATAATTTTTCTATTCATCTTTTCAAGGCAACGCATTAAGAATTTTAGAACGATATGAAGAAGCAATTGAATGTTATAATAAATTAATTGGACTTAATTCTAGTTATGAATTGCCATATTACTATATAGGTAACATATTTTATATTTCTTTATTTCAAGCCATTTCATTACACAACATAAAACGATACATGGAAGCAATTGAATTTTATGATAAATTAATTAAAATAAATCCTAAAATGGGAGAAGCCCATTACAAAAAAGGTAACATCGTGTTTCTGTTACTTAAATCTAGGCAATTCATTATTTAAGTTATAACGATATGAGGAAGCGATTTTATGTTTTGATAATTCAATTGAAATAAATCCTTAAATGGATGAAGCTTAAATGAAGAAAGGTATTTTACATCCATCTTTCTAGGCAATGCATTATACATGATGTAAAGATATGAAGAAGCTATTGTATGTTATGATAAATAGATTGAGATAAATCCTTAAAGGGAATTAGCTTATTATAACAAAGGTAAAATAGCTTTTCCTTTCATTTTTTTAGGAAATGCATTAATAAATGTAAAACGATATGAAGAAACAATTGAATGCTATAATAAATTAATTGAAATAAATCCTAGAAATGAAGAAGTTTATTATATCAAAGGTAAAAAAGTTTTTTATATTTTTTTATAGGTTTAGCATTACGACATATAGAACGATATGAAGAAGCTATTAAATGTTATGAAAAATCAATTTAATTAAAAAAAGAAGAAGCTTATTTAAACTTAGGTAAAAAATTTTTAATTCCTCTTTTCTAGGTAATGCGTTATGCACGATAGAAAGATATGAGGAAGCAATTGTATATTACGATAAAACTATTGAACTTAATCCTAATACGGAACATGCTAAAATTAAGAAATGTAATTCTTAATTTCTATTTCAATTTTTAGAGTAAGCACTAAGTATGCTGGATCATTAATAAAAAACCTAAAAGCAAATAGATTAATTTATAATGCTAAAATGATGCTGAAATATTTTTAAAAAGTGTGATTGATTCATATAAAAATCATTACAATGTATATTAACCAATCGTTTTCTCAATTTCTTGAAGAATCTCCTCATTTCAAGTAGATTTTCCAATTTTTTAGTATTATTTTAATTAATAATTTTAAAGATTCAACAAAATTCTGTTTATAATTATTCTATTATTAAAACTCTCATTCTATAATATTGTAAAGCTAAGACTTTTATGTGTTGCTATGAATCATTTTTTAAATAATGAAGAATTACTAAAATCTTACTAAATAAAGCTAAAAATATTAAAAAATTCATAAGAACTAAAATTGAATTTGAGAAATCTAAATCAACGCCTTATTACTTAAACTAATTTTTAACTTGATACTCAGCTGATAGAACAATTAAATAGATGATCCTACTTAACTTAATTTTAAAAAATAAGAAGATAGTATGTATTAAAATTGCAAGTCAAATTTTTTAATCTTGAATTTCATTCTGGGATAACTTAATTATAAAAATTTATTACTTGTGGTTTATCATAATAATTTATTTGATATTCTTTCTTGAATCAAAAACCTTATTAATTTTGTTAATGTATTTTACTAGTAAGAAATTTACATATGGTATTCTCTGTGATATTTGTTAAGATTCTAGCTTAACTTGAGTAGCTGTAATGAAAATTTCATATTGTAGATTATTTAAATCATGTAAGATTGTGCATTTTTAAATTACAATATTCGACAAAAAATATTATTAAAAAAAAACTGACAATTTTTCCAAAATAGTCAGCTGATTAAATTTTAATAAAATCAATGCCTTAACTTGAAAAGAAAAATATTAACTAATCATTCTTAGCATAGATCCTCAAAAAGTTTTGGTCTACAACTGGTATTTCACCCAACCCTACCCTTACTATATCAAGTTGTTGTTTGGCCAATCACATTACTCTACTTACAATATATATTACAAAACAATTATGGTATCTTGTATAGAGTTTCTATTTCTTAAAGATAAAGTTATGTTGTTTTAGCTCTGTTATAAGGGTCTTCAAATTAAGTTCCATAAATAAAATGGTAAATTTTATTAGATTATTTTATTAATAAAATAGAAATTAAAAATACTTTAATTCTATTTGAAATTAAAAAAACAATTAATTTAAACACTTCAAAACACAAAATACTATTATCTCTTCTCTAAAATATACTTTTATAATTTATTATTAGAAATGAATTAAAAAATAAGATTAAAACCATTAAAACTTTTCTAAAAAATATAATCTAAAAAACTGAGTAAATATAATATTTATCTAAATTTAATCTAGTACTTTATAAACTCTACAATTATGAAATACAATTTTCAACTTCATCTTAAATTTTTTTTTAATTAAATTTTTACATTTCAATTTCATAGCTTCCATATTTCCTTAATCAATTTCTAGAGTTTTCTTATAACACATACAAGATTAATAATATTTCTTAATTAATTTTAAAACTTCTCCATATCCAAAAAAACCTTTCATATGACTAGGTTATAAGACAGTAATGAAATGTTTATAAAGGCAAAAAGCATATTAATAATATCTTAAAATATATAATTAATTAATAAAAGTATATTGGGAGCAACTGATTTTTTTTTTCAAAATTCAAAAAATTATTAATTTTTAAACAAAGAAAATTTTTACAGTCTTAATAAATTTGTATTTAATTTTCCATTATTAATCATTTCAATTAAACACATAGAGGAATTTAAAAATACAGATTATATTTATGTTAATTCATAATATTATAATTTATATATTTAACACGAAATATAAACTTCATATTCAGTTCCTTTTAATTTATTGATATGAATTTTTTATTTCATAATATAGACTCTCAATAATTTATTTTCTTTAATTTTATCATTTAACTGGGGATTAAACTCTTTGTTCTCTCTAATAATTTATTGATTTAATAAATTGATATAACAGATATATAGTGATAAAAAAAAATATAATTGCTATCAAACAAAGATCTTGAATATTTGATAATGATTAAAGACACTAAAAAATGAATAGATAAGTTATTCAGAATAAGAAAATTGAATTTAATCGAAATAAAGAGTAAGTAGAAAGAAATAAAATCATAATTTTCAGAATAAGAAATTAACAAGTCAAGATGAAATAAAATTAGAGTTTGATAAATTATTATTATATATTAAAACACTATTTTATTAAGACACATAAGAAAAAAATTTATACTAAAAACAACTCAAATTATAAAAATATGAATTGCATGTGCTTTAATTCTTTTTGTATTTTTTTCTATTAATTTAGCCTAGCTGAGCCTTGTTAATTACTAATAATGATTTTTGACCTCAGTAGCTAATCGCGAATTTTTTAAACTAAAATAAATTTATCTCTCTACTTATTAAATTTTAATGATTGATCATTAGCAATTCTATATTTTTATAGTATAACTGTCAAACAATAATTTTCAGTTCCTCTTGAACAAATGAATTATAGTTTTTACTATTACTTATAATGAAAAGATATTTTAGTAGTTAATAAGTATACATGAAGGATTATAGAAATATTTATTAGATTTGATAAAATATAGCAGATTATATTTATGATGAATCTTCTAAATCTCGCTCATAATTATAAACATGGCATGACTAATATTATTCAACAACTATTAAATTGATTTAAGTTAATAATCACTTTAGGTTGTCGTGTCATAAAATCTTAACTAAATTTAAGTTAAATTCATATATCGTAAACTGATAATTAAATTTTTTGATTTCATGTATCGTGATGACCAAATCTATGCCATGCGCTATTGAAACCAGTAAGCAAACTAGAATTTTAGGATATGATGGACAATCGCTTTATTTGGTTTCTTTGATTCAATTTCTGTTAATTAAGTATTAAAGATAATGATTGGATGAAGTGATAAACTAATATTGTAATTGAGATATATGAACAAAAACTTAGCAATTGTCAATAGAACAATATGATTTCATAATCTATTTTTAAATTGAACTTTAAAAGAGATTATCATTTCGAAATATCTAAAATATAGATTAGATAACATCATTTATTATATATTTTATTCATTTGTTAATATCATTTCTTTGAGTTTTTTTGTCAGCTTCATTCAAAACTTCCTTAAAATAATTCATTAAGGCAAATTTTATCTTCCTCGATTCTAAAAATTGTTAATAAAATTTAGAAAGTTAGATTAATAGAATTACAAATAAATAGATAAATCGCTATTAGTATGATAAAATAACATTAATAAATTTATTTTTAAGATGAAATTTATGCTTTAAGCTGTAAATTTTTAACAAGAATAACCTATTCATTTTCAGACTATGGATTAATCGGCTAAAGCATAAGAAATGTTTAATTATTTGGCTTAAAATTATTTTGAGAATACAAAATTCTAAATTGGATATAAATTTCCTGATTTAAAGTAGGGATTTATTAATCCTAACGATGATTTAAGACCATTTCATGATGCAAATGCATAATTCTATATATTTTTAAATTAATAAGGTTAACTCAGTCCTTAAGATGAACATGTGTCTTAAGGTGTGCTTATAAGAACTTATTAAGGTGAAGGTGATTAACAAACACCAATTAGTGAGTAATATGTAGATCCATATTTATACTTAGGATAGGTAATTATCAAAATATATAAAAGTATTTAATATAATTGATACAATAATATAATCTAACAGCGAATTCATTTTTATTATATGATCATGAATCAACACTATTGACTGATAATGAAAATTTTTAAATAGGAAACTTTATGAATTATCCTTATTTAAATATGGTTGTTTTTAATAATTAAATTGTTCCTTAGTAAGGTGTGCTTATAAGAACTTATTAAGGTGAAGGTGATTAACAAACACCAATTAGTGAGTAATATGTAGATCCATATTTATACTTAGGATAGGTAATTATCAAAATATATAAAAGTATTTAATATAATTGATAAAATAATATAATCTAACAGCGAATTCATTTGTATTATATGATCACGAATCAAAACTATTGACTGATAATGAAAATTTTTAAATAGGAAACTTTATGAATTATCCTTATTTAAATATGGTTGTTTTTAATAATTAAATTGTTCCTTAGTAAGGTGTGCTTATAAGAACTTATTAAGGTGAAGGTGATTAACAAACACCAATTAGTGAGTAATATGTAGATCCATATTTATACTTAGGATAGGTAATTATCAAAATATATAAAAGTATTTAATATAATTGATACAATAATATAATCTAACAGCGAATTCATTTTTATTATATGATCATGAATCAACACTATTGACTGATAATGAAAATTTTTAAATAGGAAACTTTATGAATTATCCTTATTTAAATATGGTTGTTTTTAATAATTAAATTGTTCCTTAGTAAGGTGTGCTTATAAGAACTTATTAAGGTGAAGGTGATTAACAAACACCAATTAGTGAGTAATATGTAGATCCATATTTATAGTTAGGATAGGTAATTATCAAAATATATAAAAGTATTTAATATAATTGATAAAATAATATAATCTAACAGCGAATTCATTTGTATTATATGATCACGAATCAAAACTATTGACTGATAATGAAAATTTATAAATAGGAAACTTTATGAATTATCCTTGTTTAAATATGGTTGTTTTTTATAATGAGTAATTGTAACCAATTTAATATAATAATCCAATATACAATTAGAATGATTAATAATAATTACAATAAATACAATAATAATAATAACAATATACAAAATCTAAAGAACTAAAATAAACCCAATAATAATACTCACAATAAACACATTAATAATCAAAATAAGCAGAATAATATTAATAACAATAAACACTATAATAATAACTACAATATCCCCAATAATAATACTAACAATAAACACAATAATAATCAAAATAAGCAGAATAATAATAATAACAAAAAACACTATCATAATAACAATAATATACACAATAATAATAATAATAAGAAGAATAATAATATCAATAAACACTAACATAATAACAACAATATACACAATAATAATCAAAATAAGCAGAATAATAATAATATCAATAAACCCCATCATAATAACTACAATATCCCCAATAATAATACTAACAATAAACACAATAATAATAAAAATAAGCAGAATAATAATATCAATAAACACTAACATAATAACAACAATATCCACAATAATAATAAAAATAAGAAGAATAATAATATCAATAAACACTAACATAATAACAACAATATACACAATAATAATCAAAATAAGTAGAATAATAATAATATCAATAAACCCCATCATAATAACTACAATATCCCCAATAATAATAATAACAATAAACACAATAATAATCAAAATAAGCAGAATAATAATAATAACAATAAACACTATAATAATAACTACAATATCCCCAATAATAATACTAACTATAAACACAATAATAATCAAAATAAGCAGAATAATATTAATAACAATAAACACTATAATAATAACTACAATATCCCCAATAATAATACTAACAATAAACACAATAATAATCAAAATAAGCAGAATAATATTAATAACAATAAACACTATAATAATAACTACAATATCCCCAATAATAATACTAACAATAAACACATTAATAATAAAAATAAGCAGAATAATAATATCAATAAACACTAACATAATAACAACAATATCCACAATAATAATAAAAATAAGAAGAATAATAATATCAATAAACACTAACATAATAACAACAATATACACCATAATAATAAAAATAAGAAGAATAATAATATCAATAAACACTAACATAATAACAACAATATGCACAATAATAATCAAAATAAGTAGAATAATAATAATATCAATAAACACTATCATAATAACAACAATATACACAATAATAATAATAACAATAAACACAATAATAATAAAAATAAGCAGAATAATAATATCAATAAACACTAACGTAATAACAACAATATACACAATAATAATCAAAATAAGCAGAATAATAATAATATCAATAAACACTATCATAATAACAACAATATACACAATAAGAATAATAACATTAAACACAATAATAATAAAAATAAACAGAATAATATTAATAACAATAAACACTATAATAATAACTACAATATCCCCAATAATAATACTAACAATAAACACAATAATAATAAAAATAAGCAGAATAATAATATCAATAAACACTAACATAATAACAACAATATACACAATAATAATCAAAATAAGCAGAATAATAATAATATCAATAAACGCTATCATAATAACAACAATATACACAATAAGAATAACAACAATATACACAATAATAATCAAAATAAGCAGAATAATAATAATATCAATAAACACTATCATAATAACAACAATATACACAATAAGAATAATAACAATAAACACAATAATAATCAAAATAAGCAGAATAATAATCATAATAAACACTATCATAATCACAACATTAAACACAATAATAATCATAATAAATATCATAAAAACATGGATCATTAGATGCTGATTAATAATAACTAAATAATAATATTTATATTAATTAATAATTAATATAAAATAGTCCTAATACGAACTTTAATAATTAAAATCCACAATAAGATTCTCCAGGTTAAGTTAATGTCAATTAGGCACTTTAATTTGATCAGCAACCATTGTCGCCACATTAACAAATAGAGCCAAATTAAAAATCTTAATAGCAATAAAAATAAAAATCATAAGTAATTCCAATTGAAAAACAGTAAATATATTTAAATAGACTTTAGAATTAAATAAATTAAGGACTCTATTGTGATTCTAAAACACATGACCCTTTACTTTGATCCTTTTGGAGAATACATAACATATATATATCATCACCCAATATAATTTAGTGGTAGTATAAGAAAATCTTAGAGTACATCAACCAAAAAATTCAGTAATTCTGGATATAAATGGACCAGTGTTCATTAAAATAAGTATGAATATGCAGAACTTGATGAATATAGCTTTGGAATAAAATGGGAAGGAGGTAATGAAAGTCTATTAAAAATGAAATAATAATGAAAATTTTATAATATGGAACATATTAAATAATAATTATATTATTAATTATTTAGAGAATTATATTTTATACTTATTAGTATTTATATTTAATAATATATTACAGAAACATCCATAATAATAATTCTAAGATTTTGGTAAAGTAAGCAACTAGATGTGGACTTCTTTTAATAAACAATAGAAATGAGGTAAAATTTGAACGACTCTTAGTTTTCTATCTGTAAATCATATAAGAGAAACTACATTTATGTTAGATGCAGACATAGTTTTTGATGCTTTAATCATAACAAGTTTAGAAATAACAGTATTTTCAATTAGGATTAAATTAAGCATGAGGTTAAACTCAAAATACAGCAAGCCTGGCGAAAGCAGAAAGATTATTAAGAGTAATAACTAAAGCATAATTAGATTAGAGACCAGTAAGATCGGTTAAATTTTATAAATTTGTTATAAGGATGATGATAATAAAGTTTATAAATTAATATCACATAGAAGATTGAAAAGACTTTGAACTTTATATTCATAATAAACATAAAATATCTTAACATTAATTATGATAAATTTAATTTCCCTATAATACTTTCAAACTCTCTACATAATTTAATTATTCCAAAAATAAAGTGCTTAAATCTAATTCATTGTGCATGAAGATAAATCTTGATATCTTTTGTAGTTTTTTATCTCTCATTATTTTTTTTGACCCTTAAAGCTTTCCAAAAGAAAATTATAACAACTTCTATAATCAGAACAAGATGCACTCTTTAATTTGCACATTATGTCGCCTATTGTGCTATTTTAAATGAAGTTTAGATTGTTGCAATCTAAATTGAGGGCAAAAAGTATTTTTATTCAAGTAATATTATTCAAAACAAAATCATTAAACTACATTAGTTTAAAATTATTTTCAACACTATTTTATATCCATATCTAACTTAAAAGTTACTTTAGTCATAATATTATTTACATTCTTTGAAACACAAATCCCAAAAGCGAATTTACAACCTATTATCTAATATTAATTGAATAAATTTCCTGTAATTTCGTAGCCTTATTGCATTTTATAAAAGCATAATTTAATCTTTTAATTCAAATCAAAAATTGAAGAAAGATTTTGGCTTTCCAAATCTATTTAATTCTCATGGCAATTTATAATACTAATATTTACATTTTCCCGATGACCATAAGTAATTATTCAATTTAATTTCTAGAAATAAACATAACTATTATTTTCTAAAGCACAAAAATATTTCCAATCATTAAAAATCTAATCTTCTTTTTCATTATACATCTGGAAATAAATTACATAAATGAGCTATATTAGCATTATCAAATGCCTAAGTCTCCTCTATATGAATTATCATCCACATTATAAAATTAACCATTCCCAACATTATTATTAATCCATTCACCATCATATTTATATTATCTAGCCATAAATATTCTTATTTATTTCATCTCTTCAATTCTTATAATCATCTTCATTTTTTGTTCTATACAAAACTTAAAAATAGAGGAAGTTCATGATAATCTATTACTACATCCTAATTAGAAACAAACTATTCATGAATGTTAGAAAACTTATGATGTTACTAATTGTTGTCATCATTATTATTTCCCTGTCTTTCTGCAATTAATTGCAATTCGAAAAAAATCCTAGCATATTATTTATATATTCAGATATCTTTATTCACTAATTTATTGTTCTCTTTCTTTATAAATATATAATTCTTATATCTCAATTTTTTTCTATATATTTTATCAAAAGTCCAGGCATATATCAAAAATAAAATTATTCATCTTATAAAAATAAATTTTAGATTTAAGAATTACTCTTAACTATGGGAAAACTTTATAATAAAGAACTTGCTGTTGCTTGAATCGTTGATAATATTCCTGTCTATTATTGTCACTATAAATTTCTTATCTTTTATTAATCTTATATTTATACATCGAACTTCAAATCCAACTATATCATTATTGATAATATATAACTCTTTATTCGAATGAGTTTAATACTATTCTAACTAAACCTATGATTGAACTCATATCAATTTGATTGAATAAAACTATGAAGAAATTTTGGATAATTGTAATTATATAAGATCATATAAAAAACAATATTCTGGAGTTTGAATGAAATAATTTATAGAAAGAAAAGTGTATTAATTAAATTGTTTATTCCTTTTATAGTAGTTTCATTTCCTATTAACTTTTTTATTTTTCAAATTATATTCTAAAAATAAATTAAATTTAAGGTCTTTTATTGCTAACAATAATTAAATATATCTAATCATAATAATCATTTGAATTATGGCAATAATTGTCTGCAAATAGGACAATTGTTTTATTAAAAGTTTATTCTTGATTAAATGTATTGCTTAAAGCATTTTAAATGAAATATATGATTACATGGAGTTTAGATTAGGGGTCCTTCAATAAAAGACTGAGATAATGAATCATTTAGAGTTTGATTTGAATTTAGAGGATTAAGGCATATTGAACATGCTTCAAAATCTTCTACAACTATGTTGTCAATTTTAAAAAAATTATTATCTCCTTATTTTTATTCATCATCTTAAGCAATATTTTAATCATCCAATTGTTATATGGGATTAACCATGCGTCGATTCATGCATATTAAAGATCTTGAGCCAAATATTTTTTAAATTAACAAAAGAGCAATCGATGTCAAATAAATGATTAAATATAATATAACCATTAAGTATTTTGGTTAAAAACTCATTTAATTTTCTGAGTAACCTCTACAATAAAACTAACTATTAATCTAATATGAATACAAAATAAAATGTCTTTGTTGAAAAAAACCCAAAAATATAAATTATACTAAATCTCTCAATAATATTTAATCTAATATTCCTAATTATTATTGGATATAAAATAAATGCTGAATTGAGCATTGAATAAGAATGAAATTCATATAAAAAAAATAGGCTGAAATAACTCAATAAACCTATGGATTAAAGCAATATTTACTAATTATCAAGAAAAAACTTATAAAATGACNAATGAGTTTAATACTATTCTAACTAAACCTATGATTGAACTCATATCAATTTGATTGAATAAAACTATGAAGAAATTTTGGATAATTGTAATTATATAAGATCATATAAAAAACAATATTCTGGAGTTTGAATGAAATAATTTATAGAAAGAAAAGTGTATTAATTAAATTGTTTATTCCTTTTATAGTAGTTTCATTTCCTATTAACTTTTTTATTTTTCAAATTATATTCTAAAAATAAATTAAATTTAAGGTCTTTTATTGCTAACAATAATTAAATATATCTAATCATAATAATCATTTGAATTATGGCAATAATTGTCTGCAAATAGGACAATTGTTTTATTAAAAGTTTATTCTTGATTAAATGTATTGCTTAAAGCATTTTAAATGAAATATATGATTACATGGAGTTTAGATTAGGGGTCCTTCAATAAAAGACTGAGATAATGAATCATTTAGAGTTTGATTTGAATTTAGAGGATTAAGGCATATTGAACATGCTTCAAAATCTTCTACAACTATGTTGTCAATTTTAAAAAAATTATTATCTCCTTATTTTTATTCATCATCTTAAGCAATATTTTAATCATCCAATTGTTATATGGGATTAACCATGCGTCGATTCATGCATATTAAAGATCTTGAGCCAAATATTTTTTAAATTAACAAAAGAGCAATCGATGTCAAATAAATGATTAAATATAATATAACCATTAAGTATTTTGGTTAAAAACTCATTTAATTTTCTGAGTAACCTCTACAATAAAACTAACTATTAATCTAATATGAATACAAAATAAAATGTCTTTGTTGAAAAAAACCCAAAAATATAAATTATACTAAATCTCTCAATAATATTTAATCTAATATTCCTAATTATTATTGGATATAAAATAAATGCTGAATTGAGCATTGAATAAGAATGAAATTCATATAAAAAAAATAGGCTGAAATAACTCAATAAACCTATGGATTAAAGCAATATTTACTAATTATCAAGAAAAAACTTATAAAATGACAAAAACCTTGACAACAAGGCAGAAATTAAAATTTTATATTTTTTTCCCAAGCTTTCCAAGTAATTAAAAAACAGCTCATAGCTGATACTGCTTAAAGTAATATTGGAGCTATATAAAATGATTGAAAACTCTAATTAATTTAATTGGAGCTTTACTTCATGTAAAGACATAGAAAAAATGATCAAGAAAAATATCTCCATTTAATACTCATAGTTTATTAGATTAGCTAAAAAAGAAATCTAGAATAATTTTATGATTAAATTTTACATCATATCCATCTGGCAAGTTAACTCTTATTTATATTATGCTAGCAATTATTTAAATAAGTGATAATATTATTGATATTATCATGAATGTCAAAGTATTTCTATATTCTTCCTCTTATCCTGATACAGCTAAAAGAGATATATTAAAATAACAATCATCGCTTTATAGGAATATATAGACTTTTGTGTCTTTAATATCAGCAAATGATTAATCAAAAAGAACTTGTAATAAAAAATTTCCTTTGCAAGAGAAGTAAGGCCCTTAGAATTTGGCAAATGTTCCAAATTGCAAGCTGAATTTTTTTTCACCTGACCAACTTCTATTAAATAAGTTTTTTAAAATATTACTATGTAAAATTATTGTAATTTGTGAGACTAAATGATAAATAAACTTGCTTATTTTCATAATATTTAGGATTTAAAAAACAAATTTCAAGGTAGTTATTGAATATTACTTCTGCTTATCCTTCTTAATAATCTAGATAGTGGAATTAATCCATTGAGGTAATTTCTGATTTCCAAGTTCCAATAAATTTTTAATATTGCAACAAATGGATCAAGTCTTCTTCTGATAAATTTTTGTATTATCCTACCACTAAAATAGTGTTCATCAATAAAAAACTCAATATTTTCTACATAAATTCTATAACTTAAATATTAATTAAATTTTATTCTTCTTATAAATTTTTATTGTCACATAAAAAGAAGGTGAACTGTTTTAAGGATACTTACAAGTAAATTTATAACAATCTTCAAAATTTATTTAAGATATTAAACTTTAACCACAAATCACCATTGTATTAGCATTTTCTAAATTCATACGTACATCGTACTTCGATTTGGTTTAGTGGATAAATTGTATATTTTTTATTTGGAGTTAAATTGTTTTTTTTTAACAATAAACATAAATACAATAGCTATTCAATTTATTAGTTACTAAAGTTACCTTTAGAAGATGTTTTAGATATAGTTTAAAAAAATAGTCTTGATTACTCAAAATCAATAATTAAGTTTAATTTTGATATTAAGGTTTCGTCATAATTGTGGTCATTTTCATTTTAAAAATTCTTACTTGCAATTCACAATTAAAAACCCTATAACTTAAAGATAGCCATTTATTTATATAAATATGTACTTTTATAAAAAGTAATTTTATTTTTTATTAATGATAATTTTTGTAATACAAAAAAAATACATTGTCAAAAAGATGAATCCAGAATCAAATTGTAAATATAAAGTAGCATTTGATAATGTTTGTTTATAGAATACAACTAAATCCTCATTTAGTCCAATTTCAAAATGTTCATAAGTGTCAAATAAAAAGTTTTGTCAGTATTTTAAATAAATAAATAGGGTAGGGGATGGAATAGCGCTTCAATCTTACTATTCGTTTGTGGGAGATAATTTGATACTAAACTACATTTAAATGCTATCTCAAAATTTTGATTCTATTTAATTTAATTTAATTTGTGTAGCTGCAATTGAAATGCTTATGTTATTAAAATAAGATGTATTTAGTTTTACTTTTGATAATTATCTTTTGAATATAGGCTATTCAAATAGATATCTAGAACAAAAAGTATTCTAATTAAGGAGTATGTGCTTCTTGTAAACCAAATCGATAATCAAAAAATGAATGTTAATGTTTTAATATATGTTTTGATAAGATTTCAATTCTTAAAATGTTTGATGCTAAAGGAATAAAAACTCAAGAAATTATTCCAAAAATGCTTTTCAAACGTTAAATGTAGAATGATGATTGTATAGGATTTTCATTTTTTATTGGAATTATTCAATAATAATAATAATAATAGAATAAATAAATATCTTTCTACTTACACTTTTAAAATCTTAAATATGACATAAGCTATATAAAATTATCTAAATCTTTAATCCTTTTCATATTTTAAGATGACAAACAAGTTCAAGATGATGCTATGCTATATGAAATTTTATTAATCTTAAATTATTTGGATAATATTTTTAATATTATATATTTTTAATTAATGCTTAAATTTTTGAATCTTGACTTGTTAATATCTTTAAATCAAAAAAAGCTGAATAAGTAAGGTTTTTTGCAGTATAAAATTTTCATGAAGAATTGAATGCTAGAATATCAAAATTAAATTAGAAATATTAGATATTCGATGAAAAAATTTGATATTAATTAAATATTTAATTTAGTTCATTTGAAATTTCTAATTCTAAATTTCTTAGATTTAAAAGTTTTCTAATAAAATGATTCAATTTATCTTGTTATAACCTGATGATGTTTATTAAGCGATTATAACTTTAACAAGAATTATATCAACTACAATATTTGTAAGAATCATTTAGGTCAATTTTAGATTCAATCAATCTTTATCAGAAATTGAATAAAATAATTTTAATATACAAATTCACCTCATATCTTAATTCCCATATCCCATATAGCACTTATGATATTTTTATATAAAGTAAGAAATAATAAATAAAAAAGTTGAAAAGAATAATTCTTTTTGATTATTAAGTTTAAATGTTTTCTTTTTTAATTCAATTAAGTTAAACAAATTTATTACCTATATTTCTTAATCATCAAATGAAATTAAAAAAATTCACTTAAATCTTTAATTTCATTTTTTATCTTTTTTAAAAATAGAAGCTTACAATTCATTTTCGTCCTTTGTCATATTAATTTTCCAAACATTAACAATATTAAAGGTCCTTGATCAAATTCTGAAAAAGTAATTTTGTGAGATATTGACATGTTCTTGTTCTTGTTTAATTTTGATTAAGAGGAAAAAGTGCATCATTAAGAAATGTTATCATAATAAACTTAATGATAAGAATTAAAAAGATTAAATTCAGAAAAATAATCATTTTTTTTAGAATTAATTAATTATAGAAGTTTGATAAATTATTTAATATTGTTTATAATAAAATCAAAACCAAAATTAAATACACAAACCTTTTGTTAAGAAAAATGAAGCTATTTAATCTTTAGTCAATCTTCAAATTATTTAAAAGTTAATTGAAATCAGCCTTCTTAATTTTTTTTCAATAAGAGGTAATAAAATGAGATTCATTTTGAATTTATTAGACAAATTAATTTTTATATAATATGAACCTATTAATCTTGTTTAAATTGGTTATTATCTGCGTTTGGAATTTAAATAAAAGACAATTAAAATTTATGAATTTTAATTTTAGCTTCGTCTGATTATTGATTTAATATAGTTTGGTTTTAAAGCATTTATAAGGATAAAAAAGAATATTTCCAAAGGTTTTCTTATATTTTATCATCATTTAATATATTCCTCTTACCAATTCTAATAATTAATTTAATTTACTCTGATAATAAAATGAGTATTTCTTTACCTTCATTATTTTTATAATAAAATTAGGATTTTCTCTATTGAAAAATTCAGGCATCATTGGATAGAATAAACATCACTTTTTCAACTTATTTTCTTAATATTATTGAAATAATACGAAATCTATCAAAAATGATTCATTTAAAAATATTTCAAAACAATGTTTAAATATTTTTTTTGGGGTTGCAGTGAATATTTTGAAACATCTAGAATTTCTTTGAATAAATCTATTAATAATCCGATTGCATTTTTTCTCGTATCATACAAATCTAGTAGGGATTTTCAATCTATTTTATTGATTGTAGGTTAAGATCTAATTTTCTTATTTTACAGTTTGTAATATTTGTTAAAAATTTTTAAAATTTTAAATCAAATTTACTGGTATAATAAAAATAAATACACAAACTTGATTTATTTAAAAATATGGTTTTAATTTATAAACATCCTGAAATAATAAAATTTCAAACACTATAAATATATATTGTGCCTTTTGAATAGATTAACTAAATTTATAAGAAACCCTTACCTTTTCAACATTATTTCAAAGTTTTTATTTAATAAGACGATGCTCATGAATAATTGTAATGTAGATTTTAACGAAGTTATGATATCATTTAGTTTAGAAAGAATGAGTTATTTGTTTTTATTTTAATCATGTTTGAGGAAATAATATTACTAATTGGATTAACAGTTAGATAAGCAAATTAATAAAATTGCAATTCAAATGGAAAAAAAATTTAATTTTTATTATTGAAAGAGGATTTATCTAAAAATTAATATTACTTTATTATATTTGACTTTTGTAAATAATTTAATAATATTATTATATTATTATATTATTATTACTATATTAAAGAATTTTTAGACTTGTTTCTGGATAATAATTATTCTGTATAAAATTAAAAAAAATTCAATTTAATTATAATTGAGGATAAATAAATTTATTAATAAATACAAGTAGTTAAGATTTATGTTAATAATCTAATTCTGAAATAATTGAATATAATGGTAAATTTTGGCATTTTTAATTTTAAAATACACTTCTATGATTTTTAGTATTAAAAACACATTCAAGTTCTGGTTTATCACATTCTAAATCATCACTAATAGGTATCTAACATTCATTTGATTAATTAGAGAAACAAATGTAATTTGCACTAGAACTATGATTTGGATTTATTTAATGTTTTGGAATATGAATAATTAAGTTTATATAAGCTTTCAAATTAGGCTATAAACATGTTAAATGATTTAAAATTATTAAAAAAGTGAACGGATAAGTACATTAATTCCAATTTATTAATACAATATATCTTCTCAAGACCTTTAAGTATTGAAAATTCAATTGAACACATATTGCTACATAAGTTTGCATCCATATAATCTAATGGAACATTTATGATGAATATTATTTAACAGCGCAATATACATTTTCAAATTAGGTGTAATTAGGTATGTAATCATTTTTAGATTCAAACAACGATATTCACATTCAATTTCCTTTAATCTACATGATTGAATAATTAAATCAAAATAAATACACTACTAATTACTAATTGTCTTAGATTTACAATTTAATTTCTTGAACAATATTTCAATAAAAATAACTGAATTTCATACAAACCATAAGAATGTACATATTCACATACTATATCTGGACTATTAAATATATCTGATACATCTAAACCATTCTCCTTTTTGAATGAATTATTTTCTTCAGCAATCAAATATGGAATAAATGATTAATTCCATAAAAGATTACTATGAATTATTAAAAAGCTCTCAATAGAAATATAAGCTGATTTACTATTTTATTTCATTAAAACTTTTAAAAACGATTGTCATGCTTTTAGTTGGATAACCTAAAGACATTAAAAGCCTATCTTATAAAAGCCTACTTATAAACTGTAATACTACAATCTTCTTAAAAATCAAAAGTATTTTCATAAAGTTTTCGTTTCCCATTCCATTTGAATTAATTAATATCGCTTTAAACACAACTATCAAAGTTTTCAGCTTTTATCCTTTAAAAGAAATTATTATGTATATTAGGAATCTAAAAATATATAATCAATAAAGAATTTATGATTATTAATTTTTGAAGTATTTAGATACGTTTAGAAAGATGATAAACATTTAAAAAGAAAAAATAGATTAATAACATGTGATGATAAATAGATCTATATAATTTATATAATTGATAATTTAAGTAGATTTTTCTTTTAAATCAAATTTTCTTAAGTTTATGCCAAGAAATTATTGATTAAATGCCTTTGTTCAGTTATTTTATGAATAAAACTATAATAAAAAAGGAGATATCATTTAGATAATTTGAATAAAATAATATATAGAATTAATCTTAAAAGTAATAAAAAATAATATTCAAGATGGATAAAAGCATACAAACTTTAGGCGAATAATATAAAATCTTATTATTATACCAAGTTTTATAAATATTTAATATTATTTTTTTTATTTTTAAATCTCTTAAATAATTTTAATGAAATCAGATTTATAAAGTTCGTATATTTTCATTTTTTAGTTATCAGCATTTTCACTAATAACAAAAGAGTAAGAGGATCTATAATAAGAACTGTTGTAATATATTTTAATAAAGAAATTATTGGAAAAAATAGAATTTAATAGAAATTAATTATATATAAAATCTTATCGTTTTGATAGTACAATAAATCATTAAATTAGTTATTTATGGATAAATATAATACATATGATAATTTAGAATACAATATCAATGAGAAAATAATAATATATCTAAAATTTGAATTAATGTAATTAAGGAAAGAACTACTAACAAGCGTATATATAATAAATTTCGAGAACAAATTTTGTTTTTGAGACAATTTTAGTCATTTTGTAAATAGTTTCAATAGGCATAGATGTAAGGAGATTTATTATTTAATATCAATTAGAGTTGTTGAGTAAGATTTATATAACTCTTATGAATAAAGCGCAATAGTTTCAAAAGATAGAGGTTTATTAAGAAAACTTTATCAGTAGGTTTAGAATTTAACTATTGTTTTTAATTTTTGGCCATTTATTGTTTTTTTGTAAAGCTATTTTTCTGAAAGGATTACATAAATATTTCTATAGACATCTAAATCATATGAATAAACATTTGTTAACTATGTTTCAATTAAATTAAGTAAATACCACTAATCTTTTTATATTAAAAAATAATTAATTCCCCAGATGCATTCATTAGTCTAAACTATTTATAAATTAAAGTCCTCAGTCTTTTTCTTCATTAAATTCTAATTTCCTCTTATAAATTATTAGTTAATCATATCTATTTTTCTCAAAGAAAAAGAATCTTTTTTGGCTTCTCTATAGTTAAGTAAACTAAAGAGGTTTTATTAATTCGTAAAATACTAAAGTAATTTTCATTAGTATCAGAACATTCGAAAAAATCTTTTACTATTTATATTACTTCAAATTAAAGTATTAAGTTTTTTTCAGAATTGTTAATAACAACTTCATCATAAATGATGTAATCTAAAATAAAATTAAATTTTTAATTTAAATTTTTCTCTATAGTTTTCATTAAAAAATATACAAACAAAAATTGAAAGGAATTATTGTAAAAATAATAAATATTTCCTTGCTCTAATCATTCTATATCAACATACTATATTTGTAAGTTTTATATTACTTTAAAAAAATAATATCTATTGTGTATATGGTGGTGACCAGAATTTGAGGATGATGAATTTATTATTCGATTCTATAGGTAACTTTATTTAATATGTAAGTAAATTTATTTGTATAAAATATTGAATAAGAAATTTATATAAATTATTGTATTTATTATATTTGAAAAATGGAATTTAAAATTTTATTAAAATCTCAAATAAATTCAATCAATCTAAATTCAACTTATCTTAATCAAAAAAAAAAGACTATTCTCCTTGACCAAAAAATGAATAATTTTAGTATCATTAATCATTTTTAAAGAACTTTTTCTTTCTGAACAAGGTTGTTATTTTATTCTCTTTTATAAGCCTGAAATAATTTGATTATAAATATTAGTATTAAAAATATTTTTAACTAAGCTAAAATGAAAATTTTAGTTTTAATATATACTGATAAAAACAAAAATTTCAATTATTTTATCGAATTAACTTTAAATCAAGTTGAGTTGAATCATATAAACAGCTTTTTTTAAAAATTTCAGATGATATCTTACAATTTACTTATTTATCTTTTAATTGCATAATAAAATCATATTACATATTATTTAGAATTTTTTTTAGATTTAGCCCAATTTTTATGTCTATGTTTAAAAAATATATAATTAGGAAAACCCAAATCTAAAATCATTATATAACATGACAAGAGAATTATGATTATAAACAAAAATAATAGATTATTCAGGTAAAAATTTATTGTTTAGGGAAATATATATTTAATAGTTTCCAAGAAAAGAATATATCACAATAAAAGATACAATTACCAAAGTAAAAGAATTTTTAGGATAATAAAATGAAATGTTAATATAATAATGTTAAGTATCTTAGGTTTATTAATATAATTAAGTCAATTGAACAATTAAAAGATGAATACAATCAAACATAATTAAATTTAGTTCAATGATTGTGAAGATAAAGAATAATGAATTTTGATAATTAGATTTATAAATAAATTATTTTTTGAAGTAATTTATAATTAAGAAGAACAAGAAATCTTTTAAATAATTGATATTTTGAGCTAAAAACTCTAAAAATATTTTTATATTTTTTAAGCTTTCGCTGATAATTTAAAAGTGAATCTCATTATAATAAATAGATATCCCATAATTTATTTGGGAGTTGCAGCATTTCAATCTAATAATAACTTGATTGATCACTCTAGTTATGATGTAAAATTTTAAATTATAATTCACATCAATTAAATTATAAATTAGATCTGCTAATCATTTTAAAAATTTGCTAATTTAATTCTTTTTTTCTTCTCTTTCTTTGATTATACTGGTTCTTATTGAATCTTATATAAATATAGAGTATTATTGTAAATACTTTAATTTTTGCTTCTTTATTTTAACATTAATCTAGTTTCTTAATCAATTTATTGTTTATAATTTTCAATTTTCACTTATTTTCAAAATGAATCGGTGACACTCTATGAATATACGGATAAAAACTTTTATTGAGTAAACATTTATAAATGTAATTGTCAACAGGGTATTATCATAAATAATATTTAGTTATTATTTACTTCTAATTTAGAACATGATTATATTGTAAATTTAACATAATCCAAAAAGATTAAATTAATTATTTTTCCAAAATTGATTTTTGTTTAATAAATACTCCTACACCCTTTTTTAATATTATTTGTTATACTAATTCATAAAATAATAGCCTTCTTATTTAAGTATTATATTTAAATTATGATAGTATTTTTTTAATTAATTAAACATCTAATATAATAATATTTAATTAATTTTATGCATCGTTTGATTATATAAGTAATATAGTAATTATGATTAATAAATATTAAATAAAATTGATTTTTTTAGATTGTGATATCTTTTTATTTGAATTTATATAATTATTTTCAATTATAAGATGCCATAATTGATAGTTAATAAGTATTTAAAGCTGTGAAATTATTTGTTGATATTCATTTTTAATTTAATGTCTTTAAGAATTATACTTTGCTTAGTATTCTTAAGTGTTAATGAGAGTCTATAAAGTAAAAATAGATGTGATTGTGAAATATTCAGCAATTAAACTTAATGTAACAACGTAGCATATTGTTCTTGGAGTAATTAAACTTGTGGTTCTATAATTCTTGAAAGATGTGAAACGTTTTTCATTTTCTATTAACCCAGATGGAATCTACTGGAGATTGTTCAAAATATACAGCCTTCACTTAAATAGAATGTATGCTTAAGAGAGCCAATTTTGTAGCTGAAGCAACTTAAACAAATGGTGTTTATAAATGTAATTCTTATACTCCAGTTACCTGTGCTTCTTAAACTCCAGAAAATCGTAAAAATAGTTTTGAAAATGAGAATTCATTTTGCTGGCTTAATTAGTAAGGCAAATGTTAAAGTTATGACCCAAACACTTGTTCTTAAATTCCTCTTGAAATTTGTTCCAATTTAGGATTTAAGCGATTTTATTGTATTCATTGTTCATTATTCATCTATTAATGTTATGAGATAGGTGTTATTATAATTTGCCATATATAAAAATTTATTAAAAAATTATGTTGTTTAATTTGGAAGATATAGACTTAATTATAAAATAAAGGGTTCATTAAGAATTATATTCTAATTCAAAAATCAATTATTAATAATATTTTGGTTTATTGACTCATTCATCATTCCTTAATACCTAATATAAAAAATTATTTTAATTATATTAATTTCCTATAACGCTACTAACTAATATGTATAAAATTTAATAGTGATTATATATGTGAATGATAATTAGTATCAAAATACGTTAATATTAGAATAATAATTGTCTTTTTAATGAAATTTATTGCTTTCCAAAAATAACTAATATTATTGTATTCATTGATTAAATAACAAAAAATGTTTTCTAATTTAAATACCTGGGTTAATGAAGGAGATAATCCAAATTAAATGTTCTTTTGATCCAAAAGGAAGAGAAACATCACACTGTATGTAACTCAAATTTGAAACATCTCTTTTTGAGAGAACTAAAAAATACTTAAAGTAGTAAAAATAATATTACATTTTAACCAATCCACCATATAAGAAACATGAAGGTATAGTTAAGTATTTGCAATAGCTTCCAAATTAAAATTACACAATCCCATCTTTTTATGGAAATTTTAAATAAGAAATCCAATAATTATTGTATATCTTAAGATGTCATCACTACAAAAATTGTAATTATTTTAGAATAAATAAATTTTATTGATTCACTTTCTATCTAGATTATTAGTCATAGATTAAGAAATATTACAAGCTGCATCAACAAAAGTAATAGAAGGGAAAATTTTCTGTTAAATGTAAAAATAATAGAGAATATCCATTAATAAATTAATAAAATTTTTATTAAAAGGCTTTTATGCCCTTAAAATAATTTAAAAATATACCTTATTCTAGTTTCTTTATTATAATTTTCAACATTTTTAATAACTAATTAAAACATTCAATACTTCTTAAGGTTATATAGATCAATTTAAATGACCTAAATAATAATTTAAATTACCAAATTGATGCTGCAATAAATGGGATTATGCTGTCTTTTATATCAAAACAAGAGATACAATACAAGTCTTATTAATATTAAAAAGATTTTCCGTCTCCTCTTACATTATAAATCTCACATTCTTCACATAATGCTCTAATATGTACTAAATTACAGAGATAATTTCCCGACCCCCAACCTCCTTGTCAAAACTTTAAATCTTTAAGACATTCCTCTATTTAATCAAGATAAAACTTTAGTTCTCCAAAAACCTGTAATAATTCTATAGTATTCTCAGTTAAGCTTTAAATTTTTTTTATCAAATATTGAACATTTTGTTATATCATATACTACTGAGTAAAACCCTTAACTTAATTAGAAAATTTAGCATCCAGAATTTAAATAAAATTCTTTAATATAGCATTTAAAGCCTTTTATTTACATATATATAATTCACACTATTCTATTATT
Source organism: Paramecium sonneborni (assembly GCA_905182985.1). Lineage (NCBI taxonomy): Eukaryota > Ciliophora > Oligohymenophorea > Peniculida > Parameciidae > Paramecium > Paramecium sonneborni. The sequence goes on along the minus strand of CAJJDN010000099.1, from coordinate 31,092 downwards.
GAGATGATTAACAGTTAATTTCAACATATAAAAGCTTTTCTTCTTAATTATAAAAAAAAGCATGAAAGAAAGAGAATCTAAATAATAGTAATTCTTCTTCTTATGTATAAATTATTTTCCCGAGATCTGTGTTCACCTTCCTCAAAGTTGTTATGAATATTTTGAATGATTTAACAATTCTAAAATCATCCATTAATCCAATTGAAGATAAAGTGCAGTTAATTGATTTAACCAGATTGACTATTTGAGAGTTCTAAAAGATCAGAGCTTTGTGATCCATGTTTATTTGGTAATTTTTTTAACTCATTTATTAGTTTTATTATACTGAAAAATGTAGTATTAAAAATATTTATTAAGAACTTAATTACTTGGAATCATTAAATAATTGTTTAGAGAGGCATCCATTATTGAATAATTAATATTGAATAAATTAACAGTTTCAGAGTTTGTAATTGATAATTTTTGAAAACCAATAACATGCAATAGTTAATTTTTTTATTAGGATTGATTATTACAAAATTATGAAATGGTAACTTTAAGTTCTTATTAAGAATTCTTAAATATTAAAGATTCATAAAAATCTAGTTGATTTCAATTTAATAAGAAGCTTTTTAGATCTAACTTATAGGTGTATTTTGGAATTATATAAAGGTAATATTGTTTAAATAATTAAGTTAAAAATATTAATTGTTGACTATTCAATAGTTTATTTTATTAAACTTTTACATTTTTAATGTTAATAATAAAACTATTTATTTAAAGATTAGAATAAATTATGATCAAAAAACTTGATTCTTTATAAGCATTTAATTTATCTTCAAAATCAACAATTGTGCAGAAAAGTGTTTATTCATTTATAATCAATTAAGTCGATAAATCGAAAATCTTATATTCTAACTTGTTCTAACACTCTTCAATTCTATATTATCATTAAAAACAATAATCAATGAATTTTTAAGATTGTTATTGTGAATGAAGAGGTTATTTGCAATTATATTAAGCTTATTATAGCTTTTAAAAAAATAGGAAAGAGAAAAATCACATTAATTAATTTCAACATCAAATAATTAGATTGAATTTTCATTTTCCAAATCTGTTTAGAAGGAGAAAAATGAAGAATTGAACATTTTACAATTTTCAATAAGAATATCCTTTAGTTATGATAGCTTAAAAGTAATTTATTTTGAATAGTGTTGAGTTTTGTAAAATGCCATTATTGATAGTTAATTTTTCTATTTAAATTGATATTGATATTGATTGTTTTTAAAATAAAAAAAAGTGGAATTATTAAAGATAGAATCTATAATCTTTAAATCTTAAAATAAGATATTTGCATATAATTAAGTTTGAATTATTGTTTCATCAGAAAAATTGCTATGAATTAAAATTAAATTTTTAAATGTGATATCAACTTTGTTGTTAATATTTTCCAAAATAAATCCTAAAGTAAAGAACTGTATTTTTAATTACTTTAAAGAAAAGATTTTTTTTCTAAAACCAATCCGAACTTCTAGTTTCCAAGTTATTGTATTGTCATTTCATCTTCTCCAATTAGGTTGCAATACTACGAATTTATATACTTTTCATATTCATCTTTCATATATATCTAGTGTTTAGACATGTAATAAGTGTAATAAAATCTATTATAGCAACTCTAGTTAAAACAATATTTAATATTTGCAAAATAAGGATCGGTTATTATATTAGGGTCATCGACTGATTTCAAAAATTTTATTGTAAATTAAGAGTTTGATTCCTACAGCTTAAAGTTTATTTGCAAAGCCTAATATAATTTTATTAATTACAGAAATTTTTTTTTCATCTATCACTTAACAATATCTGTATACATTAGAACAGGCTATGCATTATCCTTCAGTTTCAACTCTAACGTGTTTTTCGTAGTAATTTTAAGAATTTGTAAAAAAAAAAGAAAAGAAAGTTCATCAACTTTATAATTTAAGCATACAATATTTTTTACACTATTAAAATATTGTTAATTAATATCCATTTTTACATTTAACTTCAATTTTCCCTTACTAATCTGGAGAAAATTAATAATAATATTAATCACCCTCAAAAAATTCTCCTTAAATAACAAACAGTAAGACTATTAAAAAATTTTCTAGATTTTCACTTTTGTAACAATTTCCTATAATTATTAAGCTAACAAACCCCTATTTAGAGATTACACATTGAACCTTTGATTTAGGAGTAAGGACACATTATTAACAATTAGAATAATACTTTTCACAATTTGTTATTTCAGGTGCAATGCTAAAAATCAGTTTAAGAGTGTTCCTTTTGTTAAAATGTAATTGGATTCGCAATAGGCTTAAATGAATGAGTTAAACGGATCTAAATTTATAAAATACATTTCTAATCATGTTCAAAAAAAAAATTGAAAAATATTAATTTCTCGATCATTAAATAGGAGAGCGCTGAGTAGAATAAGAAGAAATTGTTAGAAATACACATACCATTAAGGCCTCCAGTATATAATCCAAATTTAAGAACAAAAAACGAAACCCATTCCAACATAAAGACAATAGTTGAAAAATGACTAAAGTTATTTTATGAAATAGTTTATCTTCATTGAAATTTCAGATGGCCATTTTAGAGGTTTTACATTATATCTCAGTAGAAATAGAATAAAGAATAATATTCAATACTAAAGATATTTTAGATGAATTACCATTCGAAATTAGACATTAAATTCCTATTTTTAAAATATTAAGCTTATTATTAGATTGTATTAAAAACCAAAAAGTAAGCTTATTATGTTAAAAAAAAATTTGAATAATTTTATAAATAGAGTAAAGGGGCATTATATTAATTAAATATATTACTAATACTAAAATCCCTTTTAATGTGTAGCTAAGAAAAATTTATTGATCATTCTTCTAATGATCTCTCATTTATTGACATCCCTTTGAGAAGATTGTGATTAAGCCAAATAAGGAAAATATAATTAGGTGAGTAATTATTTAAATGAAGTCATTTTACAGTTTAAGACTCATTTTATATTTCTTTCTCAATAAACTTTTACAATATAAAATATTTTAAATTATTAATATAATTTTATTTAGCGATATAGGATACAATTATTTATTATTCAGTTCAAGTTGAGATCATTGATACCAAATATCCTGGGTCATTGTTAATTTAAGTGATGACTCTTTTTTGTGGACCTCTAACCTATCCATTTGATTATATTTAAACTTAAAAATGTACTTTAAATAAAGATGTTATCATTTGCCAGTTTGACAAATTTTTATGTTAGAGAGATTTAAAGTTCAGTTTTATACAAGTCTTGCAGTCTCTAATGCTTTTCCATAAAATTTTTAGTTGTATTAAAGGTTATTTAGAAATATAAGCTCTTTTATTTGCATAATTTTTTAATTGGGGGTGTAAATATTTAACTTCAAGAACATTAGGAATATCTCAGCTATAGCTCTTTCTCAAAATAAGCAGATTGCCTAAAATATTTCTTAGCCTTATTAATTTGTCAAGTATCCAAATTATGTCTTGCTTATAACAAATAAAATAACTTTGCAAATGAAATTTCTCTTCCAAAATTGAGTACATCTGTATCAGATCTTCAAGCATCTATTAGATAAAATTAATTTTTAGAATGGCTGTGCCAATAACAAATTCAAAAGTCTTTTAATTTTGGTATTATATTTTTATTTTATTTAATGCCTTTTATTTTTGACATCATGATAAATTTCATCTGTAAATATGATTGAGATTTAGGTAGCACTTCTTTAATTATTCCTCCAATAACATTTTAATATATTGTTAAGAAATAGTAAGCTATGTAATTTTAGCAGAACTTTCATATAATAAATATCATAATAAAGGGAAAAGGTATGTAAGATTTGCACTTTTGCAATTGTATAAATATTGAATCATTTGTTTCCTTCATGTTTAAAAACAATTTAAAACCTAACTACTAGCAAAATAGATCAAAGAGATCTATCGATAATTATTATTAGATAACTGGTCGATCTTAAATTTGTTAGTCAGATATTTTAATAAACTAATATATTTTTTCTAGAACTTGCTATTTGCCATTAAATGTGCCTTATTATGATTCTAAATATTCTAAGAAATCATAAATTTATTTACATTTATTTTCATGAATGACAGAAATTTCAGGACTTAATGTTAGGCAAATTAGAAATTGCTTCTGTATAATGTCCCAAACAGTGTATCAAAAAATTTAAACCTTTTTGTCTTCAAATAAATGCTATCGAAATAATTATTTGAATACCTTTATTATTAAATAACAATGAGTTTTCAGGTTGGCTTTAAATAGCAATTTCAATGTTTTCAAGTGCTTCATCTAAATGCCCCATCAAAACTAATGTCAAACCTGAAGTTATATTATATCTAGGCATCATGTGATGAAGGATTTATTTAAACATCATCATCTAAACTCATTAGTGCATCTTCATATTGTTGTATTGCTTTTGATTAGCTAAATTTATAATAAAGAATTAGTATTTTTGCTATCAAATTTAATAATATTTAACCTTTTAGTATAAAATTTGTTATTTCTTCAGGATTATTTTGAATAGAATCATTGATAAGTTTTAAAGCTTTTTAATAATTATTCAAATTAAATAGAATATAAGCTAATTAATAATAATATCATATGTGTCTATTAATTGGTATGCTATCCAAATAGTAGAATTTAGTGAAATTCCATAATCACAGTACTTAAGTACTTCTTAAAACTGTTTCATTAACTTTAAATTTCGGTCTAAATTATTTAACATAAACCACAAGCAAATAAATTAGTAAACTTTTCGAACCTTTAATACAATATCCTTCATAGGTTTCAGGTTCTTACGATATTGCTAAATCGCATGTTTCTAAAGCATCTTATAAATGATATAAGAATATTAGTATTTATGCTTTTAAATTAACTTATTATTGAACCTTTTAAACAATAAAGCTTATAAAAATGAGGATTTAATTCAATAACAGTATTCAAATCTTGTAGTGCTTCATTGCAAGAATTCATTATAAATATTTTTATTAAAAAAAG
>CAJJDN010000099.1:8376-22707 GCA_905182985.1 Paramecium sonneborni | reverse complement strand
ACAGTACAATTGTAAATTCTTATATACCTTAAGTATTGCTACTTATATTTTAGAATATTCTGAAGCTTAACCTTAATTAGGACAATCTTGACTTTTACAAAGTGGTTTTAGTGCCACACAATCATAGCAATACATTTAACTACATAATTGCATTCATGTGGGTTTTTAACTACTTTATTACAAACTAAGCATATTAGATGTTGTTGAGGTTAAGGTTAAAATCGACTAATACCATACCCAGACATAATTAACTTTGTTGAAATTATAGTTACAAAATTTATAATTCATTATTTCAATTAAATTTATATTGTCTAGAATTCTGATAAAACAGAAAATGTTTTAAATCAAATTAAGTAAAAGCTTTTTTAATTGTAGTATTCAAATTGTTTAAGTTTAATTTTTCATTAAATTAAGATGTTTAGGTTTTAAAATAAATATAGTAGCTGAATAGTGAAAACAAAAGTATTTTTATCATCTTTATTAAAAATTTGCTTGTAAATTTAATCAAACTATTGTATTAATGGATATATAAAACTAGAAAAGAAAGAGTAAATTTTCATTCTCAGGTACTCCTACAAATGAAGATTCTAATACCTTATAATAATTTAAGAATGGGTTCAAAGGTAAAATCTATTTGTATTTTTAGTGATAAATTCTTTAATTGATAAATAAAAATGATAATAAAGATTAAGATAAATAAATTAAAGAGTTTTTAAGTCAATAAATGTTGAATTAGAAGAGGAAGATCTAAAATATATATAATTTGATATAAACTAGTAGTGGTGAAATTTTAGGAGAAGGCCGCATAGGTTTAGTAAAAGGTGTTATAGAAAATTTATACATTTACAATATTAATTTAATATTAGAAAATATAAAAAATTTAAAATGTATAGAAGAAAGAAGACGGATGCGAATTTGCATGTAAAATTGTAAAGACAGATACTAAAGATACTAAAGTGATTGTGAAAAATGTAAATAATGCATATTTATGAATTAAGGGATATTAGAATTTAAGAATCTTAAAAATTAAGCCATCCTCTATAGTTGCTATGAAGGAATTCTATATTTAATTAAATGAAGGATTTTAGATAACAGGAACAGTTTTAGCGGTTATGGAAAAGGTGAAAGGGAAAGAGATGTTTAAGGTAATTCAAAATTAAAAGAACTATAATGATTTTATTTGAGTAAATATTAGTTGCAAGAAAATATATGCATGATAATTACTGTTGTCATAGAGATTGAAAACAAAATAATATTTTATGTAAGTAATTACAGACTTTATATATAATAAATAATAAAAATTAAATATTTCAAAATTTACTGATATAAAGAATTTACAAATTTAAATTAGCAGGGTAAAATTGAAATTTGGACTTACTCAGGGATAGTTGCATTTTCAGGTGATTTGTATTATTAAAATATAATATTATGTAAAGTAAAAAAAATTGAATTAAATTAGTGAATAAGAAGATTTATGAAATGCAGGAGTACTATTATATGTGATGTTAAGTGGTGAATTACCCTTTAATTCAATTTATCTAAATGATTTAATAGATCAAATACAGAAATGTAATTATTAAATGACTGGACCAATTTGGGATAAAACCTCAATAACAGAAACGGATTAAATATCTAATTTATTATAATATGATCCTCTTCAAAGATTAACACTTGCATAAGTACTCGATCATCCTTGGATTAAAAATATGCAAATCTAATTAGAAATACCTCGAGATACTTAAGAAAAAAATATGCCTATATTCTTGATTAAAAAAACCAATTAAGAATCTGAATTAAGTACCAAAAAGATTTAATAAATATGTTTCTTATTTGTTGCTGGTGAAATCTGGAAACGTCTATCATTATAAAACTCTTCGGTTTCTAAAATCTAGGAAGATCTTAAGAAATTTAAATCTATTGATATTTCTACTTATAATAACTAGATCTAAGTAACTAATGATTCAAGTACAAATCATGTTTATCATATTGATTATCCATTTAATGATGATTCAGATTGAATTATATATCATTTCTATTTTCAAAATCTTCAACTCCTTTCTATCTAAATCCTGCAAATATTGATCCATATTGTTGGGATTGATTGGTCCTTACATTGTGATATCACTTTCCTTGACTTCAAATCCACTTTCACTATCATATGATGATTATGTTAAACCGTTATCAGCTGGAGCAAATGGAGAAACTACTCCTTTTTAATCAGGAATGAGATTCTTTTAAATTATTGGAGTTAGTTAATGTTCAACTGCATCAACAGGCATTTCACTTTCTGTTTTTCTTTGATCTTCTTAATTTTACATATAAACTGAACCATCATTCGAATGTTATTCTTCAAGTCTTTATTTTATTTAATTCTTCAATTTTTTTGTTCTTAATCAATCTATATAATTGAATGTAAAACAAGAAATATAGTAAGAAGGATTTTAGGAAATAAATGTTCATGGATAAAATTAATAGAATAAGAGGAATAGTCAGTAATATATACATCATTATCAATGTATTTTCTAATATAGCTAATTTTTATCCATTCAAAATATATGGCTCTTCTTTTATCTCAAATGTTGAGCTAAATGCGCTTATCCTATAACAATAAGTATCAAAATCACTGTTCTCATTGAAACAGATTATTATAATATATTAAAAAGATTTTATATATTTCAATTTAATTGGAACATATGTACGATTTGAAAATGAAATTTACAGTTAGTTTGTAAATTATTAATAGAAATTAAATAATAGAACATAAAGATCAATTAATTAAGAGAACTGTGTCAATATTAATAATTTGATATAATTATAGTTTTCTAGAGTAAATTCTCAAAAGATTATATTTATAATTTGTATTCGTTTTAATATAAAAGTTAGATATTAATATTTGATTTAAAATATTATTGTAGAAGTATAATATAAAAAATGAGAATTATATATGATAATAGGTATTATACAAAATGGGCACAGATCCAAAGATTGTGTTGGCTTAACATAAGGTATAACTTTGATTTTAGATTTATGCTAGAATAAGAAAAAAAGGATGCTGAATTTAAATTCGAAGCACTTAAGCATCATGTAATAGATCGTTACATGATTTTTCAACAAATTTGGCTTCTCATTAGAGTTAATTGAAAGCATATTAGAAATAATTGAGGTTTTATTATTGATTTATAAAATAGGAAAATAAAAATAATATTTAAAGATCACTTAATAAAATTGCAGAAATCTTTGTTGAAATTTAAGAGAATACAAAGAAAACTAATGTAGGATAGAGTGAAAGAGATATATAATATGCTGAGTTTTAATCCAAGATAAAAGATCATATGAAGCTATAAATGCAATCGATGAAGCATATGCTCTTATTGAAAATTTGTATAGCAGTGGTTCATCTTTTATTTAAGTGAAAAGAAGATTCAACAAAGTCTTATAAAGATTATGAAGGTAATCTTAGTGTATTGTGAATCAACTGGATTATTATTCTAACCGATTCTTACAATGATGATATAATTATCATCAAAGTCTGATTCAGACACAGCAAAAAAGTTTTTTTGTTGTCGGCCAATTTAAAAGTTTAAATTGTAGAAAGTAAAGGAAATGATGAATCAATTGAAAAATAATAAAGTCTCAATAAGTAATAATTCTTAGTAGACTTAAAAAATGAGAAGAAAAACACTTTGAACTTTCTATTATCTATTTTTTAATAATAGATCTGACCAAAGATAGAACTTAGAATAAGCAATTTAGAATTATTAAAGTATTATTGAAGAATCAGAAGGTAAAGTTGAATATTATGCTGCAGAGGTTAAAAGAAACTAGGTATAAAATATTGTTATATAAATATAGATTAACCTAGAAGGTTAAGACTAATCGTGTAGACAATAATAAGATATCTATTAATTAGAAACATAATCTAGAGTTTAGAGTTAAGATTTAATATCAAGAATATCAGATCACATTTAAGATAAGATAGTAACTCTAAAGAATCTCTTAGAGAAAGACTTCAGTTAAATTCATTATCTAAATATTCAACACAAAATAAAATAAATTATCATATATCTAAACTTTTATAGCTTATCTTAATTTTAATAATCTTTCTCAATTATATAAAATGTGTCCTAAAAGAACAAAAAAATTAATATTTTCACTTATACAAAAGAACAAATTATTATGATTCTATTTTGATGAACTATATTCAATTTCAAAATCTAATACTATTAATATAATAAATTGAAATAAAATAAATAATAATTATGAGAAAAAGTAATTTTTAACTTTAAATTAGTTGCATAACGCTACTTTATTGTAAATATATTTATTTATTTATTTAAATTTCTTATGTTATATATTTAAATAGCACGGCTAAATAATATATTTGAATGAGTTACCTTATTTAAAAGATTGGTTTTTCATTTTCTACCATTTATTAAAATAATAATAAAAGTCTTTTAAATAAGTTTTCGATTTTAAATGTTTAGATTTTATTTGAGCCTTTAATTAATAAATTAAATGATTATGTTTGTTAAACAATAAAAAAAAATCGTACATGTTAAGATTAGGAATTTAAAAGAGAAATCTCTTTGTATAATACTTTAAATATATACTTAGGTAATTGAATGAGAAAGAGTTCTCTAAGATTAAGTTATAAGCAAAACTAATTTTCTTTCGGAAAATTTAATTTAATCAAAGAAAAATTAATTTGATCATCATTTTACTAAATAAATTATTAGAAAAAACAATATTATGGAATCACAATTAATTGTATTTTATTCCATTTTCTTATGTAGTAATTATAAAACTAAAAAATTTAATAAGCAATATAATTTTAAGTTAATATGGATTAGTTTTAAGATCAAATCAATATCCTAACAAAGAAATTGCAAGATCTTATAAATGAAAATAATTAACTCCAAGAATAATATTTGAGTTAACAATTTTATATCGAAGAATTTTTATTCTAAGAGTAAGATCAATTCAATGATATTCATAACTTTGGATAAATGCAAAAAAATAATTATTTGTTATTATTTAATTTTTAAATTAATGTTTGCTTAGTAATTTTATTAATCTAACTCTCAAAATTCTTCATAATAATCATAACCTAACTGTTCCTCGTCTAATTTAGTATGATTCTCCAGCTTTTAAATTAGAAATACAAAATAAAGTTGATTTTGAAGATCCAAATTTATTATAAAAAAGTGAACATAAAGAAAGTCTTGAAAAAGTGAGAAATCAATAGAATTGATGAAGTAGAAGGAAATTATAAATCATTAAAACTATTTCAAATTGAAATGTAATATACCAGTGGAAAGAAAACTCTTACTTAATAATAGAAAGTTTAGTGATTAAGTTGAAATTGCAATTATCAAATAAACACAATAGATAAAAAGAGACTCATCACCTAATCTGAAAATTAAAGAATCCCTTGGATATAATTATTTTATTTTGATTTAGTGGCCTAAAAGATGGTTCTATATCATAAAGTTTTTAAGTAAGTTAATGTCTGGATAACCAAAAAAATTAAAGTAAACTAATTTGATGTGAAAAGCTTTTAATATTAATCAAAAAGTTTATCCTTTCAATCCGTCTTCTCAAATTGTTACAGTCGCTATATGGTATAATATTCCTAAATTATATCTTCAAGTTGGTTGGATTCGCACTTATAGAGTCTAAGCTATTATTTTATAGGTGTTTACATTTAAGAATTATATACAGAAAATAGATGGCATATAGGACATTAATATCTAATCAATGGGTTATTTCATCTCATAACTTGTATCTTAAATTTAGTGATATAATAATATTAAATTAGTTCTATTAATATTATTTAGAATCTAAAGACTATATATTACAGATATTTATATGATTTTTTGTAATAGATTTTCATTTTTATTTAACAGAAATAATATTTCATCATTTTTAATAGATTTTAAATTGGAATTTTTGTTTTTCAACTAAAACTCATGTATTAAATCGAGTATTTTGAATAATGTAATACCATTGTTGATTATACATATAATTACAACGATTCATACAAAATTCTTTGAAGATTAGTAATTTTATATCTGTAAATAGATTATTAGATTACAATTATCTCGATAAATATATAAAATCTTTGTAATGGATAATATATTAAATCACAAATAATGGAAATNTACTAGAAAAAACAATATTATGGAATCACAATTAATTGTATTTTATTCCATTTTCTTATGTAGTAATTATAAAACTAAAAAATTTAATAAGCAATATAATTTTAAGTTAATATGGATTAGTTTTAAGATCAAATCAATATCCTAACAAAGAAATTGCAAGATCTTATAAATGAAAATAATTAACTCCAAGAATAATATTTGAGTTAACAATTTTATATCGAAGAATTTTTATTCTAAGAGTAAGATCAATTCAATGATATTCATAACTTTGGATAAATGCAAAAAAATAATTATTTGTTATTATTTAATTTTTAAATTAATGTTTGCTTAGTAATTTTATTAATCTAACTCTCAAAATTCTTCATAATAATCATAACCTAACTGTTCCTCGTCTAATTTAGTATGATTCTCCAGCTTTTAAATTAGAAATACAAAATAAAGTTGATTTTGAAGATCCAAATTTATTATAAAAAAGTGAACATAAAGAAAGTCTTGAAAAAGTGAGAAATCAATAGAATTGATGAAGTAGAAGGAAATTATAAATCATTAAAACTATTTCAAATTGAAATGTAATATACCAGTGGAAAGAAAACTCTTACTTAATAATAGAAAGTTTAGTGATTAAGTTGAAATTGCAATTATCAAATAAACACAATAGATAAAAAGAGACTCATCACCTAATCTGAAAATTAAAGAATCCCTTGGATATAATTATTTTATTTTGATTTAGTGGCCTAAAAGATGGTTCTATATCATAAAGTTTTTAAGTAAGTTAATGTCTGGATAACCAAAAAAATTAAAGTAAACTAATTTGATGTGAAAAGCTTTTAATATTAATCAAAAAGTTTATCCTTTCAATCCGTCTTCTCAAATTGTTACAGTCGCTATATGGTATAATATTCCTAAATTATATCTTCAAGTTGGTTGGATTCGCACTTATAGAGTCTAAGCTATTATTTTATAGGTGTTTACATTTAAGAATTATATACAGAAAATAGATGGCATATAGGACATTAATATCTAATCAATGGGTTATTTCATCTCATAACTTGTATCTTAAATTTAGTGATATAATAATATTAAATTAGTTCTATTAATATTATTTAGAATCTAAAGACTATATATTACAGATATTTATATGATTTTTTGTAATAGATTTTCATTTTTATTTAACAGAAATAATATTTCATCATTTTTAATAGATTTTAAATTGGAATTTTTGTTTTTCAACTAAAACTCATGTATTAAATCGAGTATTTTGAATAATGTAATACCATTGTTGATTATACATATAATTACAACGATTCATACAAAATTCTTTGAAGATTAGTAATTTTATATCTGTAAATAGATTATTAGATTACAATTATCTCGATAAATATATAAAATCTTTGTAATGGATAATATATTAAATCACAAATAATGGAAATACAATAGAAATTGATGGTTACTAAATTTCTATTTATTTATAATTCTTACCATTTTAACGACTATTTTTGGTTACTTTATTACTATTTATTTGATATCGCATATTATTAGTTTTGGAAGATAGACAAATAAATATTAGAAAAGTGTTTACCTTAATGAAAATATATAAAAATATCTACTTTGAGATAAAATTGAATCTATTGATATTGAAATGTTATAACTAGATTTATAAACAAATATAAGATAAGAATTGTTTATGTTTTACTAAAAAAATTGCCATTTTCTAAATAATTCCTTTCAAATCTATCAGAAACTTAACAGTGCTGTCTATTAGAATGGGACAATCTTAGAATTTTAAAATTAATTGATGGATAAATTATACTTTATAATGAAGGAAAATGTAGCTCAATGTATTGGTAATAAAATATTAGCCTATAATTAAATTCTAATTTAGTATTTTTATTGTTAAATATAATGTCCTATTTAATTGAAGTGCATAAGTGAATCTTTAATTGAGTTTATTGATTTGAATGATTTTTTAGTGTTAAATAAAAATGTATAACTCTAATTTTCAGAAATTTTGCATGTTGAAAGACAATCATAAAATTCATTTTCATTGTTGTGGTGATAATAATTACACCTTCCATAAATGTAATCATGTTTTATGTATCAAATTTTAAAGAATTAATCCTATTACATAATGAATCTGAACCAACTCATAGATGTAGAATTTATAGAGATAATGAATAGAATAAAATCTCTAATAAATAAAAACCTTGTATGCATTAGTGCTATCAGTTTTGTTGTAATAAATCAAATACCTCTTGAAGTTGATTTAACGAATGTAGTCATGGTTAGATTTTAAGGAAATGTAAGCAATTTTGAAAATTCTATACTCAATTTGATAATATTTATAATAAGTAAAAGTATAAAATGTGAATTAAAATAAAGATATATATTTTAAATGATTTTTAAGAAAATAGATCATCTCTTTAATCTTTGTAATAAAAACATGGAACTTTTAATGCTCCAAAAAGTTATAATTAAGGATAGGATACTTCTAGTTGTTAGACTTTTAAATAAACAAATTTAAGTTATTTTTTAAATATTAAATCTTGATTGGGAGTTTCAGGAATGGTTAAATAGGTTCAATAATATCATAATAGGAAAATAATGAAGATGATTTAGATTAAGTGTGTAATTATGAATATTATTATTCTTCATATAATTTCGAATATATAGCAAATGCATTAAATCATAAACAATTGAGCAAATACATACTCTTTGTCAATTGATTATATATAAATGTACTTAAACAGAAAATATAAATATACATATGATTACAAAATTAAAACAATTGATAAATGATAATTCTGGATCCCAAGTCAATACTCCTGTTCTTAATGCACTAAAGGACTTAAAATTAAATATTTATGATTCTCAATTTATATAACAAGCAGAGATATACAAAAGATTAAAACATTTATTCGCGAATGATCAAATCAAAAGTAATTGTATAAAGGAAAATTACTTTCTTTAAGTAGTGATTAATAGTGGTAGGTGATTACTTATAATAAGAGAAAAATTTCTCTATTAAATTGAAAATGCTTTTCTTAGTGCATATTATACATAAATTGATAAATCTATATTCGTTAATTATAATGAAATTAAGTTTACAATAGATTTCTATAAAGATTAATTTATTTTTAAATCTCGATGTTGTTTAGTGTTTTTATATTGTATCATCATTTCTTAAGTAGCAAGAGCTGGATTTTAAAAATGATTATCAGCACTTGTTTAATTATAAATATCAAGAGTAAAGATGACATTGAGAATATACATGGATAATTGTGTTAATCATATTGCTGCTTAAACAACTTAAATAAATAACGAATTCAATAAACTTTAAGATGATCTTATGATTTATTTAGCTTTGCCTAATTAATGTTACATAAATAGGGATGAGTGTGTAAATATTAATAGAAAAGATTAATTAGTTAATCAGAATCTTGAACATAATCCTGTTATGACTGGTTTAGTTATATTCTTATATTTTGACATTCAGGATGTCTATATATTTATAATGAAGGATGTTAAGAAAAACCTCTCCTAAAATAACCTTTTATTAAATCAGGTTCTCATTATTTTAGAAAACCTTTATCTGTTAAAAATTCAGAGAGGATATTTTAAGAATATTATAGACCCTTTTCTTAAAACTAGAAGATGCCTTAGTGATTTTAAATTTCAATTTTTAATACTTAATTTCCCTATGAATTAAAATAAATAATAACTAGTGCACTTATATTAAATATGGCATCTAACAACAAATTCTTATGTCGAGGTAGATTAATGACAGGATAAAGAGCAATTTACAAGAGCTCCATTCATTGTCTATATATCACAATAGATTTGGATTGTTTTGCATCCTTCTCTTCCAATCATATCATATGTCATGTATTTTAGTTGTGTGCTCCTTCTATTTTTAACATAGTTCACTGATCCAGTAATTTATACCATTTATAATATACAGGGAATTATACCTAGAAAAGAAATCATAGAAAAAACGAGGGATGAAAATCTAATACAATTAATACCATTTAATTGAAGCTGATAATGCGAATTATTTTGTTAAAAATCTATGTAACTTGCATGATTAAGAAACAATCTCTTTTTAACCATTGTGCAGAATGTGATAATTGTATTGATGTGTCCTTTTATTAAAAATTACATAGGCAAAAAAAATTATGCATACTTCAGATCCTTCATTACAGCACTTACTATGGCAGCAATTTCCTTTGAAATAGAATTTTTATGTTTCGTTATACTCATTGCAACAACAGTTCAAAAAATTCAGCAAATTCTTATCATTATTTTGATGATTCCATTTGGAATTTGCATACTGTTAGTTTTTGATTTACTTATAACTCAAAAATTTTGAAAAGGCTTCCACGCATAGTAAATGAGAAAGAACTAAAATTCTTTTCATCTTTAAAGAGATAGTTGAAAAAAAATGATTTGATAAAATAAGATATGATTAAGAAATAGTTGATGCTATTCAAGCTTGATCTGAATTTAATCATTATTATAGTTATTTTATCCACCTTACTGCAATTTTAAACAAAATAAATAAATCTATTACCATAACCAATTTCCTAAATCTATTAAATAAATAAAAAATTCAATTAATTTCTTGATATAAGAAGATAATTTCTTAATCTAAGAAACATTTTTATGTTTTTAAATAAGTACTCTTATTAATATTTCTGATTACTTCTTAAATACCATATATTCCTATAATTAGTTATTTAGAGATATGTTGTAAGTTTTCAAAAGAATTATTACTGAAGAATCTAGAAGGATTTTAAGAAAATAACTGAATTATTTATCAAACAAAACTAAAAAAGTAATTTACTTGAAAAAAATTTAGGAGACATAATTACTTTCCTTTATAAATTAATAATGGCTTAAAAATGATATCTTTTTAGATCAATTGCATATCTGTTATTTTAACTCTTTGATTTGATCAGGTTATTTGAAAGTGATGAAAAAAAAGCAGAAACCAAATAAAATTGGTATTATATTTTATATTCAGCTGTTTAATATGTATTCTTTGCAATTCATAATAATATCTCTTACCCCTGTAATAAAGTTTCATTGATGTCCATAATTATTAACATCTTTAGAAGACTTTATATTAAGCAAATCAATTAAATAAACTCCTACTGATCTATTACTATAAATACCTACACTATAAAGTGTTAAATAAATGAATATTTAATATTTTAATCAGATCAAAAATGTTTAGATATGACAAAAATTGTTTAAATTTGATGGGAAAATGATTTATATACCCAATTGGTGGTTTTATGTCCTTGTATTGATTATAACAATATAAAATTATGTTTTGCCTTATGTATCTATGATTTTAAATTGTGCAATTTTTGGTATAACTATTTTACATTTTGCAAAGCATAACTTTTGGTTTTAGAAAGAAATGTGAATTTTTTCATAAACCCCTTCTAATTCATACGGATTCCTATTTACTCATTGCCAATACTAATTACTGTATTATTTTAGGAATAAATCTCCTTCCAAGTAATACTAAAGCAACCTTCCATAGCTAGCACTGCTCTACATCATCTTGTAGATCTATCTATGAAGGGTTATTTTAGAAAGTTTTAAATAGATCTTGGTTAGAAGGCAAAACATTTGGAATTAGGAGATTTTATCAAAACTTTATATTGTTGTATGAAGCCAGTCTACTGATGAAATATCATATCATCTCTTGAAAATAAATAGACTCAAAAAAAACATAAATTACTATAAATTCTTCTTGTACTGTTAATGATGCAGAAAAAAAAGTTATTATGAATTAAAATTAAATTTCTTAAAATATAAATATTATCAAATATTTGGAAATGATAGAAATATTAATAACAATTCCAGATAATGTTTAAAATTAGAAATTAATATCATTTGTAGATCAATTATGTTATGTATAATTTATTGCCTAAAATCTTTAATATATCAGAAAGAAAAGTAATATAAAAATCCAAATGGATTAGATTAAAAATTTTCTTTCACAATTGTTAATAATGGAAATAAAAATAAGATATTATAACAATTTTTTATTGAAAATCCAAATTTTATATTTAAAAGTAATAGTGTTTAAGTATTAGTTAGATAGTTTTATAAAAATTAAAGATTTTAAGTATATTAGGAAGGAGTACTTTAGGCTCTTTTTTGATTAAATTAAACGAAGTTTAAAGTTACCAAAAAATTAAGATATTCAAGTTTATATTTCATCAATTACATTTAACATTAAATCCAAAAACAGATTATAACAACTTATTGACTTTGTAATTCATTTATAATAAACTACTAGTATAATTCTCTAATTAAAGTTTCATAGTTCTAGATTATAGCAATTTTGATAAATTAAATTTTGCATAGTAATCAATTATTTTATGCAGTACTATTTAATTGACTGAAATAGATTATCAGGGTAAGTAGAACATAGTTAATTATGAGTTTTTTGTTATTTCATTCAAAATTTTCACTTTCTATAAACACAATTTAATTAAAAATATTGATAAAGTAGAGAATTTATTCTAAAGAGCACTAACGTGAATGTTATTTCACTCACCATGTTTTCACTATGGCAATCGAACATTTATGAAATATTNATAACAATATAAAATTATGTTTTGCCTTATGTATCTATGATTTTAAATTGTGCAATTTTTGGTATAACTATTTTACATTTAGCAAAGCATAACTTTTGGTTTTAGAAAGAAATGTGAATTTTTTCATAAACTCCTTCTAATTCATACGGATTCCTATTTACTCATCGGCAATACTAATTACTGTATTATTTTAGGAATAAATCTCCTTCCAAGTAATACTAAAGCAACCTTCCATAGCTAGCACTGCTCTACATCATCTTGTAGATCTATCTATGAAGGGTTATTTTAGAAAGTTTTAAATAGATCTTGGTTAGAAGGCAAAACATTTGGAATTAGGAGATTTATTCACTTAAATGGTGATATCAAAACTTTATATTGTTGTATGAAGCCAGTCTACTGATGAAATATCATATCATCTCTTGAAAATAAATAGACTCAAAAAAAAACATAAATTACTATAAATTCTTCTTGTACTGTTAATGATGCAGAAAAAAAAGTTATTATGAATTAAAATTAAATTTCTTATTATCAAATATTTGGAAATGATAGAAATATTAATAACAATTCCAGATTAGATAATGTTTAAAATTAGAAATTAATATCATTTGTAGATCAATTATGTTATATATAATTTATTGCCTAAAATCTTTAATATATCAGAAAAAAAAGTAATATAAAAATCCAAATGGATTAGATTAAAAATTTTCTTTCACAATTGTTAATAATGGAAATAAAAATAAGATATTATAACAATTTTTTTTTGAAAATCCAAATTTTATATTTAAATGTAACAATCAAATATAATGAACAAAATAATTAGTGTTTTAAGTATTAGTTAGATAGTTTTATAAAAATTATAGATTTTAAGTATATTAGGAAGGAGTACTTTAGGCTCTTTTTTGATTAAATTAAACGAAGTTTAAAGTTACCAAAAAATTAAGATATTCAAGTTTATATTTCATCAATTACATTTAACATTAAATCCAAAAACAGATTATAACAACTTATTGACTTTGTAATTCATTTATAATAAACTTCTAGTATAATTCTCTAATTAAAGTTTCATAGTTCTAGATTATAGCAATTTTGATAAATTAAATTTTGCATAGTAATCAATTATTTTATGCAGTACTATTTAATTGACTGAAATAGATTATCAGGGTAAGTAGAACATAGTTAATTATGAGTTTTTTGTTATTTCATTCAAAATTTTCACTTTCTATAAACACAATTCAATTAAAAATATTGATAAAGTAGAGAATTTATTCTAAAGAGCACTAACGTGAATGTTATTTCACTCGCCATGTTTTCACTATGGGAACATTTATGAAATATTATTCTAGTTTATTAAACCTATTTAATAATTTTCATCCTAATTGGTTGTTTATTAATAATTTGAACTGGGTAATTATTTCATTTAATAAAAATAGATTGAATCGGATTAGTATTTATATCATATTTTAAGTATAAACATGAATGTACGAAATCCTCTTTCCACTTATCTTGAAAATAAGAAGAGAATGAAAACATACAGGCTTATGAGTCTTACTAATATG
>CAJJDN010000098.1:368282-407315 GCA_905182985.1 Paramecium sonneborni | reverse complement strand
CCCCAACCCCAACCCCAAACCCAAACCCAAACCCAAACCCAAACCCTTCATCTTCTGTCCATGTTATATAATTGAACCGACTTTAAATTTAGCTGTATTTGGTGTTATTAAGTAAATTCATTTATTTAAATAGCTTTATTCTCAAATTCATTTAATACACAAACTCCACTTTAATCTACATAATAGTTTTATAAACATCTTTCACATATTCCATTAAAATAACAAATTGAACAGAAAGTTTCGCATTTTTTATACATTAGGAATATTGTATATTTAGCTCTTTATAGTTTGTTACAAATTAGTGTCCGAATTCATATTATTAACAAGTTGATGAATCAGAGCACTGAGCATAATCATAAGCATAAATGACTTGTGTCATTTGAATTAATTATCCATTCCAATCTATTAAGGAATATGATAAGCTCCATAATTATTGATTTTTCCAAGCATTCCAAACTAAACAGTATATTTATATATCTAATAAAGTTAATAGAGGTATTTAACTATATCATCCTTTAATATAATCAGATTTAATCTTTTCTCCTTAATTATTCAAAAAACAGCAAATTCACCAACAGATTGTTGCTTCTTCTAACTCCAGCTATGATAATTCCTGATGATGTAATAACCATGTTTACACTCAAATCACCTCTTAAATAATTGACTTATTTGAGTAAGATCTAAAATTAAATATTGTATAATCTTAAGTTTCAACTCTAAGATCCAGTAAATGAATATAGAATAACGATTTATTCTGAATCAAGTGTTAATTGAATATATTCTAGATTTGTTAAATCTAAAGAGTACTCTCCTAAAAATTATACCATACTATTTAAAATAATTAATCTAACAGATGTAAATTGAGTTATTACTATGTACAACATTTCTTCATAAATATATAAACTATTTATTCTATTTTAATTACATTCTTAATTTGTAAATGATGAAGGAATATTATGATTTAGTAAATAATCGAATAATTAGTTTTATTCATTATAAAAGTAAAGAAATTGGGTTAAGCATTGATGTATCCAAATTCATAATAGTCTTAGAAGAACGAAACTCAAAAAAATACGAAAATCTTTAATTCTCTTGATTTAAATGCTCTATCTGATTTATAAAGAAACAAAACTAAGTTGATTTCTAAATAATCACTGTAGTGACAATCATTTAATTCTCAAAACTTTTATTATCTTTGTAATTCTCTTGTTTATTAACTTTATTTTAAATATAAATAGAGGATAGCACTTAATAAGATATAAACCAGCTATGTTTAAAATATTGAACATCTTAGTAAAACTTTAAATAAGCATAATTTTGTATCGGCTCTAAATTGAACAAATAATCCACAACTTTATAAATTATTGAAAAACTCTCTATGATAAAACAAGCAGTTTCGATTGTTTATCTCATTAGTAAGTGATTCTTTATGTTAGTGATTAAGAAGAGTATAAAGTATCCTAAACAATTTTAAAGACAATTTTTTCCCTATTTATAATTAAGTAATTTGTTATTTAATAGATGGCTGCTCTATGGAACACTTGAAATAAATTATTGAAAGGATATCATTCAAATTTAGTTTTTAATTCCTTATTATTAATATTATCCAAACTTTTATTCATTAACCAATTAAATTTAGGTTTTTATGAAATAGGAATTATTAATGAGTTAAAAGAGATTTTTTAAATAAATTATTAATTGATTATGCTATTCCATTCATAAGTGATTATGCTGTTCATTATATCAAACTACAAATTCTGATCATTATTAATGAGTTAATTTGAAAAGTAACATAGAAATTATATAATTATGTATATATTAAATAAAATCTAATAAATTATCAATTACTTTAATTGATTTTATTGAAACTAACTAAGTTATTAAGCTTTTATAATAAAACTAATCAAATTTACTACAGACATTAAATCATTGGATAATTCATATGTTTCATTATTTTATAAATTATGAATAAAACGATATCTTTTAATTTAAATTATATTTCAACTCTCCTATCTTAAAGTCTATTCTAAATGCAAGATAGCAATTTTTATTAAAGTACTAAGAATATAGGAGAAAACAAATATTGTAATCTTTTTTCTTAATAAATTATTCTTATGTATCAAATAAATATGCTGATATATGATAATCAATCCTTAACCTATAATAAAGTATTATCACCCATAAATAATTTCACTCTCTTGGCCTTTACCTAACTCCGTATCCTTAGAATCTGATAATTTTATTTAAACGATGACACTTATGCTATAGTTCAAGCCAGCTCTTTTGATATCCTTATCCATCTCCACAGCATAAGGCTCTGGATCTCCAACATAATTATACATTAAAATTTCTATTTATTCTACAACTTCACAATGATATATTCATAGTCCTCCATCAACCTTGTTAGAATGCTTCGCGATAAGATACGCTTAATAATACTTATCTAGTTAAATCACATATCAGCATCTCTGGATTTATTTATTCACATATTTCAATTATTCTTTGAATATTACTTAGAATACCACCCTTACTGAAAATAAAAAATACCTCTACATTAAAATTAAAATTTGAACAAACAGTTAAATTATAAATTCTATGTAGGATAAATAATCAACAACATCTATTTAAGATTAATATATTTAAATATTTAAAATAATCATCCAAAACTTACAAAAGAGATTATTAGTTTTAAAATTTTTATAAATTAGATTTTTTTAGAATTAAGATTATGTATATATAAGGAGGTTATAAAATTTTCATTTCTTCGATTAAATTTTATACTATTAGATATGATATTATTAAGAATCTTATCCTAGAATCTCAAGAAAAGATTATTCTTATTGATATAAAACTATTCACTTTTGAGTATTATTAATACTGAGCAAAACAAAATTTTAGGACGTTGCTTATATAAGGCTACCAATTTCTCATATATTTTTGCTTTTATTTCTTCTTTTCTTTATAATATACAAATTTGCGAGTAATAAAGTTTTTCATAAAAATTGAAAAATACGAAATAACCGATATTTCTCATATTTAAAATTCTATTTGTTCTATTAGAAATTTTATATTATTAATTTATTGAATTTTTTTGGTTAAATTTCAATTTGGATAAAAATGCATATCATTGAATTGCTTTCATTATAAATAACTTAACATTAATCAGTAATTATAAATAAAATAATTTATACAGAAACCAAGTTATAGTAGAACTTGAAGTCAACATAAAAAGGATATTATAATGATAGATATGGATACTTAAGTATATAGAAGAGAAATTTGTATTTATAGATTGGATACTGAAAATTATAATTTAAAATTAAAAAATTTTTTATTTACAGATCAATCCTTGTGTGTTGATAAGACAAAAGAAACTAATAAGATAAAAAAATCTATTTAAGCATTAGAAGATGAATGATCTTAGGGTATTAAATATTGGTAAAAAAGGAAATTTCCATCAAAAATTCAATTTTCAAGAAAGAGATTTAGCATAAACTCGATTTCTTAATTTATACAGATTTTAATAGTTTAAGAAATTATATCATTTAATTATTATTTTATAAATAAAAAAACTACAAAAAAAGATAAAAAAATAAGGATTAATTTAATTTATTAAAAAAAATTGAACTTATGATTGATTAGATAAAATATATTAAAGTTATCTATTAGAAATAAGTTTAGATTATAAAACAAGTTTAAATTATAATATAAGTTTAATAGAAAATTAAATCTAAAACTTTAAATTAAGCAAAAAAATTAGTCTTAATATTCAAATATATAGATTATAAAATGAATGAATTTGAAAATAAATTTGAAAATAATATTAAATATTTAAGAAAATTTTTCTGATTTCAATAATTGGAAAATAATTTCATCAATTATAGAGAAATTACAATTAAAATTAGAAATTAATCTAAGTAATCATATTATAAAATTAATACAATAATTAAGATAAATAAACAATAGATACATAATAATAAATTTTAAATTTCATATTTTATAAAAACTCATTTGAAAAATTAATATAATTTTTAGAAACATAAAAAATTATAGAATTACTATTCTAGGTTAAAAATTGATAATTTAATTGAATTAAAACTAAATCAATTATTTGCATAAACAAAAATATTAAATATTACGATTCTTTAAAAAAATAAAAAATGATGCCTACTATTTCTATATGCTTAGCTAGAATATTTTCATTTAATAAAAAAAGGATGGACTAAAAATTAAAATGAAAGCGATTTTTGTATCTTAGAAAAGTAGAATTAATGATTTATAATAAAATATTGAGCATTTTATAATGATTGAGATATAAATATTCAGTATATGAGATTTTTCGACTACTTCTGAATATAATTAATAGGATTTAAAAAAGGAAGACTTTGATTATTCATTACTGAAACAATAGTTATATTTGAACGTCGAAATAATTAATTCTCATCTATTTTTCAAAAGGTATAATTATATTATAATATATATATAAATTCATTTTAGAATTAACTTTAGAGAATAAAATTTGTTTTATTAAGAAATAAGTTTACAGCACAATTCAGATATTGTATCCAATCGCAATTTCCCTCAGTTTCTCTTCTTTCTTGAAAAAAAATCAAAACAAAATCCAAGATATATAAAATTCATATTGTTATTATTTGATTAGAACAATAGTAATCTTTTCAAAATTTAAGAAATTTATTTGAGATAAAAAAGGAGAAAGCTTAGAGCAATAGGCAATTACAAGGCAAAATATATCTATTTCTATTAATTTGATTAAAATAAAAGTAATAGAAATTGAATATTAAAAAAATTTTTATGGATTGCTCAAATTTCTTGAAAGAAGATTTATCTTAGATTTTTGCATAGGTGAAAGAGGTGAATGATTAAATCTTTATTCATATGATTGAAATATTTAGAAAAGAAAAAATATCAGACAGCATAAGATATCTTTCAATTGATAAGAATCAAAGGCAAGTTCAATTTTACATTTAAAAAATAGATACTTCATCATCGTCAGATGAAGGAGAGAAGCTAAAAGTTATAAAAGACAATATTAGGAAAATTCATAATGCTCTCAAATAAATTAAAGATAATGATTTTAATAAAAATAATTACTCATTGGAAAAATACTCATAAAATAAACAAGTTATAATGAAAAAAATTGACAATAATAAAAATATCACTTAATTTTTAATATTTTTAGTTAATCTAACTTCTTAGGATAGCCAGTTCATAATATGCGGATCAAATTCACTAAATTTATTAGTTGAAATGGAGATTGATATAAGGAACTAGTGTTTTAAAAATATTAAGATTAAAAATACTTCCATCATTGGAGGTAATTTTGTACGATGCAATTTAAGTGGATCAGAATTAAATAATGTAGATATTAGTGGAGTTAACTTAAATGGAGCTTAACTATTTAATTGTAAATGGTAGAATTTGAAAATAACTCAATTAAATAAATTAGATGGCCATAGTAGTTATGTAAATGTAGTCTGCTTCTCTCTTGATGGAACTACTTTAGCATCTGGCAGTAGTGATAACTCTATTCGTTTGTGGGATGTTAAGAAAGGATAATCAAAAACTATTTTAGATGGTCATAGTGGTTCAGTTTTCTCAGTATGCTTTTCTCCTGATTGTACTACCTTAGCATCTGGTAGTGAAGATGAGTCTATCTGTTTATGGGATGTGAAAACAGGGCACTAAAGAGCTTAATTGAAGGGTCATACAAATTGTGTAAACTCAGTATGCTACTCCCCTGGTGGTACTACTTTAGCATCTAGTAGTAGTGATAACTCTATTCGTTTATGGAATGTTAAGACAGGACTTTAAAAAGCCAAATTAGTTGGTCATAGTAAATCAGTCTTTTCAGTATGCTTCTCCCCTGATGGTACTACTTTAGCATCTAGTAGTAGTGATAACTCTATTCGTTTATGGAATGTTAAGACAGGTTAATAAAAAGCCTAATTAGAAGGTCATAGTAGTTCAGTCTTCTCAGTATGCTTCTCTCCTGATGGTACCACATTAGCATCTGGTAGTGGGGATAACTCTATTTGTTTATGGGATGTTAAGAACGGTTAATAAAAAGCCTAATTAGAAGGTCATAGTAGTTCAGTCTTCTCAGTATGCTTCTCTCCTGATGGTACTACTTTAGCATCAGGTAGTGGTGATAACTTGATTTATTTATGGGATGTGAAGACAGAATAATAACAAGCCAAATTGGATGATCATACTAGTTTTATCTATTCAGTATGCTTCTCTATTGATGGAACTACTTTAGCATCTGGTAGTTGTGATAACTCTATACGTTTATGGGATTTTAAAACAGGACAATAACAAATCAAATTAAATGGTCACAGTAGATCAGTCTATTAAGTGTGCTTCTCTCCAGATGGTAATACGTTAGCATCATGTAGTTAAGAAAAGTCTATCTATTTATGGGATGCAAAGACAGGACAATAAAAAGCCAAATTGGTTGAAAATCAATAAATTGTCTACTCATTGTGCTTCTCTCCTGATGGTAGTACTCTAGCATCTAATAGTGGTTGTAGGTCTATCATTTTTTGGGAGGTGAGGACAGGATAGTAAAAAGCAAAATTGGATGTTGATAGTGATTATGTAAATTAGGTATGCTTCTCCCCTGATGGTAATACATTAGCCTCTGGTTATAAATCTTTACTTATATTGGATGTTAAGACAAGAAAATAAAAAGCCAAGTTAAATTGTCGTATTAATTATATCAACTCAATTTGTTTCTCTCCAAATGGAGCTTTATTAGCATGTTGTAGTGGTAATAATTAAGTTAGATAATTCGATTATTTAATCCATATATGGGATGTTAGGACAGGATTTTTGAAATTCTAACTAGATAGCTGTAGTGATTGTGTAAGATCGGTTTGCTTCTCCCCTGATGGCACTATTTTGGCGTCAGGAGTAGGAGATAATAGTGATAGAGGTTTTTTCGTTTACTCAATAATTTTATGGGATGTTACAAAAGGAGATCTTTTATAAATATTAAATGGTCACACTAGTATTGTTTATTCAGTATGCTTTTCTCCAGATGGTGCTATTTTAGTATCTGGTAGTGATGATAAGTCTATCCGTTTTTGGGATGTTAAGACAGGAAAATAACAAGTGAAATTAGATGGTCATAGCAGTGCAGTCTACTCAGTCTGCTACTCTCCTGATGGTACTACATTAGCATCTGGTAGTTAAGATTAGTCCATTCGTTTATGGGATGTTAGAATTGGATAATAAAAAGTAAAATTAGAAGGCAATAATGACAATGTCAACTCAGGGTGCTTTCATCTTGATAGTATTTCATTAGCATCTGATATTGATGAAGAAGAGATTCGCTTATTGCATATAAAGAGAGGATAATAAAAAGCCAAATTAGATGGCCATAATAATTGTATCAATTCTGTCAGCTTCTCTCCTGATGGTAATAATTTAGCATCTGGAAGTAGAGATAAATCTATATGTATATGGGATGTTAAAACAGGATAATAAAAAGCCAGACTAATCGGTCATTAGAGCAATGTCTATTCAGTATGCTTCTCTCCTTAGGGTACAATTTTAGCATCGGGTAGTCATGATACATCTATTCGCTTGTGGGATGTTAGGACAGGATAATAAAAAGCCAAATTAGATGGCCATAATAATTGTATTAATTCTGTCAGCTTCTCTCCTGATGGTAATAATTTAGCATCTGGAAGTAGAGATAAATCTATCTGTATTTGGGATGTTAAAACAGGATAATAAAAAGCCAGACTAATTGGTCATTAGAGTAATGTCTACTCAGTATGCTTCTCTCCTTAGGGGAAAATTTTAGCATCGGGTAGTCATGATAGATCTATCCGTTTATGGTATACCAAGACAGGACAATAAAAAACCATAATTTATGGCCATTAATATGGAGTCATATCAGTATGCTTCTCTCCTGATGGCATTATTTTAGCATCTTGCAGCTATGATAATTCTATCCGTTTATGGGATGTTAACACTGAATAATAAATAGCTAAATTGAGTGGTCATAGTAGATGTGTTAACTCTGTTTGCTTCACTCCTAATGGTACTACATTAGCATCTGGTAGTGATGATAAGTCTATCCGCTTTTGGGATGTTTAGACAGGAAAAGAAAAAGTGAAATTAGAGGGTCATAGTAGTTGCGTAAATTCGGTATGCTTCTCTCCTAATGGGGCTCTGTTAGCTTCTGGTAGTTATGATAACCCTATTCATTTATGGGATTTTAAGACAGGTAAATAAATAGCCAAATTAGAAGGCCTATAATTTAAAACTATACAATTTGAAAATAACCCTCTTTTAGAGGATAGTATTTATTTCTACTATATCTAGTTAATTCAAATATCACAATTCTCCTTATATCCGAAAAACCCATTTTTTAAGCATAAGGAACTTTAATATTTAATGGAAAAATCGAGAATCAATCCTGCATAGATTTAAAACCTTTATTTAAATCAAATGGAAGTATCTTTTTGTACAGTAATTTAGAACAGCAATAATAGTCGAAATGATTATTATCAGAAACATTAATAAAAACATTAAGATTTTCATAGTTATTTTCATTACTACCCTTACGAGATAAAGTCTTTCTTTTGTTATAAATCGAATAGTGGGCAATGGATCTGTGTAAATCAAAAATTATTTTTTCCTCCTCCTCACTCATAGGTAACACTAAGACAGTATTTATAAAATATTGGGCCCTTATTTTACTAGTTTAACAATAAAACCTTTTTCAATCTTAATCCTCCAATTTTAAAAATTCCTTCATCCTCACATCTCCTTTTTCTAATTATCCCAAATTCATATTAATTTGTTTATGAGAAACAACTATCTAATTGTTCTATCTTCAGAAAATCAGCATACCACCCATTTATTTTATAACTAATTTTAAAAAATAACACTTGATAGGCATGGGCAAACAAAAATCTCTAAATTTTATTTGAAAAAAATAATTTTCTCATAGCTTTTTGAATTTTTCAAATTTTAGAAATTACTTCAAATTTCAAGAGAAAATCTAGTTAATTTTATTTAAATAACCTATCATTGTCTAGGGACGATGCATTTTATAAAAGTGAAGTTATTTTTCCAAAATAAGAATATCAATAGAAAAAGTTAGTGGAATCGATTGATTACCTATATATACAGTAATTACTAGATAATTCAAATTACAAAACAATTTTTATTTTACTATTATTATAATTATTATTATGCGATTTAATTTTCTTCTCAAGAATTATTATTATTTTGAAATTGACAGCATTTTAAATGGAAATATTATAAAAAGCTTGCTTAGTTAAATAGATGTAAACTAAATTTTAATATATAGAGATAACAATATTATTTTTTTATTTTAATTTATAGAGCACATGAACATGAAAATAACCAGCTGGCCAAATAAATATTTCTTATTTAGTTTATTAATTTTTTATATATTTATGAATTTTTATCTATGTAGAAGCAGATTTGAGGTTAAAGTAAAAAAGCATATATAAACTAAGAATTAATTAAAAAATATTTATAGATAAATTGATAAAATGATATGTAATTTAGATAAAAATATAATTTTATCAGTTTTAATTGTCTTTGAATTGGAAAAAGAGATTATTTTGTCAATAGAAATTTTACTTTTATTTTATTTAATTCTAATTCAATAGCATTTTCAAGGCAAATTAATTGTAATTGTATTTTGTTTATTTACAATTAATAATACAGACACTTAATTTTACTAAATTTTTTGCACCAAATATCCTTGATCTCAATTACTCTGAATAATGCAATCATCAAATCCTTCTCCATATTTTCCCTATTTGATAAAACAAATAAAACATAAAGCCCAAACAAATTTGACCTAAAATGCAAGAAATTAACTCCTTGTTCTATTTTTTACCGATAAATAAAATAATCATTGATATTGGTAAAAAAATATCCTCCTTGTTATTTTTCTTGGTTCCTCCCTGTTTTATTTAGTTCCTCAGTCCACTTACAATAGCATGTAGACATTTAGGGCTTCTGCAGTATTTAGGCCCATACTTTCTGCTGGTACTCTTCTCGATTTGGCCACAAAAGATTCAATGAATTCTAAAGCAAAGGATATAAGAAATAGAACTTTATTCTGACTAGTTCTACCTTCTTCAAAGTGCAAAAAACTGGAGGAGAGCTTGAATCACGCTTTTTATTCTTCGTTTAGGAAAGAAATGATGCCTTCACTTCATAAAAAATTTAACTTTATATTTAGTTGGAATTATTATTTGTATGAAAAATTTTTTTTTGATAATTAAATAAAAAAGAAGTAAAAACTTTAATAGGAAATCAAGGAAGCTCTGATGATAAATAAAAACAAATGCTTATTTAACAACTATAATAAGAAGCTAAATGAAATAATAACTTACCAATTATTTTTGTTTTAGAGTTGCAAAGTCTAAATAAGAGTTGAAGATAGCAAAAGGAAGAAAATAAAAAAAAGTAGATTTAAAGTAGAGATAATAAAAGCGAAAAACGACTCTAAACCACAATGGGAGGAAAAATGATCAAATTATTAGGTAGAGGAAGTCTAAGTTAGGTGAAACAAGACGAAATTCTCAGAAAATAGATTCAATTTATTTAATTCCAATGATAAAGAAAGCTTAGAAACAATTATTGTTAATTAGAAATGATTGAATAGCAGAGATCGGTGTTGAGGTATTTGAAATATTCATTTAAATTTCTTGTTGTTTTTTTTGAATGAGAAAATAATTAATTTAGCTTATTGAGTAATATTTTCAAAAATAATAATAAATATATATATTGATATCTTGAATGGATTAATATGAATATAGCCTACAAACTTGAAAAATAGATTTTGACAGTAATATAGAGGTAATGTAGTATTTCAGATATAAATATGGAATATAGGTATCAAAGGTAATCTACCTGAAATATCATAAGAATCATTGCTTATGACAAAAGAAAAAAGCTTAAGATAAACAAAAATGGGGAGCCATTAATTTTATTGAAAATAATTATTTTGATAATTAATCATTCAAAAAAATATTACTTAATAAATCTCACATTCTGCTATATTTGGAGTTGCTTAACCAAATAAATGAGTGCTGTTAGTAATATTCTAATATTAATCACATTAATATGAATGCCCCAAATTAGAAGAATGACCTTGAAAAGTAACATCAATATATATATCGTGACCACCTCCAAAAATAGGCCCATATGATTAATGACTATAGATAGCCTGTGCTTTATTTGCTTCTTTTAAAGGATATATTTAATCTTGAGTCTAGGAAAATAAAAATGATGACAATGTATTATCTTAAAGGTAACCTTAATTAAATTGCCATTTACAAGGTGAAAACCCACCACAAATATTACCACTTTTAGATTTGAATATCATTAATAAATCTGACTTATCATTTACTTTATTCCAAAAAGCTTATCCAGACAATCCATCTCTAGATCCCAAATATATTTGTGAAAAGTTTCTTATGTTTTTATTCAATTTAGATTAAATCATATTAATTATCTTTTATAGTTAAGAATATGAAATTAACTTTCCATCATATTTTGTACAAATTTAACCACAATATTTTAACTTAATGTGTTAAGCAAAACTTTATTAATGAAGGATAAAAGATTTAAATTAATCTTCTACTTTTTTAAATTAAGGATATTACTCTTCATATGAATCTTTTCGTTCTTGTTTAAATCTATCAAGCATATCAATCAATTTTTAATTTAGTTCTTAACAACTATTTTTTGTAAGTTCTTAAAAATACTAATGCAGAATCTTTTCATTTTATTCAATTGCTTATTAATTAATCGAGTCTCCTAATTATTCTAGATTAACTGCAAATTATTAAAACTAATCAAATTTTATTATCTATTATTGATAAAATAATTACTTTCTTTAATTCATCCCTAATTTTCTATTTCATATTTAGAATACCTTTTGCATGCTATTCTAATTCTTTATAAACTGCTTTTAGGGTGTTTTCTATTTGTTAAAATTAAGTCTAGAAATTTATTAGATCACTATTCATGGTTTTATCATCATATTTATCTAAATCGTTGAAAAAACCTTAAATGGAAGTGGACAGACCCAGTTTTGAAATTAAATGTTCTGGTGATTGTAGTGCCTTTCATATAATATTAAGAAATTGTACTTTATTGATAACAATTACCTTTTACCATTCAAATTAAATGTATTATTCATTCAATTCCAGCAAACATTACTCACAAATATACTTTGCCTCATTCTTATCTTGTTTTATAAATAGCAAATATGATAAATCATGTTTCAAACAGGGAATTTATTTCATTTTCTATTAAAATAATTATTTAATAAATTGAATTAATAAAGATGGGCTATTATAAGGAATAATTAGAAACGAAATTACTTTGATGATTCAATTCAAATAATTCATAAGCTAATATATCAGATGATGAAAATTGTCATATAAATGTTTTCTATAGTAAATTTAATAGTAAATTATTTATGCTTATCTTTCCTCTCAGTGCCAATAAAGATGAAAATCAAATCATTTAAAAAATAACTAGATAGTTAGTAAATTAATACTTTGAGGAAGAGCAGAAAAAAGTTATAAGTAATTGTTATTATTTATAAGAAGCAACATAATTAGAAAATGATTATTGATAAATTAAATTTTATTATAAGCCATCAGAAAAAAATTATAAAGTTATGGAAGTTTTTAGTTGATTTCTCAATTATGAATTAACCTCATATTCAATAAACTTCAATTCTTACCAAAAATGGATCTTCCTCTCAACTTAAATTCATAACATAATTTTTGATTCAGGCTATAAAACTGAAAATACAAGAAATAGTAGTTTATCATTATTTAAAAAAGATTATGAAATGCACTTATCATATTAGGAAATAAGTCTTATTCATATATATAGCTTCTCACAAATGTTAATGTTAAAGAAAATGTGTACAGAATGCCTTTATGAACCTGAAGTCGATGTCAAACAAACATTTCCAATAGATAAACTTCGAAAAATGCATATCAAAAAACAAAAATAATCTAAGCTATAAGAAATATTTAAGTTGGCCAACTAGGGAATGAAATTTAAATCCATGATCTCCTTGGTTGAGAATGTGATGAGTAAATTTGCTAAAATTTAAAAAATTTAATAAACTAAATTTATGATATGATTGATTAGGAAAATTAATCAAACATTAATCTATCTATGAATATATGATTCTAAAATTCTAAAAGAATCCTCTTATTCTGACTTAGAAAAATTAGTATAAATTTTAGTAGGAAATACATTAAATTTATGGAATGTGAGAAAAAACTTGAATCTAATGAATTTAGAAAAAGTAAATAATTGGTTGAATTAAGAAGTTACAGCTATTAATGAAAAGATTTAAAAATAAGCAGAATTATAATTATTATAATAAAGTATGATTTTAGAGTAAAATATTTAGAATATTTAATATTGTCAAAATTCGATTTTATTGTCTTTGTTACTTGTAATTAAGAGTCCTAAGGAATCTAATAATTGAATTTTAGTGATATCTTTATTATAAACTTCATGAGAATATAGTCTAAAATGATTACGCATTTCCATAATTAAAATAGAGTTTTTTTGTGCTTATTGAAAAGAAAACATAGAAAATAATATTTAATGATATTTATTGATATACATTTAATAAATCAATAATTTTTCTAAAGGTCTGATCCTTCATAGTTTTTTTAGAAGGCTCTACACCTTGTTACATTATGATAATTTCATCCTTGGCAATAATATCAAACTTCTTTAATTCCTCCTTTGGCAACAATTTGTAGACCATACCTGGTAATAATTCCTTTAGAAATTTCTTATATGATTCATTTTCTTCTGAAAATTCCAAAGTTTCCAACATCTTTATAGTTTGGGTTTTGAATTTATCCAAATCATAACTAAGTTTATATTTTTTGTTGTCTTCTCTTTTATAAAGAAGTTCTTCATTTGCTTTTTTAATTTTTTAATCAAAAATATGCTGTATTTAAGGGAGCAACAAGAAAAATTCAATTTAGTAATTTTCTCCTAATTTAATTCAGAACTCAAAGATAAATTATAAAAGATTTAAAGATCTTGAAATTCTTATTTTTTTAAATCGTATAAGCAACGATAAACATTTTACACTTTGTACTAATCGTTAACTTATAATTATTTAGATTTTTCTGAAGTTATTAGTTCTCCAAATTACCTAATTCTTCATATTAATGAGTCGAATGTCATTCTTTAAAAGGTAATAAAAAAAGTTGCTTAAATCTTTAAAAACTCCTAACTATGTCACATTTACCTAAAATCTCTTTTTTATATTGATTTTTCAAATTTCAAAGTCTCATTATAATTCCATAATTATGGTCTTTCATTATTTAACTTTTTATTCATTGTAAGGATATGTTAAAATGAAGTAAAATGGCTTAATCTTGTAATTTCTTCAACTACACACTAACACTAAGAACAATAAAGATTCTGATCTTTGTTCAACCAAATAATTTTATTCAATTCGTTTTTCTTTTATTTATCAATTAAATTCTAATCTAATTATACATCCTTGATATCAAAATTCGAGGAATCTTACATTTTGTTAATTTTAATTTAAATTAATGTTTTTAACATGTTATTATATATTCCAAAAATAAGATGACTTTATTTTAGGGAAAAAAAGTATTATATTTGGACAATGATCAGATAAAATAAATGCAAAATTTGAATTTTATTTTTTTAAAGATAATGGCTATTAAAATCAAAGAAACGTAAATAAGAGAGGTTTGAATTGAAGTTTTAATATTGGTATTGAAAATTGGGTTGAGCATGAAACAGTTATTAAAAAATTCAATAATTCATTTAATGTATGAATAAGAAAGGTTAGTGTGTAATCTAAATAAATTCTTTGAGATATGTAGTAAGCATGATAAATTAAAATCATGTACAATAGATTCAATAGGTTTGCTTATTAATTTTATCACTAAAATAATCTACTAATTAAATAGAAGGTTAGCTGTAAAACATTTAAGAGAACTATTAACTCTCTCATCATAAAATATGGCAAAAATATATTATTGATATTTATCAAAAAAGATTGGATTGTAAGATAATGAAAGTTATCCTATAAAAAGAGTTGTTTCACATTTAATAATAAATGTGAGAGAATAATTAGATTTATAATTTTAAGAAGGCTGTAAAGAACATAATCAGATTGAACAATCA
The DNA here is from genome assembly GCA_905182985.1 of Paramecium sonneborni. Taxonomy (NCBI): domain Eukaryota; phylum Ciliophora; class Oligohymenophorea; order Peniculida; family Parameciidae; genus Paramecium; species Paramecium sonneborni. The sequence continues at coordinate 392,075 of CAJJDN010000098.1, read as the reverse complement.
TCACTACCAGATGCTATTGAGCTCTTATTACTTATTACAAACAATCATGATAACTTTTCTAATAACTAAAGGAATAAGACTTTAAAATTTCTAAAGATTATACCAAATAATAAAAATTATTTAAAAATACAATTCAACAAATTAAAAAATTATCAGAAATTAAAGAGATGTTTTATAGAAATTGAAAGAAATTTGATAATAGCATCTGAAAGTATTAGAAATTGAAGCTATCTAGAAAATCCTTTATTTTNAAATTCGAGGAATCTTACATTTTGTTAATTTTAATTTAAATTAATGTTTTTAACATGTTATTATATATTCCAAAAATAAGATGACTTTATTTTAGGGAAAAAAAGTATTATATTTGGACAATGATCAGATAAAATAAATGCAAAATTTGAATTTTATTTTTTTAAAGATAATGGCTATTAAAATCAAAGAAACGTAAATAAGAGAGGTTTGAATTGAAGTTTTAATATTGGTATTGAAAATTGGGTTGAGCATGAAACAGTTATTAAAAAATTCAATAATTCATTTAATGTATGAATAAGAAAGGTTAGTGTGTAATCTAAATAAATTCTTTGAGATATGTAGTAAGCATGATAAATTAAAATCATGTACAATAGATTCAATAGGTTTGCTTATTAATTTTATCACTAAAATAATCTACTAATTAAATAGAAGGTTAGCTGTAAAACATTTAAGAGAACTATTAACTCTCTCATCATAAAATATGGCAAAAATATATTATTGATATTTATCAAAAAAGATTGGATTGTAAGATAATGAAAGTTATCCTATAAAAAGAGTTGTTTCACATTTAATAATAAATGTGAGAGAATAATTAGATTTATAATTTTAAGAAGGCTGTAAAGAACATAATCAGATTGAACAATCATCACTACCAGATGCTATTGAGCTCTTATTACTTATTACAAACAATCATGATAACTTTTCTAATAACTAAAGGAATAAGACTTTAAAATTTCTAAAGATTATACCAAATAATAAAAATTATTTAAAAATACAATTCAACAAATTAAAAAATTATCAGAAATTAAAGAGATGTTTTATAGAAATTGAAAGAAATTTGATAATAGCATCTGAAAGTATTAGAAATTGAAGCTATCTAGAAAATCCTTTATTTTAATCTTAAAAATTTTGAAAAGCCAAAAAATGAGAATGTCTTAATCAAATTTGATTGCTTAATTTAATTATTAAAAACAAGTAATACTTAAGCCAATATTCCAAAAAAACTAATAAATTTAATATGCTATTAAAATGAATCACCTGTTTATATTGAATATATAAAGAAGCTTTATATATATGTATTAATATTATAATCGTTTTTACTGATAATGGTTTATTTTGAAAAATAAAATAAAAATTTATTTATCATTTTTCTTAAATATTTCTTAAATTTAAATTCTAAGATTTAAAGATTTTTTATCAATTTAAAATAAATTATTTCAAACTTTTTTAATAGATTATTTTGACTATAATTAGTTAATTATAGTTGATAATAAACGTTTTGTTTTAAATTCTTTACCTCTCAACTTTATAATTCCTGTAAAGTATTCAATTCTATTTTGAAAATATTTTTATTAAGAATCTAATTATTATTTCAAAAATTTTTGTTATGTCTTAACAATTTATAAATATTTTTAAAGCAATTTTATAGCCAAACAAAATAGTAGATCTATTATTTTGTTTTAACATACCGCTTATCTACATTAATCATCCATTATTATCTATTTCATAAATAATGTATTTTATAATACTGAAACGAATGGTGAGATTAGGATGGAATAAATTTATATTTAATTTGGATTAGTTCAAATTGCGATATTTATCTAAACACAGCATTTTAATATATTTATAATAGAAAAAATATGTATTATTTACAGATCACCTTTATCTTTGATTTGAAATCTCAAACATAAAAAGAAACAATATCGATTACAATATTATAATTATATATGCATTTTGTAATCAATTTCGAAAATTTGTATTATTATTAATCTAAAACATTTAATAATGTGCTATTAGAGAACGATAAATATTTAAGCTTTATTTTCAAATTAAGCCAATTCTCTTAAGTTAACATCGAATCATTTTAATTCGTATGGTGATTATCCATAAAATAACTACCTTAAAATTTGCATTATCAAGAGTATTAGTGTTACTATAATCACATTCCCTTATTTTACAATTTTATTTCACCACAATAACAAGAAAGTTTATTAGATTCAAACTTTAGTTTGTCATTTAAATTCCAAACTTAATTCCAAAACAAGTTTTTCATGATTTTAAAAACAATCAAACTCTATTATCTTTTATATATATTAATGATACTTTATAATAAAAGAGAAATATAAAGATTTTTATTAACAATAATTCCAATCAAAAATTTTCCTTTAATTTTTTTCAATTTTAAACTCATTGATTAAACAATATTGCTAGATAAATTGCTATTTACAGGATTTAATTCTTGGTAATTATTTTTAAACAACCATATTACATAGAATAGAAAATATATTTAAAAAGATTTTGAAATAATACATTTTTTTTTTTGTCTCCATAATTAAATGAAAAATAAAATTTTAATAAATTTGCCAAAAATTCTAAAATTTATCATTTACATATAAACATAATATTGATATTTCAGCTCTTTACTCCCCATTTAAAAAAAAGGGACTTTCCAATGTTTTGCATTTCATACTGTTTACATAATAGTTATTTTTTTAATTTCTCTTGATATTCTATCTGAAAATTCTTTGAACCATTTTAATTTAATTATCTTAAATTCTTAAATTCATTAGCTGCTGCTAAAATATGCTTGGAATAACTAAAAAAAAAAACCACTGGAATAGTAGATTAGGGAACTTAATTTCCTACTTAAGCTTTTTCATCAATAAATTCTTATCCTGAAATTTAAGTATTTCTTAGTCTTTTAAATTTATCTAATAAATAACCCATTTTATTTTTAAAACTAAATAAGATATTTTCTATTTATATTAATTTTTTTTATAAATATTTTAATCAGAATTTAAAATATTCAAATTACAAAAGATTTTAAATAAGACTTAATTATCTCAATCTTTATCATTTTATTTTTACTTTTATGATTTTGCATTTTCTATGCTTTATCCTTGAATTAATTCATACTATCAAAGTAGCTAAATTTATTTAAGAGTAATTTACGATTCTTGATAAACTTGAATATTTATTTTTATCTTAATATAACTCTATTATATCGTTTTCTTAATAGTTTTGCTTTTTTATTACAATATTGTCCTCTAGATTGATCTTTGGTAGTTTAGAGATTGAATTATAAATTTTTAATTTCTTTTTTAAGCTGAATTTCATTAAATAGCCGAAAAATTTATGTAAAAAAAATTCATATTTTTTAGTTTTTGTTTGTAATAAATTTTGTATTTCCAATGATGTTTAATTTTGCAATTTATTGTTTTGAATTATTTACAATAATTTTAGTAAAAATACATTAAACACTTAAAAAATTATTCACTTCATAATTATTCATGTTATTAATTTTGTTAAAGTATTGGAGATTAAGAATTTCTCGATTTGAGAGAGTTAAAAAATTGAATAAGGGCTAAAATATAATGTGTTAGGTATAATCTGTTATCATTTATAAAATACTAGTCGTTGAAATTAAGATTGACAGCAAAATCCAGACAATTATGAAAATTAATATTATGATCTTAAATAATAAGATCCTTAACCTCTATAATTATAGAAATCACATAACTCACAAAGAGCCCCAATATACCTAAAACACAAGATATATATTTCCAAGTTCCTATTCTTCTAAACAATTTTTAGGATTGTGGTAATAATATTCAATATTTTAGTTAAATTTATAAGACTTCTTATTTTGATCATTGAAGATCAATCAATTAAATGTTTGTTTCATCTTTAAGACCACAATTTTAGGCGTTTCTTGTTACTTAGTATTCAAATTTATCACAATTTGTTCATCTCCCCTAATTAATATGGAATAGTTATTGGCAGAATTATTCTTAAATATATTATGGTTAGCAATCTAATTTAATTTAATTATTTCAAGATTATTAGCTTATAATATGCAATTATCTTTAGATAGTTAATTTTGAAGTTATAAGTTTTTCAATATCGATAAACACCCTGTTTATCCACATAGACAATTTTAAATTTTAATTGACTCAAATTTTATAGAAACAGATTTTCATAAATAAATATCTACAATTTGAACTAACTTATTGCTTTTCCTTAATTTATTTTATTACTACAATATCAAGATTTAATTGCAAACTAATTAATTCTACTTAACTAAAGTATCATTCATTTTACCATTTGCTAGTACAAGTATCGATCCTTTTTGAAGTTATCGATCTATTATTTACAAAAACAAACTCTTAATTAATGAGTCATATTTTGATTATGATAATTAAATAAATAATATTATAAGATCATTTATGCGAATTATCATGAACTATATTTTAACTATTGATATAAATAAAGACAATCTTTATAATTAAATCAAATTTTTAATTAATTAATATTCTACCTTCAACACCCTACTTTCAGGCTAAATTTCCAATACTTATTAGATGTTCGAAATTATATTAAGTAAGATGGTTATTATGTTGAATAGGATGTACTTTGTGAGAAAAAAGAATTCATACCAATAATGCAATTAAATCTTTTTCTATATTATTTTGAAAATAGCATTAACCTATTATTACATTTTTATTGATCAAAATTTTTGCGATTTTACCTAATTCATAATTGAGGAAAGAACCTTTTTAAGTTCAGAATTCGAGTATTTTAACATAGTCCTTTCAATAAAAATTTGATGAAATTTTAATATAATAAATTATTAGAAAAAGATTATGATTGTAAATTGAAAGATAAAAGAAATAAAAAATTTGACAAAGAAGATGATAAAATTATTTAAAAGTTCTAATGAGTTTATCAAAATATCTTTCTTAGATAATTATTTTCCTCTGTATTAAATAACTAATTAAATTAGTAGAACTAAAATAAAAAAAAANGGGCTAAAATATAATGTGTTAGGTATAATCTGTTATCATTTATAAAATACTAGTCGTTGAAATTAAGATTGACAGCAAAATCCAGACAATTATGAAAATTAATATTATGATCTTAAATAATAAGATCCTTAACCTCTATAATTATAGAAATCACATAACTCACAAAGAGCCCCAATATACCTAAAACACAAGATATATATTTCCAAGTTCCTATTCTTCTAAACAATTTTTAGGATTGTGGTAATAATATTCAATATTTTAGTTAAATTTATAAGACTTCTTATTTTGATCATTGAAGATCAATCAATTAAATGTTTGTTTCATCTTTAAGACCACAATTTTAGGCGTTTCTTGTTACTTAGTATTCAAATTTATCACAATTTGTTCATCTCCCCTAATTAATATGGAATAGTTATTGGCAGAATTATTCTTAAATATATTATGGTTAGCAATCTAATTTAATTTAATTATTTCAAGATTATTAGCTTATAATATGCAATTATCTTTAGATAGTTAATTTTGAAGTTATAAGTTTTTCAATATCGATAAACACCCTGTTTATCCACATAGACAATTTTAAATTTTAATTGACTCAAATTTTATAGAAACAGATTTTCATAAATAAATATCTACAATTTGAACTAACTTATTGCTTTTCCTTAATTTATTTTATTACTACAATATCAAGATTTAATTGCAAACTAATTAATTCTACTTAACTAAAGTTCATTCATTTTTCCATTTGCTAGTACAAGTATCGATCCTTTTTGAAATTATCGATCTATTATTTACAAAAACAAACTCTTAATTAATGAGTCATATTTTGATTATGATAATTAAATAAATAATATTATAAGATCATTTATGCGAATTATCATGAACTATATTTTAACTATTGATATAAATAAAGACAATCTTTATAATTAAATCAAATTTTTAATTAATTAATATTCTACCTTCAACACCCTACTTTCAGGCTAAATTTCCAATACTTATTAGATGTTCGAAATTATATTAAGTAAGATGGTTATTATGTTGAATAGGATGTACTTTGTGAGAAAAAAGAATTCATACCAATAATGCAATTAAATCTTTTTCTATATTATTTTGAAAATAGCATTAACCTATTATTACATTTTTATTGATCAAAATTTTTGCGATTTTACCTAATTCATAATTGAGGAAAGAACCTTTTTAAGTTCAGAATTCGAGTATTTTAACATAGTCCTTTCAATAAAAATTTGATGAAATTTTAATATAATAAATTATTAGAAAAAGATTATGATTGTATAAATTGAAAGATAAAAGAAATAAAAAATTTGACAAAGAAGATGATAAAATTATTTAAAAGTTCTAATGAGTTTATCAAAATATCTTTCTTAGATAATTATTTTCCTCTGTATTAAATAACTAATTAAATTAGTAGAACTAAAATAAAAAAAAATAACTATTTATGGTTATTTTAATTGAAAATAATCTAATAAATTTTTCGAATTAATCAATGATAATTCAATTCATGTTTATTTGATAACTTAATAAAGAGTATCTTTAATTTTAGCTTCGTCATAACAATATAGAAGTGTTTGATTAAATTAACTTTCTTAATAATATGACATAACAGAGCAAACATGATATCCACATGAATAGCCATCTTTTTATTAGCTAAATTATTTAGAAGAAATATTCTTTTCTGTAGTTGAAGTTAGTAAATTTTTTAATAGTGTAATTATTTCAATATCATTCCATTTTACATTTAAAGAGTCAGTATAGATTATATTATTTGATTATAAATCATATAATAGAAAATACCAATGAGAATTATTTTTATTGATTGGAAATCCAATCTTAGAATAAACTTTTTTCAAATCATAATTAATTTCTTGGTATTATAACAATTCTTCTTCAAATATCTTTTTTGCTTAATTAAAATCATATGGTTTTACAAAATTAGTTGTTAAGCTAGTTGGCATGAATAGAATTCGTTATATATCCTTCCTTTAAACTTCTGTGAGGGAAAAATATTATTGTTCACTATTTAAATTCAGATATAAAACAAAAGCATCAATAATATTGCTTGATAACCATAAATTTGATGTTAAAATGTATAAATCATTTAAGTTGATTTATTAATTAAATCTACACCAAGAAGGAACCTAATATTAGTCTTTAATAACTTTTGAAATACTTTAATTATTAGATTAACTCTTTGCTTAATTGTTATTAATTGTATTATTTCTTAAACATCCTTCCTCAAAATTGCCTTCATATTTTATTTTATTTGATTTTTAACAATATTCAATGCCAATGCCATTAAGTTTAAATCTTGCTTACTTAATATCAATTTCAAAACATCCTTCTTATATTAAATAGTTTGGGTTCATATTTGTATCAAATTCAATTAAATATAATTTACCGAAAGCCTTAAAGGTTTCTTAAGTTATTTTTTAAAACTAATTCGTTGTACAACAATAAAAAATGTAATTTAAAAATTGAATTAAAATGTCGTATTTTATGCTATCAATTTTTATCACCTTCACATTTAAATTTAAACAGTTTTAATAAAAACTGTTTATTTCTTTATTTTCACTCCACAGTTTATTAACTTATTTGTTTTTAATGTTGTCAAATTAAAATTACTTATCAAATTCTGAACTCTTACTTTTTTATTGAACATTATTAACCATTTTCTTTAAAATAATATCAACAATTTCAATAATGTTTAAATGATAGTATTTTGTTATGTCGATTAAAACATCATAATTTTCAATCAAAGAATTATTTATTCTATCTTTACTGAACCCCTATTCATAAGTTAAAAAACATATTGTTTATTTTTTGGAGTTTTCAGGATATAAGTTTTTGAATTATTTAACTAAATTAAGTTGATATTCTAATTAAGATTAGTCAATATCAAAAATTATTTTATCACAAGTTATATCATACCCTAATTGAAGTTATTCTGGTGTCTGAAAAGGTTATAAATTTATAATATACTAATTATGTTATTCTTAAAATAGAATTTTATGTAGTTAACTCCACAATTTTAACTCCTTTATAAACTTAAAAATTCTCTATTTCTAATAGTAATTTATTAAAAATGGTATTATTTCCCCATTCTAAATAGTTAAATATTATACCGAATTTCTAAATGAATATCATCTCAATCAATTCTAAATCATTTTTACTCATCTCTTTGCTTTCTATAAAAGGATTTTCACATTTTTATTTAACATGAGTCTATTAATCAGATTGTTATTTATGAAATCTAAACTATTATGAAAATATTGGATTTTAAAGATGAGAAAAAAATTATAAATATTCTACTTCCAATTTAAAAAGAACATTTTAAATTTTAGTGACACTTGATTTATTCAAATGATAGTTAGAGTCTTAAATTTCATCAAATAATTAATTTAATTAATCATTTTAATTCTAATAAACTTTAATTTGTTTTATCCATTCTTCAATAATTTTATCTAATTCATTCAATTATATCAGAATTTCTGCTTTCATACTTTCAACTATCTTTTTAATATTTTAAATTTGAAACAAAATTTAACTTTACCAATCATTAATCTCCTTTTTAATTCCCAAAGCCTTTGAAAATAAAATTACTTTTTTCGAAAATTCATTTTCTGTGCAAGCATCACACATAAATCTATTTTTGTTTTTTCCAATCCTTCTTTCTAAGTTAACCATTGTTAGAGGTTAATTATGAATAGAGCAAAGAGGCTCAATTAGATTTTTAATCATACTCTTATTAAAATAATTTATTTATTAAATAGAAAATAAAATTTAAATGATAGCTCATAATATTGAATTATTTTTAATTAGTTAAAATATGTTACTCTTAATGCTACATAACCAGGGCTTCTTAAGTTGAATTTATCATATTTAAATCTCAAAAATCCTTATATCAAAAATAAATTGATTTTGTTTTTATATTTTGTTATTCATCCTACTTTTTCTTTTTCAATCAATAACTAGGTACAGAAATAAATAACATACAATTATGCAATCTTTAATAATTATTTTAAAAAACATAGTATAAATACATATTCATAACTCTGCGCAGAATCTAAAGGTAATACAAATTATTTATCTAATAAGCTAAACTCTATTTTTTAACAAATGTTTATAATTTCGAAAACAATTAAAAATGGATTAATTTTATATATGTTCATGCCTACAATATAATATTTATATAAATCGAGATGCTTTGGATTTGAGTACAAAAGTGAAATAAAATTTTCGTATTTAATTAATTCAGTTATTTGATTGCAAAAGATTTTAGAATACAACACAGCCTATATAAAAAATATTAATGTTCAAATAGTTGAAAAATATCAACTCTTCAGATTTAATGTATTGAATGTCGATAAATCATTCATTTAAATATCGTATTATTAAGATATTTTCACAATTAATTAAAATGGATAAGTAAATCTTTACTTTTAATACTATGATACTGATAATGATTTTGATACTAAAAATCTATTCGCTATATGAAGAACATAAAATTAATAATGCTTTTTTTTTTAATTTNTTTTAATATTTTAAATTTGAAACAAAATTTAACTTTACCAATCATTAATCTCCTTTTTAATTCCCAAAGCCTTTGAAAATAAAATTACTTTTTTCGAAAATTCATTTTCTGTGCAAGCATCACACATAAATCTATTTTTGTTTTTTCCAATCCTTCTTTCTAAGTTAACCATTGTTAGAGGTTAATTATGAATAGAGCAAAGAGGCTCAATTAGATTTTTAATCATACTCTTATTAAAATAATTTATTTATTAAATAGAAAATAAAATTTAAATGATAGCTCATAATATTGAATTATTTTTAATTAGTTAAAATATGTTACTCTTAATGCTACATAACCAGGGCTTCTTAAGTTGAATTTATCATATTTAAATCTCAAAAATCCTTATATCAAAAATAAATTGATTTTGTTTTTATATTTTGTTATTCATCCTACTTTTTCTTTTTCAATCAATAACTAGGTACAGAAATAAATAACATACAATTATGCAATCTTTAATAATTATTTTAAAAAACATAGTATAAATACATATTCATAACTCTGCGCAGAATCTAAAGGTAATACAAATTATTTATCTAATAAGCTAAACTCTATTTTTTAACAAATGTTTATAATTTCGAAAACAATTAAAAATGGATTAATTTTATATATGTTCATGCCTACAATATAATATTTATATAAATCGAGATGCTTTGGATTTGAGTACAAAAGTGAAATAAAATTTTCGTATTTAATTAATTCAGTTATTTGATTGCAAAAGATTTTAGAATACAACACAGCCTATATAAAAAATATTAATGTTCAAATAGTTGAAAAATATCAACTCTTCAGATTTAATGTATTGAATGTCGATAAATCATTCATTTAAATATCGTATTATTAAGATATTTTCACAATTAATTAAAATGGATAAGTAAATCTTTACTTTTAATACTATGATACTGATAATGATTTTGATACTAAAAATCTATTCGCTATATGAAGAACATAAAATTAATAATGCTTTTTTTTTTAATTTTATTAAGATTCACTAAAAGAATAAGGCTTTCTTGGTGGTATATATTTTTAATGGAATATGTTAAATAAAAGGAACCTTCATTTAATAAAAATAGATATTAAATTTTTTTAGAGTGAATATGAAATCGAAATTGGCTAGATTTATTGTAAGGTGAAATTAATCGGAAGAGGATAATAAAAAAAACATGGGATTTTTATACATAATTTTAAAATATGACTCATAAGAAGAGTGACATTTATTATTTGATTTGTATTTTTTTAAATTTGATGTAGCAAATTTAAAAAAATTATAATTATTTTATTTTAGATATTTATTTTTGAATAATTTTGAATTAAGGATGCCTAAATTTCGAAGTTAACCAGTTGGATAGAAATCTTAAACATTTATAGATGAGAGATTAATAAGGTTTGAAAAATATTGTTAAGCTATTTCAATCAATATAGATAATTCATTGATTTTATTTGCGAGTGACTCTTCAATCACTTTGTTTCAATATAAATTTGCTTAATTGAAATATATATAAAATTGTAGAAATCACAAAAATTATGTCACTACTTTAAATAATTTTAAGAATAATTTTTAATTTATTTCAGGTTCAATTGATTCGAATATTGTATTATGGTCTTTGAATCTCATGGCAAACAGAAAATATTTATAATAATTATAAGGACATACAGGAATGATTACCTGTTAAGTTCTGATACCAAAAATAGAAAATTTCATAATAACTGGCTCAATGGATAATAAAATTAAGTTTTGGAATGTATCATAATTATAATAATGGAGATGTGTATAAACCATAACAGATCATAAAGATTCAGTCTTAGCTTTAGCAACAAATCTTGAAGGAAATAAAGTGTTATCAAGTGGAAAAGATAATATAATTTTAGTTATTGAGCAGAATAAATTATTGTTTTGGTAAGTTAGATAAAAAATAAAAGTAAATTAATTTGGTTATCGTCTTAATTTTATTGATCATTTTACAATTACTTTCCAACCAGAATAAAGCTCTCATTTACATTTATATAAAACAAATCAGATGGGAGATTTTGAATTAACAACAAATATTCTTGTCGGTGGAGGTGGTTAATATTGTCATTTATTATTTCCATCTATATACAATACCAATAAGCATCTGATAATTACTAAGAATGGGTGGAACTTAAATATTATAAACCATATTCACGATTTTACAAATGAAAAAGATATTTTTTTATTAAAAGAATCTATAGAATTCTCTGATTAATATTTTTTTGGGACTTTGAGTTAGGATGGAGAATATTTAATTACATGGGATACCTAAAACTCACAAATTTCTATTAAAAAATTTAATTCTGAAAACAACTGATTATTAATAAAACATAGATATCTTATAATACTTAAATTTATTTGATTTTGCTATCATTTTTTATAGAAATACATATTATAGAAATTTAATCATTTTTTAGTTTTACATTATAATAATAAATTAAAGATATTGAAAAAATATCAATTTAAACTTAACTTATAGATTTTCGGATGTTTAAGCCTGATAATTGGAAGAATTTTAATAGATTTTTCAGTTATAATTCAGGCAATATTAATATTGATATTTTAATCAATATATATAAATTTAATTAAATTCAATATAAATATTAAATCAATACCGTATGTGGAAAAAATTTATAGATCTTTATTAATTAATTAGCTTTAATATTTATGAAAAATAGAGAGAAGTTATTTTATAAAAATTAAAATTTCATTTTATAAATCCTTAAATTAAATATAAATTATTTTTATTCAACTTTCTTTATTATTTAAGAGTAATATTTATTCTATTAATTAATAATAATTAATCATTAATTTATATAAATAATTGAAATGAAATATCCTTTAGATAAAACAATAATAACAGATAAATATCTCTCACATAGTGATACAAAAATAAAAAATAATTAGTAAGAACAAACTTAAGAACATTTTGCCATATTCTTTAATTCCCCTTATTTATATCCTTTTCAAATAAAAACAAAAATAGAGATTAAATAAAGTTAAAATAAAGACACTATATGCATTGTTGATGGATAAATTTTGAAAACGTAAGAATCTTATAGTTAAAATTAAAAGGGATTGTAATGATGATAATTCTAATTTTCCAGCAGTAGTTACTAACTTAAATTAAATGAAATATCTTCGATGGTAAGGTTAATATGGATAAAATTTGAAAAAAATCGGTAAATGGAATGCCTTTTGGAAAGGAGAGTTAATAAAGAATGTAGGTGGGTAGTACTCATAAGATGGAGAAAAATAAGGTGAATGGAAAGAAATTATTAATAAATAGTCGAAGTTATTTATTCTAATATACTTTCAGTAGTGTAGAATCGTATGAAGTTGGAATTTACCAAAATAATAAGAGAATAGGGATATGGAAATTTTGTTTTGTAAATAAAGAAATGTATGTATTTAAAATATTAATATAAAGTTGTAATGGATCATATAATGAGCAAGGTTTAAAATTCGGTAGATGGGTAGAATTAAGTAAAAATTTTGATAGGTTATACTTTATTATTGATGATCAATTTTTAGTTATAGTTAAATTGTTTATGAGGGGTTCTATGATAATAATAAAAAAGTTGGTAGATGGAATATTCTTCATAGATTAAATGGGTTGGATAAGTTTAAGATTATGTATATTCTATTTAATTTCATTATTAATAATTAAAAGTGGAGGAGGATTATATAATGAAAATGGCTTAAAATTTGGAAATTGGATTGAATTGATTCCATTTTATGGAGAGTAAGAATAAATTTATATAAAGTTTTAATTAAGTTATCTAATTTGGTAATTATAAAAATGATAAAAAAATTGGAAGATGGGATATTAAATATTAAAAAAAGGGAAAATAAAGCTATTCAAAGATGTAAATAAATAGTAAACAATAATATAGTGGTGGAGGTAGTTATGACGAATAAGGGTTAAAAAGTGGTATTTGGATAGAATTGAATGATAATTTTGGAGAGTATAATTTTAATTATATTATTTTAATTAGCTATGCTTAAATACTTTTTGTAGGATAATATTAGCAAAATGTAAAAATAGGAAGATGGGATATTTATTAAGGAACAAAAATAAAAAATACTTCCAATAAAATGTATAATTATATTTAATATTTTAAACATCTTTTAGAGGTGGAGGATTGTATGATAAATAAGGTTAAAAATATGGTTTATGGGAGGAAATAAGCAATAATTTCTTTAAGTAATTTTTTTAGATTTAAATTAGTACAAATGAAGTAAAGCTTTAAGGCTAATATAAAAATAATAAGAGATTAGGTAGATGGTTTTTTATAATGAGAAATCAATAGATGTTTTTATTTTATAATATTAAGAGAATAGTGGTGGAGGATATTATAATGAATAAGGTTTAAAGGTGGGTTTTTGGGAGGATGTGAGTGATATATTTTAGAAGTATCACATTATAAAATATTTAATTAGTTATTCCTAAATTACTTATGAAGGAGAGTATTATGATGGCAAAAAAGTTGGTAGTTGGAATTTGATATATTTCAAAGAAAAAATGTATGAAAATTTATAAATAAATTTAGTGGGGGAGGATATTATAACGATTAAGGTTTAAAGAACGGTAAATGGATAGAATTGGGAGATAATTTTAAAAAGTAATAAATTTTTATATATCATAACACTATTAGTAATGTTTAAGAACTTGAAAATGCTGAATATAAAAATGGTTGGAAGATTGGATTATAATTTGAAAGAATAGCAGGATTTTTTGATAAATTTAGCTTTAGATTCGTAAAAGTTTACATCTAAATATAATAATGAAATAAATAATGAGATTGAAGGATATAAAAATAAAAAATTCAAATTTTAGTTTCTTCCTTTTTCTCTTATTAATTTACTTATAAATAAAGACTTGAAAATATCTATCAAATTAAATAGAATATTTATAATCCATAATTTGTTAATCCAAAGTTATTTCAAATTAATTACATATAATAAATACCTATAAAGCATAGGTTCTAATATTAATTAATACTTAATTCAAATTGATATCATATCTTTATTTTATAAATGATAAATATCTATTAATGATGTCTATTTATGATACACATATTTCGAGCATTCATATTTAATTTACAAATATATGATGTTTTAAAAGATAAAGCTATTTTGTATAATAATTCTTTCAAAATATTCTTACAAATTTAATATTAATAAATTAAAGAAAAAACAATAATTATGATTTTATTTATTTTATTGTAAACCTAGAGAAATATTTTCCACTAATTTCATTATCTTTAATGTTTAATATTAATTCCTACTCTAGCAAATTAATCTTTATTTTATAACTTGCTAAATAGTAGAATTAAATTTTAAGTTATTAAAAATTCAGTTATGAATTAATTCTTAAATACAGTCTGTCACTTTTAGAGTTTTTGTTATGATGGAGCAATATATCGAAAAAATACTTATTTTGTAACATTTGATAAATTAAGAATCACTTTTAAATTTTATTATTAAATGTTCAAGGTAATAAAAAAATTGATAATATTAGTTTGAAGTAGCAGAGTAATTTTAGCGATATCTCATATATAAAGTTTAGAATTTGTTGATTGAGTTAAATTTTAATTATTTCTTGAGAGTTTTTTTATAGTTTCGAAAGCAAGTGTTAGTTTTTAAATTATAACAGAAATATCTATAATTGTGGTGAAATTATATATTTTATTTCAACAGTCTGTTTTAGATGATATTATTTTCTATTATCTATCTAAAAGGTTTTTAAACTAGATACTTAAGTATAAACTACAAATCTTAATTGTACCATTTAAATTAATTTTATATCAATATAATCAATCCAAGTAATTAAATTTCAAAATAATCTTAATCATAGCTTCATTATTGTATTTTAGGATGGCTCATTATATAGTTGTAATTAACTAAAATACCTACATGAAATACAAAAATTAAGCTAATTATTGGTTAAAACCAGTAATTGGTTAGTTTATATTTTTATTGAATTAATAATTTTAATAGGTCTTTTTACTAATTTAATGCATCATCAGCCCTTAAATGGTAAAAAAGGAAGATGAATGGAAATAAACTATAAAACATTTTTGAGCAGACTAATTCATTTAAATTATTTGTATGTAAAAACATATGAGTTTGGAGAATATACCCAAAACTAAAATAGGTATATGTTAATTTAATTATATAGATAAGGAGATATATTTGAATCAATTTCAATTTATTGGTTGAGGAGAAAATTATATTTAAGGTAAAAAAACATAGGAAAATGGATCGAGATAAAGTTATTAATGGATAATATCAAAATGATAAAAAAGAAGGTGATTGGAAGATTTGTTTGAATATTCAGTTTTAATTTAACAAAAACTGTAAATTACGATATTATATATATTTAAAAGTGAATGGATAATATTAAGTATTATAAGGAGTTCAATAAAGATTGGGATTTAGATATGCGATAGATTTAAAGTAAATTCAAAATTACTTAATATCCAGATTATTGTATGAACAAGAAGTTAAAAAGTTAGAATAAAGTATTGTATTTAAATTAATTCTTTATTTTTTAGTTAAACATAATCAAAAAAACAATAACAAATTTAAACTAGATTATTAATTTTAATTTAAATTTCAAATTGGAGAATAAATTATATATTAAACAAATGTGCTGGTAGACTGAAATATTTTTCAATTATAAAACTCCCTTTTTAATAAAGTTAATATTAATTATGATGAACTCGTGAATTAGAAATAAGGATATGGATTAAAATACAATATTATATCTGGATTATCATATTAAATAGGCTTAAATATTGACTTTTCAAGGTTGCAATTAAGTATCTAATTAATTTAATACTATCATCACAAATACTATATATATATAATTTTAATTATTTAGGATCTGAAAATAAATAAAATCTTTAAATATTTTTTTTTGATAATTAAGTTTTTTCAAGTGTGATACTTTAATTTGTCAAGTATATCAATATTTTTGGATTCGGTTTCATTAATTATCTAATTATGAAATGTATATACAAACTTTATCCATTTGATTTGGTTGAAATTATAACTGAAAAAAAAATGAAATACCACTTATAGTATTCTGTCAAATTTAAATATATTATCTTTTAAAATATCTTACTTAATACTATTTTGTATTAAATAATCACATTTATCTTATTACAAAGGGCCTAAACATTTTATAATCTTCATCACTATTAGATTACCCAAATGTAATTATTGATATTTTCTTAAAATTTTCAATTTGAAGATTATTTTGACTTAATCCATCAAAATTTTGAAATAACTTTTATATAAATATATAATTTTTAGGTTGTTCAAAGATTTTTTATTATATTTTTATCTTTATTTTATTTTTATAATCTATTATATGGCACTGTAATTCTTTTCAAATTCATCATAGAATTCGGAGGATATGATTCTGAATAATAATAAAGTTTCTTAGAAACCATATTCAAAGAATGACAATTCCTTTGGTTAGTTATTTAATTCTATACAGATGTACTTTGTATAATTTTTAAATAAATAAAATTCTGCTCCATGATTATCTATTTCCATTATTTTCTCATAAACATATAATTTATTTGATAAACTGTTATTTTATGATTATTACTATAGCTCTCACCATTAATAAGAATTAGATAATAAATTTGTAAGTGCATTCATTCCATACACCATCAACCACAAGAATATGAATATGCCTCTCTAAATATTTTTATTATTAATCTATTGTCCTTCAGATCATTTTATTGATATTTTAAAATTATATTATAATGACCGAAAATTTATCTCTAAATATGTATTTAAATGGACTTTTTATATTAATATTCAATTCAATATATTATATTATGGATAAATCCTTAAAAATCTTAAAAGTTTATATCTTCTTTATTATTATTGATTTCCTATATTAATTATATCCAAATTTAATCTGAAATTTATCCATTTCCAAAAATCAATTTTAAATCATTTGCATTTATTAACCCATTACAATCCTTTTCATAAGTTATAAATTTACTTTATCAATCATTTTAAATATATTTGTTATTCTATCATAGGATAATAATTCTGATCTATTTATAGATGCAGCAATAAATTCAGAATAATCAATATATCCTGAATTATTTTAATCAAGATTATTCATGATTATTCCTACTTATTCCACTGCCTCATATTCATTCATAATCATTTTCAAGCCAACTAAAAGTTCTTATTTACTTAATAAACCATCATCGTTTGTATCTAAGAATTTAAATATTTTTATTAATTCTGATTTGTCCTCTTAAGTTATAAGTTAATTTACTATATATTAATATATAGTAAATTGGATCTTTGATATAGACTACAAGATAAAGAAAGAAATTTACTTTAAAAGATTTAATATTTTTTAGAACTCTCTCAATTTATGATTATTCAATATCTTCCTTTAATTATGTAATCCATGTATGTTTTAGAGCTTATTCAGCATTATATCTTTTATTAGGATCTTTTTCCATTAGTTTTGAGATAAAATCTTTAGCTTCATTTGTGATATTATTCCATTCTTAAGAATTTAAATCATATTTTCCTTATTTAACTCTCTCTAAAACCTGTGCTTCAGATTCTCCATTAAAAGGTGGAGATCTACTTAATAATATATAAGTTAAAACTCCACAGGACCATATGTCACATTTTTGATCATAATTTCTTTCTAATACTTCTGGAGCAATATAATAGGGCTGATTAAAATTATAAATATTTACAGTTCCTATTCTTTATGTCATCTTTTAATTCTGATCAAATATTCTTGATGTTTCAAAATCTATAATTTTAATGATATCTCTTTTATCTTTATTATCAAAAAGAATATCCGATGGGTTTATATTTCTATGTACTATTTTATGTTAATGACAATAATTTAATCCTTGTAATACTTATTTCATTAATTTTATTGTATCTTTCTCTGAAAATTTATCAGATTCAACTATTGCATCAATTAATTCACCACCATTACATAACTCTGTAACTATAAAAATTTATTTAGAATTTTAGTAAAATTCCAGAATTTTTATTACATTAGGATGATCCTAAATTAATAATCTCATACCAACTATTTAAGTATTTCTGCTTCATGTAAGACTGTAGATATATCCCCTATTAAAACTGTCGATTTATCAATTATTTTTATTGCCCGTGTTATACCTAGAACTTTGTGCAACCCAATCTTAACGACTGATTAAGATCCTTTAATTAAAATCACTTTTACCTATTCCTAATTTCGATGGGAGTATTTCATAAACATCTTTAATTGATAAGTTTTAATGAAGGTTGATAAAATCAAGTAATTTAATCTAAATTTTTTCATTTGACTCTTATTCTAATTATTATTAATCTAGCTCTTGAAACTTTTACTCTTAATGTTATTTTTTTAAGAGGCTTAAGAGGCTTAGTTATCCCATTTTTTTATATTATTATTTTTAAATTTTGCAATGTATCCAAAATTATTTGAATAGTTATTCATACAAAATACAATAACAATCAAATAAATTTAGTTTTTGTATTCTATATAGCTCAAAGGAGTTTAAGAAATCATGAAGTTATTTTTAAGATTGAAATTAATTTTCAAAATATAAGAAGAAGTTAAATTACAAATGATTAGTAAAGAAAAGCTTTTTAACCCAATAAGAATTGCATCATGATAAATAAGAAATTAATAAAAAAATCAAAATTTACTAAGCTTAAGAAATAAGAAGACTATTTAAGTTGATTATAATTAATCTTAGATTCAATTTGTAACACATATATATCTAAGATAAGTAATATTGAAGGAATAGATGATGATATTTTTTAAATTAATTTTATTTTGTTTATTTCCTGTTATTTCTATGCCCTGATCTAATTTAAAAATTCATTTTCATTTCATCAAAATCTGACTAATTTACTCTCACTAAAAATCAAGAGAATGTTTTTTCATTTTTTTCTTTTTTAAAGAATTAAATAATCGATATCTTCTTTGTTATCAAATATAACTAAAAAAGAATCCATTTTATATATTTCAGAAATGATTTCCAAAATTTGATTCATTTAAAATATTTTTTAATCCCTTATAATATTATACTTACCAAATATAAAATTGTAATTCAACTAAGAATGTTTTAAATTTGTTAGATTTTGAGTGATTAAATAAATAGCTTATCAATCTAACTATTATAAATTATTCTCTCAAAGTAAAAATTCAGAATAGAGTTCTACGTTTGCTTATTAATCAATCCCTTTTTAACATATATTTGATAACTTATTCAAAAAGATTAGATTAAAAATATTCATGAAAAATGATTACATTTATAAAAGAATATATGTACGGAAATGTTAATATAGAATAATAAAATATTAAATAAATGAGGCTGATATTAACTATTGCAATTAGTATNAATAATCTCATACCAACTATTTAAGTATTTCTGCTTCATGTAAGACTGTAGATATATCCCCTATTAAAACTGTCGATTTATCAATTATTTTTATTGCCCGTGTTATACCTAGAACTTTGTGCAACCCAATCTTAACGACTGATTAAGATCCTTTAATTAAAATCACTTTTACCTATTCCTAATTTCGATGGGAGTATTTCATAAACATCTTTAATTGATAAGTTTTAATGAAGGTTGATAAAATCAAGTAATTTAATCTAAATTTTTTCATTTGACTCTTATTCTAATTATTATTAATCTAGCTCTTGAAACTTTTACTCTTAATGTTATTTTTTTAAGAGGCTTAAGAGGCTTAGTTATCCCATTTTTTTATATTATTATTTTTAAATTTTGCAATGTATCCAAAATTATTTGAATAGTTATTCATACAAAATACAATAACAATCAAATAAATTTAGTTTTTGTATTCTATATAGCTCAAAGGAGTTTAAGAAATCATGAAGTTATTTTTAAGATTGAAATTAATTTTCAAAATATAAGAAGAAGTTAAATTACAAATGATTAGTAAAGAAAAGCTTTTTAACCCAATAAGAATTGCATCATGATAAATAAGAAATTAATAAAAAAATCAAAATTTACTAAGCTTAAGAAATAAGAAGACTATTTAAGTTGATTATAATTAATCTTAGATTCAATTTGTAACACATATATATCTAAGATAAGTAATATTGAAGGAATAGATGATGATATTTTTTAAATTAATTTTATTTTGTTTATTTCCTGTTATTTCTATGCCCTGATCTAATTTAAAAATTCATTTTCATTTCATCAAAATCTGACTAATTTACTCTCACTAAAAATCAAGAGAATGTTTTTTCATTTTTTTCTTTTTTAAAGAATTAAATAATCGATATCTTCTTTGTTATCAAATATAACTAAAAAAGAATCCATTTTATATATTTCAGAAATGATTTCCAAAATTTGATTCATTTAAAATATTTTTTAATCCCTTATAATATTATACTTACCAAATATAAAATTGTAATTCAACTAAGAATGTTTTAAATTTGTTAGATTTTGAGTGATTAAATAAATAGCTTATCAATCTAACTATTATAAATTATTCTCTCAAAGTAAAAATTCAGAATAGAGTTCTACGTTTGCTTATTAATCAATCCCTTTTTAACATATATTTGATAACTTATTCAAAAAGATTAGATTAAAAATATTCATGAAAAATGATTACATTTATAAAAGAATATATGTACGGAAATGTTAATATAGAATAATAAAATATTAAATAAATGAGGCTGATATTAACTATTGCAATTAGTATATATTACTCTTAATTAGAATAATATCTGGCATTGCTCTTAACTCCTTTAAGAGTTTGGTTGCTAGAAAACTGCACTAGAATATTTTTGGGATTATTATTTTAGAGTTTATGTTTATAAGAATCGTAGAATTAATATTAGGAAAGTTCAAATGACACTAATTATTAATCTGTAGAATACCTATAAACTTGTACATCCATTTCAAATCATAATATAGTTAATTTTAATTTTATTTTGTTATTTGCTATAATTATTTTTCATCTGTTGGATTGTGTATATATGGAATGGAAAATGATGTATTTAGGCTACATCATGTTTTAACTATGTACATTCTACTTCTTCTGATAATTTATGGATGTTACTTTAGTCTTTATTTATACTTCAGCTCTATTTTGATTTTTTATTTTCAATCTTTTATAAACCAAAAAAAATGTAATTGGATGCAATAGGAAATTTTAATCAAAATAAGAAGAATTTGAACCTTTGTAAATGGACTAAATAAATATGTTATTCATATAGTAATGCATGAACCTTCTATAGGAATAATGAAAAGGAAAAACAAATAACAATGATCTTTTCAGATATTTTTTAAGGATTTAAAAATTAAATTAACAATTCAAGTTGTTCTTTAATATTACATTTATGAAAAGCAAAAGGAAAGTGAATATAATTACGAAAAGTAGAAAGTCAATAAGAGTAAGTTAACTAATGATTAAAAATAGAATTATATATTCTATACAATTCAATTCAAGTCAATTTTCCTGTGTGGAAACAGCTTATGGATTATTTTTCTATTCTTATTAATATTTGTGATATGCTTTGCAAATTTAGTAACTAAGATAAAGTACCACAATTAAACCAATCAAAAAACCATAAAATATGCTAAATAATCCTACAGTTATTCCATAAAGAATTCCTAGAATACCTTTGGTCCAATCTTAAGTCCAAACAAATTCAGCATTATGTTCACAAAGTAAATAGGCAAATAGTAAAAAAGCCATTATTTCCCCTATTATAGTGATAATGAGAACATGTGGAAATAATTCTTAATTTGATATATCATCCCAATAGATAGTAGCTGAATAAATTAAAAAGAATATAACACCAAAAATTCCTAATAATAAACCAATCATTAATTAACAATATCCTCCTTATTTTTCATAATTTGGTACATGATTATTTTTACAATATATAAGTATTAATTCAATAATATTAAATCCAACATTAATAGAAAAAAATATTAATGCCAATAATTCTAGTAATGAATCAAAATTAAATGCTAAATATGCTGTTCCAATTCCTAATTGTAATGTATCCATTAATTTAAAACGTTTTTCTCTTTCTAAAGTCTTTGATTCCCCTTTATCAAAATATATTCTCTCGTAGTATATTATATAAAAATGAAAAATAAACCATGCAACTATTTAAGCAATAAATTCCCCAATTGAATATGTTCTCATATCACGAAATACTATTGCAACAACAAAAAATATAATTCTACATGTCATTCCGATAGATATATTTATATCTAATCTTTAAATATCAACAATTATTTAAAATAATGAAAGCAAACCATCCACAAAATCTATTATATTATTTATTTACATTTAATAATCTAATTAAATAAATTCTCTCCAAAACTTTTATTTTATTAAATCACATTATTATATATTATATATAAACTATTTCCATTTTATATAATAAACTGTAAATTTTAAATTCAAAAATCTATTTTAAATTAATCAATATTTTGAGTGTGATCTTTGGTAACTTTCGACTTTCTGAATTTTTTTGCTCTCAAGTTATTTATTTCAATTATTGCAAAACACTAAAATATTTTATTTGATTTATATATTTTCTTTTTATTATTTTCCCAATTGTCTCAAAAATATTGAGTTCAATTTATATCACCTCCTTATATAGAATTCATTTTTTATTGTCCATTTCGCAATTCATCTGAAAGCATTATAATGAAGAATAAGTTTATAAAGAATAGAATCTAAAGTTTATTTTTTAGTTCAATAATAATTAATAATTCTGATTAAAAAAATTTAATATTTTAAAATGTAAAACAGAATCTATAAAATTTGTAAAAATAAATAAATCATCAAGTAATAATTCTTTTAACCCTCGGCGAAGATTTTGAATTCTATTAAATTGTAAAAAATGATGATGTCGATTACATTAAAAATTTGATCATAAACAAAAAATAATGAAAATTTTAAATTCGTTCCTTAAGGTAATTGATACCTTTTTTAATTTTATTAATAGCAATTTCGATTTTTAAATAAAACAGATTGCCACCTCCATTGAACTTTATTTTAGAATACAAAAGTATTTTATGACATTATAATTGAACTTTTAATTCATTAGTTTTATTAAATAC